>ML781437.1:167142-182971 GCA_009831015.1 Picea engelmannii | reverse complement strand
GTGACGCAGCAACAGTATTTATATATGAGCAGATTTATGATATTTACTGCATTGTGATATAATGAAGATCTGATTTTACACATTGAATGTTGTTATCTCTTGTGTATTTATTGAAGAAGTAATATTAACATAAGCTTTTATTGAAATCATTAACTTCGTCAATAATTACATCTTTTAATGCTCATATATGTTAAGGATAGTCATTGATATTGTAAAGTACTAACCCACTGCAAGCACATTTTTCTAGCTTTGTTTGTCTTGTCTCGCAAACAGGTGCCATCCAGTGGAACATATTCTTCTTGACTATCTCATCCTTGGCAGTAATCTGTGAAAGGGAACCTCTCACTTTGATCCATTATACATTTAGCCCTTCTTTGACCCAGATTGCTTAGGGACGTCTCCCTTGGACTAGCCATCCTAGATAGAAAGAGCTCCCCATCGAGGTGACAGTGGGTGGGGAAGCTCCTGTTACGCCGGTTTTAAGCCTTGACTCAAGCTGCCTAAACCCTTCCTACAAACCGTGCGATAACAAGTCCTTCAACCATGATGACAAATAGGAAGGGGGAGAGGGGGTCTCCCTGGCGAATGCCTCGAGAAGGGGAAAAAGTTTTAGAGGGCACCCCATTGACTAGGATAGAAAAAAAAAGCAGTTGAAGTGAGATTTAGTATCCAATTTATCCAATCTTGACAAAAACCAAAAGCATAAAGAATGGATCGAATTTATTGCCAGCTCAAGCGATCAAAGGATTTTGAAAGATCTAATTTTATAAGCATACCTGGAGTTCTCGAGGACTGGAGAGAGTGAATCACCTCATGAGCCAATATGACGCTGTCCAGGATCTGTCTTCCCTCCACATAACCAGACTGTTCCTTAGAAATTATGAAGGGTAGAATCGGCTTGAGCCTTAGTGCAATGATCTTTGTTACGGTTTGATAGATCACATTACATAGGGAGATGGGCTTGAATTGTCTGGGGTGGGTGACCCGCTCCTCCTTTGGTATAAGCGTGAGGAAGGTGGCATTGAGGGCAGTCATGACCCTACCTGATGAGCGCAATTCCTCCACCAACTGTCAAATCTCCTCTCGAACCATTGGCCAACAATGATGAAAGAAATCCGTGGTAAAGCCATCCGGCCTTGGAGCTTTACCTGCAAACATTTCTTTCATGGCTTGATCTACCTTTTCCATGGATATCGGCCGCATGAGTGCTTCATTTTGTTCCGCTGAAATAAGGCGAGGTATATGTTGTGTGATTTTGTTGATGGTCGACGATTGATCTTGGACTGGTTCAAAGAGAAGGTCGGAGTAATAGTTCACTAACTCCTCCTCCATTGCTTCATGCTCCATGAGTGGTTGGCCTTGATAATTTTCCAATTTGGTGATGCGATTTATGCTCTGCCTTTGTATCATTGACCTGTGGAAGAACTTTGTATTTTTTTCCCCTTCCTTTAGTCATTGCACTCTTGACTTCTGACGCTAGAGTATTTCTTCTTGGTGCTGCCTTTCCTCCAGTTGTTTTTTGAGGAGCTCCTCCTCTGCTTGTAGGGTCTCCGTGGATCCTTGGTGAATGAGTTCCTCTTGGATCTCTGCTAAATGTTTCTCAATTGCCTGTTGAGCTTGGAATATGTTCCCAAACTCATTTTTGTTCCAATCTTTCACTGATTGCTTGAAGTTTTTGAGTCTCTGCTGGAATCTATACATGCGGGTTCCATGAGTTACCTCTGCTTTTGACCACCATTTCCTAGATAGTTCTGGAAAATCTGGGTGGGTGAGCTAGAACTTTTCAAATATGAAGGGCTTATATTTAGGAGTGCTGGTGGTTTCAAACCAGAGTTGGATAGGCCAATGATCCGATCCTGAGCGAGGAAGAATCCTAGCTTCAAGCAACAGGTCCTCCAACATAAGGGATTCTGAAACCAAGAATCGATCCAGACGATAAGCAACTTGATGGGTACCATTCCTCCTGTTGGACCACGTAAAGACTCCATTCCGTACCTCAATATCTATCATATGCATATCTGATAGGAGATTTTGAAAGTTATCGTTGTCTTTCTCTAATTTATGAGTTCCTCCTCTTTTTTCATCTAGGGAGATGATGATGTTGAAGTCGCCTCCTATAATCCATCTCTTGCTGACCAACCATGCTTCCAAGAGCTTTGATACTTCTCGAAAAGTTCTCTTTTCTGGTGTGGATTAAGGACCATAGACATTAGTGAGGATGCCCTCCTTGTTTGATCCTATGACATGATATTTAGCTGTGAGCGTCCAGGTGGAGGAGTAGAATCCATCTAGGGTGATTATGGATGGGTTCCATAGGATGGCTATGCCCCCTGCCGTGCCCTTAGAGTCATTGAATATGCATTCACTATGTCTCCAACACCTTGCTATGAGAGCTTCTGTGGTGTTGCCTGCACATTTTGTTTCTTGTAGAAAAGGTATGTCTGGCTTCTCTTCCATTATGCATTTACGAAGAACCCTCTATTTTGTTCTCCCATTAAGGCCTCCTACATTCCAAGAGAGAGAATCTTCATGAGGAAGAGTGTGGAGGGGGAGAAATGAAGCTTTCTGTAAGCTTTTGAATTTGTCCCGAGTTGATCATGAAATTACCTACCTCACGAATGAGTTGTTGTGCCGACTTGTGCCCTCTTCGTTTTGGTTCTTTCTATATTTTGCGATTGTCTTTCCCTGGGTCAGATAGATTCCTTGAGCACCTCCAAATCAAGATGTAGCACCTGCTGTGGAGTCTATGTAAACTTTATGAACTTTGTATAGCTGCTCTGGGGGGAGGGATTGTAGTTCCTTTTTGTTGTAGGCCTTCTCAAGCAAATCTAAATCAATGTCCGCTAGATCGTTCTCATCAACAATCATTTCTAGTTCTTCCCCTTCTTCTGGTAAAAAGTTCCACCACCATCTGAGCAGGGAAACTGGGCACACTTATTTATTCTAGGACCGGTTAGGGAGTTTGTTTTGCTTTGCCTTTATTAGTTCCTTTGGTTGGTTGGGTGTGTGGGTTTTCCACCTCTTGAGTAATAGGTAGTTTACTGAGAATGTCAAAGGAGTTACTGGTTGAGCAGTTATCTTGCCTTGGCATCGGCTTTCATGTGTTATTCCTTTTGCAGCCTTGTACTTGGGTGAATCCCTCCTTTTGCTTATTGTGGTCCTCCTGTAGAAATTTTAATGACAAAATCAACAAGCTAATATTTTTTCATACACTTAGCAACCTAGAGATAACTGTCTTGCATGAACTCTAATTGTCTAAAACCCACATTAAGAAATTACCATAAGCAAAAATACACATTGCTAAGCAATTTATGTAGCTCGATAAACACAATGAACAACATTCAACCAACCATGAATAACTTAGAAATTTAGGCAATGCCAGGGAAAACCCCAAGGTGGGGAAACCCAATGAGAGAGAGAGATTTATTATTTAGCTTCAGGAAAGTACATATCAACAACAATAACACAATTTCCAGCCAAGAGAAAAACCACTTACAACACCCAAAAACTGTCCCAAAAATTTCTGCCTCGATTTCCATGCCAAGTCCGTACTACTGTACGACCCACCCAGAAAAAACACCACCTCGAAAACAGAGCCAAATAGCTGCTGTACAGACCGTCCTTCAACAACAAATATCCCAAGCTGCCTCAATTTCTGTGCCAACACTTGCCTCGATTTTTGTGCCCTCTTTTCTACTGTACGGACTGTATGGATCCATACAATACAGCCTCCCTTACAACAGTAAATTACAACACTCAAAAACAGAAAATCCTCCTTGGGATTTGTGCCTTAGCTTTCTTGGGAAATGTGCCCTCCTTGCTGGCCTCTTTCCTCTCTCAAGCTTACTCAAAAAATCTCTCAAACTCCTCCTCTCAATGTGTCTTGCACACTACCCAATGCATTCTTTTATAAACTCTAAAGATGACCTTTTCCCTCCCAAGTGTCTTTTCACCTTCCCAAACCCTAAATCCAAAGGCCGAGATTTAATCTTGCCTTTACAAGATCAAGGGCCATGATTCATTCCCTCCAAAATAAATCACTTAAAATATTAAAGTACATTTCACTTTATTACATAAGTGCACTTTATGAAATAACGTCACTTTAATATTATAAGGTACACTTCATTAAAAAGTCACTTTAATAAAAGAACCACTTTATAACAACTTTATAAAAACCCATTATAAAGTTAAGTGCCTAGTAGTGTCAACATAAGGTTACATCTGCATACAAGACAAAACATGCGGAGTACCTCCCGAGCTAAAAAGCTAACACTCCCTCTTAGCGAGGGAAGTACTCCCTGCCATCTCCATCATTTGGTCCCATCACATTGTGCTTAGTAGGAGCTCCCTTTGAACCTGGAGCCATCCTCAACACTTGCACAAAACTCGAACTAGAAGATCTTCTCCGGACAACTACCCGAAACTCTGAGCTCCTTGGAGAATTCACTCCACCCTTAGCATTGGTTCGACCACACTAGCTGAGCCACCTGTCAGTGCTCAAAAGAGACTCACTCTCTTCTCTCGGAATGCAAGACTGAATCCTTGGGCCCACCACAGTCTCAGGAGCCTCCTCATGCTCCTCATCCGACGTTGAATCATACCATGAAGGTTGTCCTTGCAACATATACAACCTGTCCACCCGATCACCGATCAACTATAGTTCCACTGGGTCCGCTCCCTCCCTGTAGATAATGACATGTTCCCTCTTGAACAATGTATAATATCCTACATCCTCCAAGGCAGAGACTGAGAGAAAGTTAACCCTCAACCCTGGAACAAAGAGAACTCCATCAAGCTCCAGGAATCCTCCATACTCGAGTCGAAATCTAACCCTTCCAACTCCACGTACAACTCGCGCCATACCACCTGCCGGTTAGGACCTGTCTCTGTGATAATTAGGAATACTCGCTTGATTCCCGTCACCTGGCAAGTGGCTCCACTATCCACAATCCATCTGATATCACCCCCAAATCCTCCACTACCGACACTGGAAACTAGGGTAACCAAAGAAAGTTCCCTCTTCAAGCCTTGCCCAAAAATATCACTGATCACTGTCACTCAGAGCCCAAGCTCTGATACCATGTAGAAATTTTAATGACAAAATCAACAAGCTAATATTCTGTCATACACTTAGCAACCTAGAGATCACTGTCTTGCATGAACTCTGAAATGTCTAAAACCCACATTCAGAAATTACCATAAGCAGAAATACACATTGCTAAGCAATTTATGCAGCGAAATAAACACAATGAACAACGTTCAACCAACCATGAATAACTCAGAAATTTAGGCAATGTCAGGGAAAACCCCAAGGTGGGGAAACCCAATGAGAGAGAGATTTATTATTCAGCTTCAGGAAAGTACATATTAGCAGCAATAACACAATTTCCAGCCAAGAGAAAAACCACTTACAACACCCAAACACTGTCCCAAAAATTTCTGCCTTGATTTTCGTGCCAAGTCCGTACTATTGTACGACCCACCCAGAAAAACACCTCGAAAACAGAGCCAAACAACTGCTGTACGGACTATCCTTCAACAACAAATATCCCAAGCTGCCTCAATTTTCGTGCCAACACTTGCCTCGATTTTCATGCTAGACTATCCTTCAACAACAAATATCCCAAGCTGCCTCGATTTTTGTGCCAACACTTGCCTCGATTTTCGTGCCATCTTTTTTGCTGTACAGACTGTACGGATCCGTACAGTACAACCTCCCTCACAACAGTAAAATACAACACTCAAAAACAGAAAATCCTCAGGATTTGTACCCTAGCTTTCTTGGGAAATGTGCCCTCCTTGCTGCCCTCTTTCCTCTCTCAAGCTTACTCAAAAAATCTCTCAAACTCCTCCTCTCAATGTGTCTTGCACACTACCCAATGCATTCTTTTATAAAATCTGAAGATGACCTTTTCCCTCCCAATTGTCTTTTCACCTTCCCCAAAACTAAATCCAAAGGCCAAGATCTAATCTTGCCTTTACTATTTACAAGATCAAGGGCCATGATTCATTCCCTCCAAAATAAATCACTTAAAATATTAAAGTACATTTCACTTTATTACATAAGTGCACTTTATGAAATAAAGTCACTTTAATATTAGAAGGTACACTTCATTAAAAAGTCACTTTAATATTAGAAGGTACACTTCATTAAAAAGTCACTTTAATATTAGAAGGTACACTTCATTAAAAAGTCACTTTAATATTAGAAGGTACACTTCATTAAAAAGTCACTTTAATAAAAGAACCACTTTATAACAACTTTATAAAAACCCATTATAAAGTTAAGTGCCTAGTAATGTCAACATAAGGTTACATCCGCATACAAGACAAAACATGCGGAGTACTTCTCTAGCTAAAAAGCTAACACCTCCTCTGTTGATCACGGGGGAAGATTTAAAGGACAATCCCGAAAGGTGTGGCCATGTTCATGACATTTCCTACAACAAAATGGTATGTGCTCATAATCGATTATTTGCAACCATTCTTCATCTCGATACTCTAGAGTTAGAGAACTTGGTTGAGCTTTGGATATGTTCATGTAAACACATATGCGAGCATATGAGGTGTACTTTCTCTGGCACGTTGCTTCTGGAGATTTGACATACAGACCAAGGGTATTACCAATGCCAGCAAGGATTTCCTCTAACTAGAATTCTTGCGGAAGGGAGTAAAGGCGGATCAAAACTGGGGCATATGAAAAGTCTTCTTTTTTAGGGCTGAAGCGATCTGTCCAAAATCTTAAGGAGAGGTCTGTTAAGTTGAGAATATATGGTCCATTCTCAAATATTCGGTCTTCGTCTTCCAGATTGAAAAGGATTATTGTGAAGAATCCTTTAGACCCCAACTGTAGTTCATAGTGCCCCTTGGGGTTCCACCCGATTTTAATCCATTTCATTAAGTCTCTTTCTGAGGGCCAAAGTACCAGAAATTTTCCTATCAGCGCATGTTCCTTCATGAACTGGGTGTTTTCTCCTACTCGATCTGAGCTTATAACATACCTTGGTGCTGAATCAGTTTGCGGGATGCATTTTCCAGGTTCCCATATGCGAGTCACTTTTGGATGGGAGGGATCCGCTTCAACATCCATCTCCTTACCCAATCTCTGTTCACCTTGGAGAAGTTTCTCCCTTAGATGCGATGATGGCTCAAAAGTCAGTCGGGAGCTTTTTGCGCCGGGTTGTTCATTCGCGACAACACTACTGTAAGAAGGGGTTCGCGCCCCTCCGCCTCTGCCATGGAGTCGTTGGCAATAATCTGCATAGTGCGGCGGATCTCGTACTAGGGTAGAGGGATTGAATGAGGGTTTTCAGAATTCGGTTGGCAATGTAGACATGAACCCTAGCTCTCTACAATCGAGATCAGGTATTAATTTACATTCGAAAAAGTTTAAACAAGGCTGAAGTATTATATAAAAAATAATTTAAGATTCATAAAGTGAAAAGTACACAAGTTAGAGGAAAAAATATATATTAAAAGTTCTTTAAAAATATATATCAAGGAAAAGCATATATATATATATAAGTGATTTAAGATAAAAAAATTCTTATATATATATATTCTAGAGAAATTGTTAAAGAAATTATAAGAAGTGGAAGCAAGATAAGTGGACCATTTATTATCAAAAAAGCGGGACCTCACACCTCGTACATTCAATTTAATTATCGAAGGTGTGTTATAAAAATAATCATAAGGTCATATTCAAGGTTATAAAAAGTACAATTCGAAAATGGAGGGAGGAAGATTTACTTATGAAAGTTTTGTTCAATTTCATGTTACGAGTGTTGAGGGTCATTTACATTAAAGGGAAGTGTTATCCCCTAGCCTACAGATAACTAAGGAGATCATGTCTTGAGGCCCACAGGTCCTAGACATGGAGTATCGAGAGCCAAACGACTTAAGCATGGCTCCGAAAGGCACCTTTTTTCTTCATTGCAGTCCACGTGTCACCAACAACAGTATCCATCACACAAGCTTGGTCCCGAAGTAGCAGTGAGTCTTGCTCCATGAGGTAATGAGTTCGGGTATCATGGTATGTATCACTTTGATTTTTGAAGCACTTGAACATGTTGTATTGAATCCTTTTTCATTTCATGATGTTTGCTTGGAAATTATGCTCTTTTCCTTGTTTAAACCTAGAAGGGTGACACAGTGCCCTAGTAAGTTGATTTCCCTTTAGGATGGGTTGCTACTGGGTTGATCTTTGTAGGGTCATCGTCCGTTCCCTCCATACTTACCACTTTCCATCTTTATTCCTTCCATCTCCCCTTTCCTTTTTGGGCATTGGGATTGGCTACACTAGGAAGGGTTGTACCTTACCTTGTGGGAAGAAGGGGCTAAAGGCCCAGAGGGTAAAAGTAGCTCACAGGAGTTAAAAGCCAATTTTGAAACCTTCGAGATGCTTTGCCCAAGCATCCCTGAGAAAGCAGTGAAAAGCTTCTCAGTAAGAAAATGGGACCCACAAGATAACATAAACACTCAAGGTACTAGTTGATGGATATGAGGTCTCATCACGAGTTGACCTATTATGACCATGGGCATGTAGCGGTATGACATTACCACCTATCTGGTCACCAAACCAGGGTAGTGGCTCTTGGTGGCATAGCCAAGAGAAAGGGGGTCTCATCACAAGCCAACCTTCTCATTTCCGTGAAATGTTTGTGGATAATGCTGCCACCTCTGGTCATCAAGCCAGGATAATGGCCCTCAACTATTTCCTTGTAGCACAAGAGCAAAAGATCAAAATAAATAAAGCTAAGAATAAATGGCAATGAATGGGCTAGGAAACAATTGCATCCATGACAAGGTGCAACTCGCCCTCCATAAAGGCACTCACAGATAAGACTCTACATTTCCCTGTTATCACATGCACCCCATGCCCAAATATTTACCCCATGCCACCTCATACACTTACATGACTTGGACTAGAGTCCACCTGGGAAACACCCCAAACTTAAGAGAGGTTATCCCAATAGGACACCCTGAGACCCTCTCCAAACCTAACTTGTCAAATTGCATAATGTCTTTGAGCATTTGTTTGGGGTTAAGGGGGGTTTGATGCACATGTTCGAGTAATTTAATTATTAGATGTGATTTACATGCTATGATCGTTGTGACTTATGAACCTTGGAGGGCGTACTTGTTGTTTCTGCAGGGCCGTGCCCTGTGGACAGGTACACATGAGGGAATGATTAGCTCGGACCTTCATGTGGGCTCAAAGCCCACAGATGGATGTTGAAACCCCAGCCAGGGGTAAGAAGAGATTGAAGGCTTGCACCATATGAAGGAATGCCGTTTCCTTTGGAGGCACTATGGAAGACCTAGACCTAAGGTCTCATGCTCCTCCCATCTAAACGTTGGCTTTGGGAGGCCTTGGACGTCACCTCTGCAACCCTAGATGTCACATGTCCATTGGGGTTGTCACCTTGGAGGCATTCATGAGGCTATTGGCATGTGTGGGCAAATTTTAGGCCTTTGGAGGCCCAACGTTTCATTTCCTTTGCCCGATGTCCCACACTTGAGGCCCAACGTCACCCTAGGAGGGCATGACATCAGCTTTGGAGGCCTATTTAGACACCAATTGAATTTATTTTGGTAAAAATGTAATTTTTGAGTAAACTGGCCAGGTCGGCCTTGATGTTTTGACCTAAAATAATTAAAGGTCATAATTTTGGTATAAATAGACATAAATTGTCATTCATTTTCATGATAACTCATCACACAAATGTTAGCGGAGAAAATCCCCCTATACTGGGTCGAGGTATAGGCAGAGCACTGACTTCCCTTAAAAGACAGTTCTATTCCTAAGCTACCCCAAAACTATCTAAATTGAAAGACAAGAGAGAGGAAAGAAGGTCAATAGGTGTACCTTTGGTCCTAAAGTCCGGTGTAGACCTCTTTCGCCTTTGTAGCTTCCTAGATCGCGGGTCTCCTCCCAAAGCTGACCTGCAAAAGCTTAGAAAAACAATGCTACAAACATACAATCTCTACTTGTCACTTTCAATATTCAGATATAGACATAGATGCATTAATCAATAAAAGCATAATGACAATGTATTGGGACATGAAAGAACTCTTTTATTCAATATTCAGAAATATTACAACCTTCTTCGGAAAACGCTTCGCGAACCAGGTCCGAGCTCCTCTATTGTTGCTCCAAGTGCATCATTCCCATGCTTGCCTCTCACAACCAACTAATCTCTTGGGAAAAGAGAAAGGGTTGTATAAGGAGAAAGGGCTAGAGGGGAATGCTGAGGCCAAATCTCAGAAAGGGATGCAAAACTTGGGCTGAAAAGGGGAAGGGATTTTGGCAGAGTTTACTTGTTCTCTTGCTTGTTGTTGTAAATGAGACCCCAAAACCTCTTTTTATATGTGAAGAAGATAGTTATTCGGTTTGGGGATGGGTTACAATGGGTAAAATGGTCGGGAAACCTACTATAGCCCGTAAACTCCATCGAATTCCTTACAATTTTATATTTTTTGCAATTTTTGGAGGTAAACGCGGGCTAACTAGTATGCAGCTCGCGTATGTACACGCGCTAACTAGTATACAGCTCGCGTGTGTACGCGGGCTATCAGTTCAGTAGGGCGCGTACATGTTCCAAAAAATGGTTTTTAAAGAAGGAGCCTCAACAATAATTTGGCAAAATATGTAAGTGGAAAGACCAATGCCATGTATGCATAGGTAGGACATTTTTGGACTATAACAACAAGTGGTGGTCTAAAATTTTCGCCCCCTTTAAGGGTTACTATCTGAAATAACTAGTGCACACCTCTTGGGAGAGCTTTATGGTGGTGTATTTTGGCATTTTTCATGGTGGAATGGTCTTCAACTAGGGTTTGACTTGATTATTCTTGGTGAAGTAAGTGAAAAATCTGCATTTTTATTCATGCTATGGATGTTTGTGGTAAAATTTACTTGTTTCATGACTAAGATTATGAAATTGCTTGTTTAAACCCTAGGGGAGAAACAACAAATCTTTCTTTCTCCCTATAACTCTTCTACTAACTTGATCTTGCCAATTATACATTTTTTTGGGAGTAATTATTAGTGCCCTAAAGTGATAGCTCCTTAGTAATTTCATTCTAATCACCAAATTAATTGTCTATCAAAAAAACTAAGGAAGGAAGGTAAGCTAGGGCCTAGAAGTGCCTACTCTCTAGCAAAACCTCCTTTAAAGATTTAAATGCTTGAGGCCTTGAAGTGCCAACACCTCTTGCATCTACCTCTTCCCTTAGATAAGCATTATCATTATTTTATTTCCCAAGTGATATTGTTACTATTATTGATCCCATAAGCCCCTAAAAGGCACTGATTTCTATACTCTTGTGGATGAATGAGACCAAACAAACCTTCAAACTATCTTCTTGAAACTCTCACTAACACTAACAGCCATATTACTGCTGATATAATTGCTGCTACAGCCTTTATTTAGCAGCCTTAATCAACATACTAACCTCTAAAACTAACCCAAAAATTTGCACTAGCCTAAGTGCTATCATCCCAAGGCTCTAGCCTTCCCTTTGCTATTGTTCTAAAGTGCAAAATTCTGAAGTTGTTGAAGGCTGTTGCTGCTGTTGTAACTACTGTTACAGCCATCATTGCAGCCCCCCCTTAACAGCCCTCAAACTGTCCATAAAACCACCCAACACTTGTACTAGGCAAACTACTATCATTATATGCTAAAGTGTTTGTTTAATTGCCTAATTTAAGTACTTTCTGAAGGGGTTTTGCTGCTGTCATAATTATCATTTTACTGCTGTTGCAAGTGTTTTGACAGCCTATTGAAGTCACTTATTGATTTGTTTTAAATCTTGAAATTGTGAGTGACAAAGTATTATCAAAGTTGCGAAGTCTTTATATCATTTTTGTCATCATAGCTTGCAATTTCTTGATATATTGCTGCTGCTATACATTTTATCTTTTAAGTGTTTTAGTAGCATATTTCTATATTGAAGTCACTAGTTTGAACATCGATATCATTGATTGCTGCTAACGTTTGCTGTTTCATTGGTAAAGGGTGTTAGAAATAGAGAAGTAATGAAGAACAGAACAGAACAGAACAACTATGTCCCTTTTATTTTTATATCCTTTTCTTTTATGCTCAGTTAGAATAACAAGTAAGTCTCATCCTCAGAACAGTAATCAATTACACTACTGTTTAAGATCTGAACAGAGAAACAACAAATACACTACTGTTTAAGATCTGAACAGAGAAACAACAAGCTACTGTTTAAGATCTGAATGACTTGAGTTTGTAGACAAAATCTGAGTGTGTACAACCACTCAGATCTAAGCTAGCAGAGTTAGATTTAACTGAGATCCCAAGACAAGAAGTAGATCTAGATTTATCAACAAAACATTCTTTCTGATCTAAACTAAAGAAGATATAGATCAGTATCCAAATCTAATCTATAATACTGATATAGATCAAAGCTCAAAAACAATATCCAGATCTGATAATGAGCAACCTATAACATTCAATGCTGATGTATATCTAGACAGATCAAAGCTCAAAACAAATATCCAGATTTGATAATGGTAAATTGAATAGATAACTTACCTTGCCTTGTAGTCTTACCTCTGAAGGAGTCACAGCCACACACTAGAGATGCAATACCACTTGTAATTATGCTCAGACAAAATTCAGGATCATAGATCCACCATATAGGTTGGATCTCTTGCCAAGAGATGAATAGACTTTCTTGCCACCAAGAGGAAAAGTCACTTAGACTTTACACAGGAATTTCTATAATCAAACCCCCATACACACACAGTTTCTGTGATCAAACCCTCATACACAATGATAGGTATGGCAGTCTTAACAAATCAGAAGAGGGGCTGCGGCTCAATTTGAGGGACAGATCTGCATAGGAGAGAGGTAGCAGCAGCTTAGGAAGGAGTCTAGGGTACTAGACTTGCTCTAGAAAGTGACGGCAGCTACACTTCTCAGCTCACGAGTTGACACAGCAAAACAGGCCTGGAATTTGCAGCTTAAAGGAGCCTCGGATCCTCACCCACAGGGAGTAGACATCAACAGTCTTCAAGCTGAGCAAAAAGGGGCCAGTAGAGAAGGGCCGAGCCACCACACAAAAACTCAGCAACAGTTACAACAAAGGGGCCGCAGCAAAACAAGAGGAGATCCGCTCACAAGAAAAATAATTGTAATAAGGATAGAGGGTAGGTCTCTATTTATACTTTTAGGCTAGGTTAGGTTAATAGAAATAATAATTAAAATAACAATTAAAAATAATATGTTTAATTAATATAAATATTAATTAAGCATATTATAATTAAAACATTTAATTAATATTTTCTCATTAACCCCTAAAGCAAAAACAAAACCTCAAATAAGGGTGAAGGGGGTTTAGGAAGGGTGACTTGGTGGCAATACCTGTCCATTCATTCTCAAAGTGACTTTTTTAATTTTATCATCATTGCATATGGGATACATCCCTCATGTGGTCATGCCCGCCTTCAAAGAAGGACATATACCAACAAACACCTGATCAGAGACCAGGTGGCCCCAAAACATCTCCGGGGTCTTATCCACCAGGGTACAAGACCAAGGATCAACCCATGCCCCAGGCATGGGTACCCTGGAATATTTCCAGGGGCCCTAGACATATCTAGGGACTTTAACTGCTTGGTCCCAGACCAAGAACCCTAGTCATATACTGGAGGCCCTCTCAGGGGTCTTTATGGCTTGGTCCCAGTCCAAGAACCCCAGTCATATACTGGGGGCCCTAACAAGGGTCTTTTGCCATGGCACTGACTATTTGGTTCCAGACCAAGAACCCCAGGAGTGCACTGGGGGCCCTAGATCTCGGCTAGGGTCTTTGCCATCCTCCCGGAGAATGGCTCTTGCAGCTGCTATAAATTTAACACTCCCTCTCAGCAAGAGAGGCATTCTCAGCTACACCAAGCTTGTCACGAAAGTATACAAACTTTGTCAAGGACAGTGGCTTGGTAAAAATATCTGTTGTCTGTTTTGCCGTCGGAACATACTGAATGCTGAGAACGTTCTTCTGAACCATGTCCCGGACATAGTGATATCTCATCTCAATGTGTTTCGATCTGTCGTGAAACACTGGATTCTCAGTGAGCTTTATACAACTCTGATTGTCACAGTGAATAACTGTGGGTTCAAGCTCTGAACTGAACAAATCTGAGAGTAGCTTCCTAAGCCACACTGCTTCTTTGCTAGCAGCACTTGCAGCAATGTATTCTGCTTCCGTAGTGCTTTGGGCTATGGAGCCCTGTTTCCTGCTGGACCAGGAAATCATTGCCGAACCCAAACTAAAGCAATATCTGGAAGTGCTCTTCCGATCCACTGTACTGCCCATCCAATCTGAATCTGTAAAACCATGGAGCATTACACCTCCACTGGTAGTGTATCTGAGACCATAAGCTATTGTTCCCCGAACATATCTCAGAATATGTTTTACAACAACCATATGTATATGCTTTGGTTCACACATGAACTGGCTAAGAGCATTTACTGCATAACATATGTCTGGTCTCGTATGTACGAGATACATCAAAGATCCAATGATCTGCCGATATAAAGTGGGGTCTTCTGGATCTGAACCTGTAACTCGATCTTGTAGTTTCTTTAGGTTAGAGATCATTGGAGTTGTCATGGACTTGCAGTCCATCATGCAAATCTGCGAAGTATATCAACTACATATTTACCTTGTGAGAGAAAGATCTCCCCTGGTTTCTGCCAAACCTCCAAGCCCAAAAAATAGTGCATGAGCCCCAAGTCTTTCATTTCAAATTCTGTAGAAAGCTCCCTCTTAGTTTGAGCTATCAAGTTTTCCTCTCCAGTGAGGAACATATCATCCATGTATAAGACTAGGATAACTGGATGATTTTGAACAATCTTTATATAAAGATTTGGATCTGCTATGCTCTTGGTTATGCATTAAGATTCATAGGATAAAAGGGCATACGCACCATCTAACCTACCCAAATAACACTTTATTCAAGATCTAATATAACATAATACATAAAAGAAAACACAACAAGGTTACCTCCATATGCATAAGAGAAGCAAGCATACACATTACTCTTCTTGTTGTCCTCCAAAGCTTCTTGAATTTTATTACCCAAAGAAATAGATCTTGGAGAGGAATCCTCCAAAACCTAAGAGCTAGAATGAAGTGAAATGGAAATGACAAGAGAGAGAGAGTGAATTGAAAATCAAGTAGCATAACAATAGCTCAAGATATGGTGAGTTGGGAGAGAGAAAATGGATCTATTTATACTTAGAGAGGCAAACCTACCCCTCTTGGATCTAAGCCAAGTGTCCACCACCAAGCAATAGAGTAGATCTCTAGGCTAGGGCGCACCTCCTAGGGTTTGCACAATAGATCTAGGGTGTAGATAATTAAAAAAATTATTTAGATAGATCCAAGGGCATGTAGGAGGTGTGGGATTTGTGCCATGGAAGGTGAAAAGGTTCAAATAATTTTTTAATAATTATTTGTTGGAGTTTCAAGGTGAGGGAGGGCGCACCTCTAGGGATGAGGAGAAGAGATGAGAGGCTAGGAATAGGTGTGAGGTGTTGGGATTACACAAAAGGTGAGGGAAAGGCATGGGATCCGTGCCTAGGCAAGGTGAAGAGTCATCTCACAAATAAAAAACGTAACTTTTATTGGAGAGAGGAAAAGGAGGGCGTAACTCTCTTGGAGAGCGCTCCTCTTGGTCAAAATTCAACCCAAACTCAAGTATGGGTGAGGTGGAGTGATAAGGATCACTACTAGGGATTAAAGGAAGGTTAAATGAAGTGAAAACTTAGGAGAGGGGGCCACACCAAAGTCACAA
>ML781437.1:137934-151906 GCA_009831015.1 Picea engelmannii | reverse complement strand
AACTACAAGACTCCTTCCAGGAGTTCTCACTTCCTCCGCGCACTCTCTCACCTGGAGAGAGTCGCTCACAGACTGGGTAACCTACCTCTTCAACAACAATCACCTCCCTCACACTGGCCAGCAAGCCACACGCGGTCCAGCACTGCGTGGCCACAACAGTCAATTGGGAAAATGGGTATGGACACTCGAAATGTAAATGATTAGCGCTAAAGCATAGCGTGGCTCTGCGATTACAGGATGCGTTAAGCTTTCCGGCAAGCAACATAGGATGCACGGCTCAACAATTACGGAACATTCGGTTCTCCCAACTAGCAATAAGGAATAGACTCACCTCTCTGGTTTCAGAGATGCGTAAGGTGTACAGAGGTTCAATCACAGAGGCCAAAACGCGTACAGATGGAGGATGGAGGAATTGGAAGGTCGAACCCCGGATTCAGGTGATGGTTGAAGGAATGCCCACCCCACTCCTATGCAGCAGTCGACAGAAATGGAAAGAGAACCCCCAACACAACTCATTTCCTGGGTTAAATCGCATGCGCCTGGGTCGACACATGTCACCCATGAAGCTGCATGCGTCCCTCCCCAGGGACTTAGGACAAAACATAGATTTCACATGGCTTTTGGGATAATATTAAAATATTATTCCCAAGGACTTAAGCCCCTAGGCTCCACACTTAGCCTCTCTTTCCAACCTTCCAACCCCTAATCCCTTACCCAGGTTTTGTGGAAGCTTAGTCCCCCATCACTCATTCATCGTGGTCGGTCCATACGCAGAGATGTTTTGTATTAATATTGTGCATAATTACATGTACAAAAATCAGGCTCCTGGCCTTCAACACTTAGGCTCCCTGGCCTAATAACACATAAGCCCACTAGCTTATATAACTTGGCTCATCAGCCTTATAAACTTGAATTACAGTTCATAAACAAGCTTTATACTTCATAGACATGATTTACAACGGGGCTCGGCCTTGGGGACATTACACACTCATCCCACATTTGGTTGAGAAGAAGACAGCCAAAGAGATGTGGGATACATTGAAAAATTTGTATGAGGCTAAGAATGAAAACCGGAAGATGGCCTTGAAGGATAAACTGCATGACATGAAGATGGCTATAGGAGAGGGTGTTGCATCCTATCTTACTCGGATAACTCAGGTTAAGGACGAGTTAGCTGCAGTAGGAGAGGTCATCTCAGAACCAGAGTTGGGAAGGATAGCCTTGAAAGGATTCACAAAAGAGTGGGATGTCTTTGTGAAGTTTGTGGTGGGTTGGGAAAATTTTCCAGATTGGAGTAGATCGTGGGACGACTTCACTCATCAGGAGATCCGGATGGGATCTCAAAGTAGTGGACAAAAGGAAGACAGAGCTGATGAGAATGTTACTCTTGTAGCAAAGGGCAAGGGGAATAAGAAAGATAATTCCGGGAATGACTTGAGTAAAGTCAGATGTTACTACTGCAACCAGTTGGGGCACCTTGCTTTTCAGTGTCCTGAGAAGAAGAAGAAGAGGAAGGAACAAGAGGGGCCTGATACAACAACAACAACAACTATGGAGGACTTTTCATCCAAGTTTGATATGGAATTTTCTTTGGTCACTCTAGTATCCAGTGTCGGTAGTGTTGGATTTGTGGGTGATAGCAGGTGGATTGTTGACAATGGAGCCTCTTGTCACATGACAGGAATATGGCGTATATTCCTTAGTATCACAGAGACATGTCCTGATCGGCTGGTGGAGAGTGAAGGAGGTATGGCACGAGCTATTCGTGGAGTTGAAAGGATTAGATTCCAACTTGAGTATGGAGGATTCCTGGAGGTTGATGGAATTCTGTTTGTTCCAGGGTTGAGGGTTAACCTGCTCTCGGTCTCAACCTTGGAAGATGATGGGTATTCTACATTGTTCAAGAGGGGACATGTATTTATCTACAGGGAGGGAGTGGATTCAGTTGAACCACCGCTGATTGGTGATCGGATGGAGAGGTTGTACAAGGTGCGAGGACAACCTACAGGTTATGATTCATAGTCAGATGAGGAGCAGGAGGCTCTTGAGACTACAGTGGGCCCAAGGATTCAGTCTCTTCTGAGCACCAACAGGAGGTTCAACTAGTGTGATCAAACAGATGCTTAGAGTGGGAGGATGGAGTCTGGACTCTCCGAGGAGCTTAGAGTTCAAGATAGTTGTCAGGAGGATGTCTTCAGATTCGAGTTCTGTGCAGGTGTTGGGATTGGCTCCGGGTTTAGAGGGAGCTCCTACTGCAAACAGTGTGATGGGACCGGATGATGGTGATGGCAACGAGTACATCCCTCACTAAGAGGGAGTGTTATCTTTTATAGCTCGGGAGGTACTCCGCATGTTTTGTCTTGTATGTGGAAGTGACCTTATATTTACACTACTAGGCACTTGACTTTGTAATGGGTTTTAACTTTTTATAAAGTTGTAATAAAGTGGTTCTTTTATTAAAGTGACTTTTTATAAAGTAACCCTCTAATATTAAAGTGACTTTATTTCATAAAGTGCACTTATATTATAAGGTGAAATTGTATTTTAATATTTTAAGTGATTTATTTTGGAGGGAACGAATCATGTCCCTTGATCATGTAAAGGTAAGATTAGATCTTGGCCATTGGATTTAGGGATGGGGAAGGTGAAAGGTCACTTTCAGATTATAAGAGAATGCCTAGGGTAGTGTGCAAGACAAGAAGAAGGAGATTGAGAGAGATTTGAGAGAGAGCTTGAAGAGGGAAAGTAAGCAACAGATTTGGTACAGTCACCAAGAGATAGTAGGCACAAATGCCAAGGAGGAACATCTGTTTAGAGCTGCCGTGTTTTCTTGCTGAGTAACAGGCCGTACTGTATGAATCCGTACATGCAGTACAACAGCAAATTGGGCATGGAAATCGAGGGTATTGAAGGCACGATTTTCAAGGCAGTGTGAGGATATTTCTGCTGAAGGACGGCCGTACAGGAGGGAAGGTACAGCAACCTATTGAGGGCACATTTTTCAAGGTGCTGATTTCAGCAAGGCCGTACAGCTGTACGGACTGTGGCATGGATTTCTAGACAGCAGGTTGAGGGACAGTTTTGTGTTTGTAAGTGATTCTCTTGGCGGCCAAATGTGTTTGTAAATTTCCTGAAGCTGCTAATAGATCTCTCTCTTTGGGTTTCCCCACATTGGGGTTTTCCCTGTCTGGTTGCCTAAATTTCTGAGTTTTACATGGATTTGTGACTGCTGTTCATTGTTATTTTCCGCTGCAAAAGTTGCTTAGCAATGTGTATTTCTGCTTATGATATTTTCTGAATGTGGGTTTGATACATCTCAGAGTTCATTTAAGACAGTTATCAAAAGTTTGCTAAGTGTATGACAGAATTTATGTGAACTGATTTTGTCATTAAATTTCTACAACAAACCCACTTAAGTTTCCTAAGTTTGCTTTATGTTCATTAATTCACACTTAAGTGAATTAATTGTCACTTTATGACTTAAGTGACTAATTTCACTTTATGACTTAAGTGAATAAAGTCAAAGTGAAAGTAGAACATAAAGTAATAGCATGAGGGTCAAACATTTCCCCCTTTGTGTTTAGAGATTCACAAACACAAGGGGACCACTTCCCAAGGTACCCAAATTTCAACACTGAA
Source organism: Picea engelmannii (assembly GCA_009831015.1). NCBI lineage: Eukaryota > Viridiplantae > Streptophyta > Pinopsida > Pinales > Pinaceae > Picea > Picea engelmannii. Next base: position 148,267 of record ML781437.1, on the reverse strand, counting down.
ATGGGTAATAATTAATTTGTCTTCTGCATGCCTGGACACAAGGACTATGCATAGACACTTTCCAAAGCTACAAATTTAACAAGCAGGAGTGAGATAAGAAAATTTCTTATCAGTGTTGGATTCTCTATATTGCTGCATACACCAGTGTGAAGTATTTGATCAATGAAGTCAACTAATTCAGTAGGATTATCTTTTAGTAAAGTTTAGGAACAAATTCTTAGGTTACATTGTCACCATGCTCCTTACTAGCTACACATGCATGATGCAAATATCATCACCAAGCTCTCTACTAGCTACACGTGCATTATGCAGATGAAGCTGTTGGGGTGTCATTGCTTCCATTACAGGGGAGGATAGCTCTGTCCAAAAGGGTAGAAATAAAAAGATATCACTAGGAACTGAAGCTTTCAAGTATTTCTTTACCATCATATTGATTGGCATTGGCCCATGGGTCACATTCCTGGCAGGGCTTAAAGTATTCATTGAATTCATTTGAATGAATTATAATCAAAAGCGCCATAATTTAATTGTAGGAAAGTACTTCTAATGTGTGGGAGACTTGAATATTGCCAATCTTCTGTTTAAATGCTCATCCTACAGAAGCATATTTCAGTTTGCTACCTACAGAAAATATTTGGCCAATTTCTCCTGTTAAGTCCTTTATTTTGTTGTCATATAAGAGGCCAACTATATGTTTTCTACACTTGTGTATGATGTGTGCATGTCTGAAATTATGGAAGATACTAGTTTGTATGTTTGCTTGTGTTCGTTTTTTTCATTATTACATGGTTATTAGCAACCTACAGAGTGAGATTAAACCGATATGTTAGAAGAAGCAAGGGAAAATGTCCCTCATAGGAACTCATGTTCAATTTATGTCCCTATGTCCTAAAATTCATTTTTATATTTTATGTTATATAAGCATGGATGTATTGCATTATTAGAGCACTCTTTCAATAATCTAACTGCGTCTTTTCTGCTGTGCTCTTATCACAGTTGCTCAACTTACAACAAAAATTAATCACTTGTCTCAACTACTACATAAGAAGGTGCTCTATTTTTCCACCAAAATTTTAGATTTTACTAAAGTGTTATACTTTCAGTGTTGATATCCTATCTGCATTATTTCTAGTGTTTTTTTTTTCTTTTTTCTCAAATCTCAGTGGTAATCTACATATTTGAAGTTATTCTGTCCTTTTATAGTGTGAAGGACATGTTTTATTTGGCTGTATTTTTGACTCTTTTTTTGAATAGAAGCTTCCTTTAAACTATATTAATTGACAAAAGAATCTACATGCTTTAACATAAACAGGGTGGGCCACCATTCTTAGAGCCAAAATCTCAAAAATTGGAGCTGGTTTAAACGAAAACACCCCTTATAATGAAGTCTTAGTGATAGACATACAAACTTAAACACAGAGGGCCAATGCTCGATACAACATCTAACATAAAACCCAACTAGTTACAGGAGGAGGCTAGTCATGGTCGTCTGGGGCCTTGCTGTTGAGTTTTGGGGTACCTTGGGAAGTGGTCCCCTTGTGGTTGTCTCTCTAACCACAAGAGGGAAATGATTAGACCCTTGTACTTTATCTTTATGTTCTAATTTCACTTTGACTTAGGAGATTTAAGTCAAAAGTGAAATTTTGTCACTTAAGGCAAAAGTGACTATTAATTCACTTTGTGGGTGAATTAAGGGACATGAGTCAAACTTAGGAAACTTAACCAAAAGTGGGTTTCTAAGTATAGTGAGATACCTGTTTCCTAAGTTTTCTAAGTGAGATACCAAAAGTGGGTTTCTAGTTTGCAGATCCTGGTCAATATGGAGATTGCACTTGGAGATGACACCATTGTTAGGGTTGTTGGGCATGGCACAATGACATTTCAGAGGGATACTATGCCACCCATATCGTTAAGGGATGTGTTGTACGTTCCTAGGCTGAAGAAGAGTCTCATCTCAGTTTCCACCCTCTAGGACATGACTCTTGAGGTGTCCTTCAGAGGGACAGAGGTCCTCATACACCCTAAGGGGTATCGTCTCACCTCAGGGAAGTTGATTGGAGTGAGGGATGGAAAAATGTATAGATTGTTTTTTCAGCCACTGCATGCCTTAGCAACGAGTAGCGACAACAACAATCAGTTATGCGAGTTATGGCATCGGATGATGGATCACCTACATCATGGGGCTCTTTGAGGTCTGAGAGAGGTTGTGACAGGAGTGCCACAACTCAACTTAGAGCATCAAGATGTGTGTAGAGGATGTGCCCTTGGTAAGTTTACCAAGGTTGTTTTCCCCAGCAGTGGCAACAAGTCAACTGGGATACTGGATTTAGTACACACAGATGTGTGTGGGCATATGTCTCGTGTGTCCTTGAGTGGTTGTGAGTATTATCTCACTTTCATAGATGACCACTTCAGGAAGACCTGGATCTATTTCCTGAAGGCCAAGAGTGAGGTCTTCTAGAGGTTCAAAGAGTTCAAATCTCTTGTGGAGAACTAGACAGAAAAGAAGATCAAGGTCTTATGGTTAGACAATGGAGGTGAGTATGCCTCCACAGAGTTTGTAGACTTCTATACCCAAGCAGGGATCAGAAGGCAGATGATCCTGCCTTACAACCCCCATCAGAACATGGTTGCAGAGAGGAAGAACAGGGCCATTACAGGTGCAATGAGATTAATGCTGCATGATCAGGCACTTCCTTTATACTTATGGGCTGAGGCAAGTGCTGCTGTAGTTTATCTGCAGAAAAGGAGTCCCCACAGGGTTTTGGGGAAGAATGATCTGGATTATTTTCAGAACGAAATGAAAGCAGAGATATTACAATGAAATACACATAAATATTGCCAGAAACAGAGAAATACAACAATACATGATTTCTATTAATGAAAGAAATGTACAGAGACTGTAAAAATACAGAGTGCAAGACTCGTTAGAATGGTGGCAGCTTTAACTCTGAGAAGAGATGTGACGGCTACGCTCATTTGCAAGATCATTACAATGAGGCTCTAAAGGCCTTTTTATGATAAACATGAATGCCAAAACCCTAGACATCCAAAAACCTAACCCTAGGAGATGAAGTGCCAAAATTCATGTGGGCCCCGTTGGGGTAAGTTAGTACATTAACTTTCCGGGGTTGTAACTTTTGCATACGATCTCCGTTTTAGGCGTGTGATAGCTCGTTGGAAAGGTCTTTTCAAGAACTACACATTATGCAGTCAAACTCTGACTTTGTCTACAGTTTGGCTGTGGCAAGCCAAGAAAAAACTGTTTAGAGCCCTAAAACGGCCCTGGAAGTACAAAAAAAAGTACTGACAGGAAAAATTCCAAAATAAGCTTGTTGGAATAGGTGGGCGACCACCAATATCCACCTAGATGCTATGTAGGGCTTTAGGACAACCCTATAAGTGAAGAACCCGCAATTACAAAGAAATGTCCCCATTATAGAGAAATGTGCTGAACTAAAAACTGTCAAGATGAGCCAGTTGGAATTTGGAACAGGTGGGTGGCCACCAGTATCCACCTAGATTAAAGAAGACTCCTGAGGAGGCCGTCACTGGTAGGAGGCCCGATGTTGAGCGTATTCAGATTTTTGGATGCTTGACATACTCTCATGTCCCCTCAGAGAAGAGGACAAAGCTAGATCCCACAATCTAGCGGGGGATCTTAGTTGGATACTCATAGGTCTCGAAGGCCTACCAGATCTACATTCCATCACAGCGGAAAGTGGTGGTGAGCAAAGATGTCAGATTTCAAGAGGGTAGAGCTTTCAGGAGGTCTCTCGAGTTGAGAGATAGTATTGAGGAGGTCCCAGAGACTCAGATTGATGTATCAGAGGGGGCACAGCCTCAGGTGACAGGGTCACCTTGCACAACTTCAGGATCACAGTTGCAGAGTATTCAGGAAGAGGGTGCAGAGGCTTTAGGATCTCATAGTGTTGGGATTAGATCTGAGGCCGAGACTCTTGGGCGCGGAGATATCACTTCTCCTTTAGTTACTCCAGGGAAGAGGAAACTGAGATGGTTTCAGGAGACCCTGAAGGAAGTCAAGGAGAATGTTTGAGAGCCCAAGAGACTATTCAGAGAGAGCGAAGCACCAGAGAGGCTTGGGTCCTACTTGGCGATGGTGATGAGCATCGCAGATTCAGAGCCCATGACATCTGCGCAGGCATTTGACCAGCAGGTTTGGTGAGAGGCCATGCTGGAGGAGTATTACTCCATTCTGTGCAATAATGTATGGGAGGTGGTGTTGAGGCTAGTGGGGAAATCAATTGTGACTTCTAGATGGTTGTATAAGACCAAGTATGCTGCAGATGGCAGCATAGAGAACCTGCAGCATAGAGAAACACAAGGCTCGATTTGTGGCGCGAGGATTCTCTCTAATAGAGGGAGTTGACTATGATGAGACATTCGCACCAGTTGCGAGATACACTTCTATTTAGAGCATTTTTGCCATAGTGGCATAGATGGGTTGGAGGATACATTAGATGGATGTAAAGACCGCATTTCTGAATGGATTTATTGAGGAGGTGTACATAGAGCAGGCACAAGGGTTTGAGGTGTTGGAGAGAGATTCTTAGTGTGCCTTTTGAGAAGGGCACTGTATGGTTTGAAGAAAGCTCCCCGAGCTTGGTATTGATAGATAGATGCTTATTTGCTTCACATGGGGTTTGAAAAGAGCGAGGAATATCCTAACCTCTACTATATCATTCGAAGTGAGGATACGCTTATTCTCATACTGTATGTGGATGACTTGTTCATCACGAGAGCGAAGCATCTCATAGCTGAGTGCAAGATGAATCTTGCATCAGAGTTTGAGATGATAGAGATCGGATTGATGCACTATTTCTTGGGCATGGAGGTTTGGTAGGAGGGTCATATCTTTCTGGGACAAGGGAAGTATGCAACAAACATCTTGAGCAAATTTCATATGGAGGACTGTAGGCCCATGTTTACACCTATGGTCACCAACTGGAAGAAGCTTAGTGCTTCAGTTTCCGGTTTGGTGGATGCTACAGGATACAACAGTTGATCGGGTTGTTGATGTATCTGGTCAACACTAGACTAGATATTTGTTTTGCCGTGAACACTCTCAGCCAGTACATGGTGGAGCCTAGGAGTGTTCACTGGATTGGGGCAAAGCATGTTTTGAGGTACATTGCAGGATCAATGGATTTTGGTTTGGACTATGTTAGAGGAGATGGAGTGAGTTTGGTTGACTACACAAACTCAGACTGGGCAGGATGTGCCATTGACAGGAAGAGCACCTTAGGGTGCTGTTTTGGGTTGGGGTCAGGACTTGTTTCTTGGTTCAGCCGGAAACAGAAGTCAATAGCTTTGAGTTCAACCGAGGCAGAGTACATGGCAGCCAGTTGCGAGGCCATTTGGCTTCCTAAGTTGCTGGTTGGTTTATTTGGTCAGGAGTTGTCTCTAACAGTCATTCACTCTGATAATCAGAGTTGTATCAAACTCTCTGAGAATCCAGTATTTCATGACAGGTCGAAGCATATTGAGATCAGGTATCACTTCATCAGAGATTGGGTTCATCGTGCAACAATTCAGCTTCAGTATATTCTGACTGATGAGCAGGTGACATACATTCTCACGAAGGCCTTGCCAAGGGGCAAGCATGTCTACTTAAGAGACAAGATGGGTTTGGTGAGAAACACTTTCCTCGGTAAGAGGGAGTGTTGAGTTACCTTGGGAAGTGGTCCCCTTGTCTCTCTAACCACAAGAGGGAAATGATTAGACCCTTGTACTTTACCTTTATGTTCTAATTTCACTTTGACTTAGGAGATTTAAGTCAAAAGTGAAATTTTGTCACTTGCAAAAGTGACTATTAATTCACTTTGTAGGTGAATTAATGGACATGAGGCAAACTTAGGAAACTTAACCAAAAATGGGTTTCTAAGTGAGATACTTGTCAGAAGATCTCACCCATTGATTAAAGATGGCAAGAGATGATCTTGGTCATCAATATCTAGGTTTGGCTAAGGATGGCTAAAGAAGGGCACAAGGGGCAAGAGAGGCATTCATTCTTGTTTTGTTCACTTGGAGAGTTTCGAGAGGAGCAAAGAGATGAGAATGGAAGCATTGGGTGGAGCTAGCTTGGGTGCCTTCATTCATGGAGGGTGCAAGGAGGCTTGAGGCTCCATTATTTGCTAGTGTGTGCTATTGCTTGGTGGAGGGAGCACTTGAGGAGAGAGGGCACAAGCTTGCACGCACATGTTGGAGTGAGGCTTTTGCAGATTTGATTGGTGCATGGTTGAGGCAGCATACACGAGGCAATTTGTGTGCAAGGGTTTCTCAATCAACCAAAGGAAATGTCAAGGGCACATTAGTGGTCTAACTTGGACAACAAAGAGGAGGGCGCCCTTCTTGGGCGTATTTCTCAAGGAACTTGCTAGCAACTCTTGAGAGGAGCTTGCTATGTGTACAGGTTCCATTGTATTTGCTTACTGGTTGTATTCCATGCTTGAGACACTTCATATATATACATATATCTCAATCTGGTTTTCCTCGGGGGGGTTTTGTCCAGGGTCATGTTGACCAAAAATTACACTTGTTCATTTTTCATGTATGCTTAGTTGTATATCAACATTAGGAGCTTGTTAAGATCCTAGAGGAGTGTAATTTGTTTTATGGTATTTGCATGTGCTAACATCAGTTCTAAAACCACTTGCAAGGGCACCTTAAAAGAGCACTTAACCATCAGTTTGAAGGCAGAATTCATGGCAGAAATTTCAGACCTGTTTGCTGTCCTAAAACAACAAGGACAACTTTGATAAAGTAAACTTAGAGCCCAACAAGAGGTCAAAGACATGCCTATTGGGCATCCTTCTAGTTCCTCAAAAACCTTCACTTGCCCCATCCAATCATTAGAGGGTCAACATCAATAAGCATGGTATCCCACCCATCAATAGGTGGCTTGGGGGGATTGGGACCTGTTACACCTCATATTGTATGAGGTTCCACTTTGTGATTTTCATCACATTGATGGGGATTTGCTGCTGGTTCCTTGGAGGCCCTTGGCTTGGGGGAGTCCCACTTCTCCTTGGTTGGATGATTGTGCTTGCTACTTGGTGGTCTTCTCACATGTGTTTGCCTTGTTGATCACCCCTTGGTTGTATTTATTGATGGTTGTGGACCATACTATCTCATTTTGGTGTGTTTTGGGTATATATGCTAATCTTGGATATGGATGATGGTTTTAGCCCCCCATTTTATAGCTTAGGAATCCTACCTTTTATTGAAGCTCCCCTTGAGTTGGAGAAGAGCCAACCTAAAGAGAGAGGAAGAGCTACTTATGTGACAATGGGTAACCTTCCTGAGTTGCACAAACTAGCCCCTTGATGCTTGGGACTCTACATCATGTGGGGGGTGCTAGATTTTGCTGTAACATTTTGGCACTATTGTCGGGACAAAATCCATTGCCCAGATTTGCAGTCTTGCTACATTTGACATCTTATGAGTGTGTCTTCTGAAGATCTCTTGCTCATATGTTGACTCTATATTTGATGGCTTGCTGATTTTGAAGGCGAGGACAACAAACAAACACTTGAAAAACTCACCTTGGCTACTCTACATTTCAACTTTTGTATGAGGTATTATGGTATGCATGTATTTTCAGATTTCAACATTTGAGGATTTGAATTAATGTTTCCATCCAAAGGGAAGTTTTGAGAAGATTTGTTTACCCCTTTGGATTTTTCATGCATTCCTGGATCTCCACATCATCTTCAGCTTTGGATTTGGATTCATCATGTTCCAAGATTTTGGTGACAACTCCATTTGGTTTCTATACATCTTTTATCATTCATGAAGTTTATTGTAGAAAATAATATTGTCCATAAAGATATTATGGTGATAGTTTTTGCATTTTATTTGATTGGAAATAATGCAAGGGAGTGGTATTGTGATTTCAACCCTCAAGAGACAAGGTCATTTCCATATCTTAAGAATGTTAGAATTATTGGATGTGTGGATATTGTAATGAGGATCATGTAATAGATTTGTATGAAACATATTTTTGAGTTGATATTTGTGCTAAAGTAGAAGAGAAGGTTGTTGGTTTGATGATTGCCAATGAAGAACCCTTCAAGTTCTTTCTTGGTTGAGATTAAGATGAGATATACAAATGATGTTTATGCTTACATGGTAAAATATATTAGAAGGAAACTTGCTCATATCAAGGATAAATTGCAACCTTGTCCTCTATCCCATGAGCCACTCTCATATTATATTTCAAAAATGGGTGATGAATTTGTTGAAGAACATATTTGAGCCTCACATGTAGAAGACATTGGTCATGAAGTTTCCTCCTCATTCTCCTCTTGTCTTTATCCCATTTCCATTGCCATCCTGTTTCATATACTAAAACTACCACCTGTTTTTCTTAGGCCAACTCTTCATTAAATCACCTTGTGCCCTCGTTCTATAGTCTAGCAATCTTACATTTTAGGGGAGCCCCCCTGAGTTGGAGAAGAGTCAACGTAAAGAGAGAGGAAGAGCTATTGAGGTGACAGTGGGTAGAATTCCTTAGTTGCACAAACTAGCCTCTTGATGCTTGGGACTTTACATCATGTGGGGGTGCTATATTTTGTTGTGACAATACCCTTCGTGATAGCTAGTGCTAGAGTGAGAAACTATTTGACATGTCAAGGGGATTCAACAGAGAAACTATGTGCACTCCCTCTGCTCCAGAGGTTGTTGTCCATCCTTGCGGTGGGGCTTGTTGTGGTTCGACCCAATGGAGCTAGGTTGAAAAGGTGGTCCCTGCATACTAGGTAGGCCAAAGGGGCTAGGAGGTTTTGGAGGCACTTTGCTTGTCATACATGGGGCCTTGTGCCAATAGTCAAGATGTTGCTATAGATGCTCCGTCTATAGTTGTACTTGTGGATTTGTACAATAATTTGCAATAGCAAGTTGGCAGACATCAACGTTGCATCAAACCAAGAGAACTGATGTGATGAAACAACAACATTAAACAAAGCATCATTTCTTCTTTTCCAGATCCAAAAGAGGGATTCTATTTGGAAGAGATCTAGGTGACTTGAAATTCAATGGCCCATGGGAGGCTGTTCCCTAACAAGGTAGCCCGCTAGTTCAAGGAAGCGGTAAAATATTGTTGATGAAGAAACTTTACCCAGGTCCATATATCCTGAGCAAGGGGACATAATCATAAAAGGTGCTTCAAAGTTTCTGCACGCCCACATCATGGACATGGGTTTTACACTCCCAAGTATGCTATCTTTTTATTCATAGGGAGACCTCCCATCACTAAGCTCCATACAATTTTTTTTGGTTCAAGAATGGGGTTCAAAATATTGTTTAAGTGAAATAGCTAAGGATTTGCTTGGATTTTCCAAACTTTGTTTAGTGGACCTTCGAGTAAAGGCTTGGTGCAGAGCCATTTGTATTTCATGGCTAGCTTATATTTGAGAAAAGCGGTCGCCGTATACCATTTCCAATCTCGCCACTAGGTATGAGGTGTTGGAAGGCCAAGTTTTAACACCAACTCACCAGGGATGAGCCCCTGGATGCAATGCATAATAATATTATCAATGTTGGCAAGAGAAAGCTTCCTTTTGAGCTTGGCCCATGGGATCCAATCCCTAGATAGACCATCAAATCATTACCAAGTTGATGCCTGGCCAAAAGAGGCTTAGGGTTAAGAACCCGGAGGATTCAACCAACAACTTACCTGCTAAAGAATCAAAGATGACCAACATAAGAAGTGACGATTAAAAGAGAGGTTTGTTATCACACAGTTTGTAGGAAGGGTTTAGGTAGCTTGAGTCAAGGCTTCAAACTGGCGTAACAGGAGCTTCCCCACCCACTGTCACCTCGATGGGGAGCTCTTTCTATTTAGGGTGGCTAATCCCAAGGGAGACGTCCCTAGTAATCGGGGGTTTTGAAGGAGAAGGATCAAGGTTTAATGCAAAGGTTAAGGATAAGCTTCCCTTCACAGATTACTGCCAATATGATAGTCAAAAAGAAGAAGATATTCCACTGGATGGCACCTGTTTGCGAGACAAGACAAATAAAACTAAAAGAATGCTGCAGTGGTTAGTACTTCAAATATTAATGACTATCTTTAATACATATGAGCAATAATTGAAAGTAATTATTGACGAAGTCAATGATTGCAATAAAACTTATATTTTTTATGTCACTTCTTCAATAACTACACAAGATATATTGGCATTCAATGTACACAATCAATCCTTATTATATCACAATGCAATAAATGTCATAAATCTGCTCATACATATATAATGTTGCTGCGTCAAACCTGCTAAAAGGTGACGTCAGCCCTATTTCTAAATTAGTTTTTTGG
>ML781437.1:123921-135490 GCA_009831015.1 Picea engelmannii | reverse complement strand
TCATCCTAATGGCCAGACTAGGGGAATGGGATGGATGAGCGGGGTATAAGATGTAAAAGTGATAAGATGGTGGGAGCGGACGATGGCTCTGCAAACCCCTCTTGGTGGCTAACCAAAACCCATGAATACCAGCTTGCTAAGTTTCCCCATCAATTACCCCAACAGTGGTCAAGTGGATTAGTGTAAGATCCAAGCAGTCATCCGAAATGAAAGGAACCTAATGCATATATAAGAAGGTTATAATGATCAAATATGACACATACCATAATACCTCGGACCAATTACCTCATGGAGCAAGAGCCCTCTCCGATGCAAGTCCAGGCCAGTGGTGATGGAGGCTGCTACTGCTGACAGGACAGGTCTGGCTGAGAAGAAGAAAGATGGGCCCTCCAAGGCCATGCTCAAGTCACTCCTGCTCTCGGTATTCCATGTCTAGGACCACGTGGGCCTCGAGACATGATCTCCTAGTTATCCCTAGATATCGGGGATAACAAGGTTAATTCTAAGAGAGGGTTCTTTCCATGTTAGGAAGGGTTTGAGTGCTTCCAAGGACCTCCAAATACTTTGTATAACAAAACTACCTGGAATTTCGATCTTTGAGGGGGTTACTAAGATAGTTTGAAGAGAAATGCCTTGCCATGTTTTTTTGCTCAACGATACCCCTTGCCTGATATGATGAAAAAGAAGCACTTTCTAGGCGTCTTTGCCTTCCCCAATGCAAACCACCCGCTTGGCACACAATGCATGCGCTTGAACCCTGGATCTAATGATACCCAATCCCCAAAATTACTGCGGATTAGAACACAACTCCCAATTGGCTTGGTGAGAACTTGGCCTTTGATCATGTTTAGCCTATAAAAAATTGCGGAGAGCCTTTTCAAAGTGTACATACACTGCCTTTGATGGGACCCAACATGGACTGTAGTGGACATGGGTTATTGCTAGCACTTTGGTGCAGATTTGGAATTTTACTGCTAACGCCATGGGTTTAGTGATTGACTTATCTATCTTCTTCTCGACATTTTGCACCACTACTTCCCATAGTTCCTTAGGAGAGGCTTGGAAGGCTAAAGGGAAACCCAAGTACTTAAAGATTTGGCTTGGTTGAATCCAAGTCTAGCTTTGAGATGAAAGCCATTCAAGGACAGGGCGTTGGCTCTCTTTGTAGCATTGAGCCTTGGTCTATGGTATACTTGACCTTGAAGTAGCACATAAAATGGTTAGGCACTTAATGGTACGAGTCTAGGCTTGTTGGTCTTTTGAAATAATCACAAAAGAATCATTGAAAAAATGCCCATTAAATAATAGGTCAGACTTTGAATCCGAGAGAGGAATACTTTGAATGTGGCATAGACTAACTTTGGAATTGAGCGAACACCCTAGCACATCATCAACCATGACATACAAGTATGGAGCTAAGGGACACCCTTTCCTAATGGACCTGAACAACCTGATTTCCTCTGATTTACAACAATTAATAGAGAGACAAGTTGAGGTCTCCACAAAGAGGTTTTCAACATAGTTGAGAAAGGATGGCCCAAAAACTCGAGCGATTTAATCATAGCTAGGATGAAGGGACATTCCTTGGATTGGAACACCATCATGTAATGTTTCACAAACTCTTGCTTAATGTCCTCTTGGTTGGTTATATACCCCATGGCTAACTTCAGGGTAGAAATGATTTCCCTAGCCTTGTTGGTGGCTAGGGCTTTGGAGAATGCTTTGGTAGTCCTATTGTTTTCTTTTAGCTAGTGAAATCGAGGACAAAACTATGCACCTCTTGCTCGGTGGATATCATCCACCTGTAGTAAGTGATGTAGCCTCGCCGCTCAAGTTTGCTTATCTTCATCATATGGAGTCCGTTGCAGGTTGCTTATGAGGTCATTTAACTGATGGAAAATAACATAATTTCCACCCCATTGGATTTTGGCTATTTGGCGTCCATAGCCTTGTAAGGAGGCCACACTTTGGGAAATAGCATCAGCCCACCAAGTAACCCAACCAAAGTCTTTGTGTGGTCGGGGATGAGATTCCACACCGTGTGAATGCAGGCTAGAAAATGTGGGCTCTGTAGATGAGAGACATTCAAAATATAACAGATTGGGGCACATGCACTTGCTCTACTCCTAAGACATAGAGAACCAAATGGGCTGGTTGTTAGATAAAGTGGTAGTGTTGTCACATGGATCGAACGACTGCTTGTTGATAAGGTAAGATAAGATAATTTTATTAATGTCCAATAGATGGCCACAAAAGTTGGTCAATGGTATTTTTGAGTATAGTAGTGCTGATACAAAGCGGGAGCACAAAAGCGGCTCCTATATAAAGCAAGATGCATAATTTAAAACATTGTTTTAAGCTAAGATCCGAAGATTCAGAAATGATAGTGAAAAGTTAATCTAGAAGAAAAATGGATCCAACACTCGAAATACAAAGAATACTTGCATATCAGAATTTGCTAAAGTCAACTCCCCTAACATCTAGACTTGGAGTTTGTTGAGTGTTGTTGTATGGAGGAGGCAACTTGACATTGAGCCTAAGTTGCATGATATGGGGAAATGGGTACGAGTTTTCGAAACAACAACATGCTAGAAACGTGACCCCTCAAAAATTTGGAAGCACATTATATTGAAACTTTGAAAGAAAGCATTATGAATAAATAAACACTAGAAATGCAACCCCTCAAAAATTTGGAAAAGGGGAAACAAGATATATATATAATGTGCTATTTTATAAATATCACATTATATTGAAACTTTGAAAGAAAGCATTATGAATAAATGAGCAAAAACATTTAAATAACAAACATATATGACAAGCAATGTTCCACCATCGCTTATATTGGGATCCTCATCATTAGTATCACCCTCTGCCTCCTCGTCTAGTGCTTGCCTCTACCTCGATCCTCTAGGGATATCAATCAACAACATTCAATTTTTATGAAATTACCTAACCCAAGCCTTAAAATATGGTAGAAAAAGCTTAACATGCCTAATCAATGATTTTGGCTTGAGTGAAGGGTACATTTTTGCCAAGGCCATGACAAAGGAGTTCAACAATCAATGCCACCAACATTAGGGTACATAAAGGGCTTGGTTCTCTTGATTAAATGCCAATCCGATACCCTCATACATGATAGAATCCAATGAAAATGTTGCAATCTTGAAAACTGTTAAGTCTACTGATTCCACTCTCAAACGTCCTTAAACAATTAATGGCCATCTTTTTCCTTTTCTATCCTTTTACTTTAATAATTTAGCATTACCATTAATTGCTAGCATTTTTGGTCAAACCTAGGAAAAAACAAAGTCGTAGTAAAAAACCGAGTCAAACCAAGTCAAAATAGGGTGACTTAGTGTTGGAAACATGTTGTACGAATGTCGGTACGGCTCGAAAAGACGTTTCCAGCTGTGCAAAATGCATTTCCCACATGTGGGACATGATCGTATGGTTGGAAACGCTTTTCAAGACTGCACCACATGCGTTTCCATGTTTTGGTACATAAACGAGCTTGGTATGGCCTTGTACTAGACGTTTCTTGCAACTTAGCATTAAGTCTCAGACAAACTTGTATGAGATCTAGAATGGCAACATCGTTGAGGTCTCTAGGAAGTAGAGAATGCTCCTCGAGTTCTCATTGATCTAGAATCTGGTTAAAGGATGCTATATGTCTATCTCTTGGTACCCTTGGCAGATGGGAGCATCGTAAGAAAGGAAGTGATCATCTTGGAGGAGGTTGTTCTAGGGAGTGGTTGAAGATTTTTGGGACTTGAATGCAACGTCTCCTTCATGTATAAAGCTAGGCATATCTAGTTGGGATAGTGGAAGAAATTGGAGAGGGTCTTTGAGCCCTCGAATATGCAGTTGAATCACCCTCAGACCTCGTAATAGATGAGACATCGGAATATGAACTACTCTTCTGTCTCAACCTCCTTAAGATGACATAAAGAGCAGATCCTATTCGACCAGTTAAGTTGGTGCTCGTTCTCCACCTAGAGTTTGTGTGAACCTACTTTGAATTGGCCTAAAGCAATACGCAGAGCATGCATCAAATGGCAATGTGTGTATGGAGGCCTGACAATGAAGTCGTCTCTCAACTACACAAATTGCTTTGCATAGTAGGCCATCTTTGGATGCAACTCATCTGGTATGAACTGCCTGTGTATGTCATCCTGGGTGATCCTATTCAATTCCTGCCTTGTAGGTAAGAGGTGGCTAGGTGCATCAAGCGAATATCTGAATGGAGGGAAGCAATCCATAGAAATACTTATTGATTCCAAGAGATTTAAAACCCCTACAAACCAATAATGTGCTTGCTTAGGGGGGCTAGCCAAAGCAATGGACTTTGATGAGCAATAGGCCAAGTACTAGTATTGGTCTCGACCAACAGTTGAGTGAGTGAAACTTTGAATATGATGTAGGGTAAGAATACACTGAACAAATTCTCAAGTCAGAGGGGGCAGACATTGAACCATGCAAGGATGATGGGTAGAGAAAAGATAAGATAATTTTATGAATGTCCAACTATTGATTGCAAATAGGTAAAAGGGACTACTAAGTACAATAGTGTTTAATACAAAGTGGGAGCACAAAGGCCGCTCCTATAAAATCATATAAAAGCATGGTAAAAACATATCTAAAATATGTTATGCTAGATAAGATCTCTAGTTTAAAACCATGAAATGGAAAAACAGAGCGATCGTGCATAAACATGTAAGCATTGCAGAGGACCTAACAAAACCTCTAGTAAGGGAGAGGGCGATGTTGTCTTGCTTGAGGGGCAATGATCAACAACCCTTGATGCTCTCTCTCTTAGCATTTAAGGCTAAAGAGAAGAAGGTAATGATAAAACATTGACTCAGGGATCTAGAAGAACTAGGAGATTTGGTTTGAGATATGTCTTGCTGCTTGGAAGAGGTAGCCCTATACTGAGATCTGGAGGAAGTCCCTTGTTTGTTGGTGCCGCGTGAACTATCCCAAGATCTAAGGCAACACCTCTCTAATGGCCTTGTTGGCTGATCTCAGGTTGCCTCTTTAGGTCTCATAGATCTAACCACTGATGAAGTGTTGTTGTTTGGGTGCCTCTATCCGAGAGGAGCACCAAGAAGAAATTGTCCTGGAGAGACTATATGCTAAAGGCCATAGGTACGCTCATATTACATCTATCTATTATTAGGTAATCGACAAGACTCTTGGAGTAGCTCACGGGTTGGAAGGATAGGTACACCCTCACACCCATAAAGGCTTGTTGGTGTTATTTTCCGTATAAGGTTGATAATGCACCGAAGGCGAAGGGTTCAGACCCTCTCAGTAGTGGCCCATTCAAACTCAAGTAAACTAGGCTCCCAAACCTTTGAACCATAAAGAATTGAGGGCTGAATAATAGTTTTTAATAGAAACATCTTGGACAAGATGTCTTGGAAGTGGTGCTGGAAACACTATCTCTCAAGTAGAGCCAAGGACCTGTAGCCCTTGTTGAGCAAGGGACAAAGAGTGTGCCTCTAACTGAAACAAGGTCTAGAGCAGTGTAATCCCAAGTACGTATGGGAATTGGTGATCTGAATCTCCTCCCCTTTGAAAAAGAAATGATGGTCTATGAGGACGTTCTTTGTCCTGTTGATGATGATATATCGAGGTTGACTGTCAATTGTTGAAGGTTGGAAAATAATTTCAATGCATCTTGTTATCTTTGTAGGCCCTCATGGTAGGAGGCCAAGAGGATCGCACCATTAACAATGGAGATCAAAACTTGATGAAGAAGGCAACCATCACCATCTTGCATATGCTCATGAAGAAAGGATTCCAACTCATTCTGATGGAGAAGGAAACCATCACCATCCTGCTTTTGCTCATGAAGAAAGGATTCAAACTCATCAATGTAAATCTCGAATAAGGCGGGGGATAGGGGGCATCCCTATTTGACCCCAACAGTGCTCATGATAAACTTTGAAACCTCATGCATTGTGCAGAGATGACCAAGGCCAAAATCATAGAATGGTAATGTCTCTAAGCCTTTGGAACAATTGCCTCCCATATGATTGATTCAAATACTTTCGAAAGTCGACAAAACAATAATAGACTTTTGAAGAGGGATGCCTCGCCTTCTCAATGATAGCTTGGAGTGTAAGGATGTGATCAATGTTTTGATGCTTGGGTCTGAATCCAAACCATTGTTTCGTACGTAGGTGTCTCCACCCGAGCCCCTTAGGTAGTTTCAGGTAAAGGGTATGGCATAGAGCTTCAAGAATGTGTGACCAACCATGATCGTCTTTTAATTGTTGTGATTGGTAGTGGACCTTGATTTGTGGATTAGGTGGATAGTGTGATGGGACCAAGTCTATGGAAACCTTTTGTTGACAACATGGTTAAAAAGGTCGACGAGGTGATCATTGAGGAGTGCAGAACCTTGCTTGAAGAAATTGGCCTAGAAACCCTCTTCATTTGTTGCTTTATTGGTATTCACCACTTTGACCCTCTCAAATATCTCAATTATTAAAAGAGGACGGGGGGGGAACTTGAATTAGGGATTTCCCAGTGACATCATAGAGAGCACGAGAAAACTTGTTGTTGGGGTTAAGGTCAGGAGGGAGAAGGGAGTGACAGTGGAAGTGTAATATACCAGTTATAAAAAGTATGCAGAACAGAAATAAAATGCTAGAAATGGCAGAAGAACAGTAATATAACCAACATAATCTCCACAATAACACAAAAATGATATAAGAACAACAACAGAAATAACACTTTGATTCAGAAAGCAATGTTCACGTGCCTCTTGATATAAGAACAACAACAAAAATAACACTTTGATTTAGAAAGCAATGTTCACAGGGCTCTTCGAGGGGGCGACCTCCAGTCGAGCAACGCTCTGTTACAATATTCTCCAAGCTAGGGTTTTCATACCCTCGACCCTTATTTATACTAAATATGTCTATCAAGAGAAGCATCTAGAGGAAGATCCTTCTAGAAGCGGAAGCTTCTATTAGGTCTTCTTACATCCGCCTTATTCTATTTTATTGAAAGGCCTTATTAATATTGACCTTTATTACATCTTAATATATTGATCTACCTATGTGCGGGTTAGGACCCTAACATGTCCGCCCCCTTAAAAACAACCTTGTCCTCGAGGCTTGAGATGTGGAAACTGTTGCAGAATGGTAGCTAGTTCCCAAGTGGCATCTGCTGGAGTTGTATCTTTCCACTGGACTAGCACTTCCTTGATGGTTCGCTGACGCAGGCGACGCTCACGCTGGTCCAAAACTGCTTCTAGTTGTAGCCAAATGGATCCTTCTTCAGCTAACTCGGGAAGGTTGGTTTGAATTTGGCACCTAGTTCCAATCACCTTCTTTAAGCATGAAACATGAAAAACAGGATGTAGNTTTGACTGACTGGGCAGAGCTAACTGATAGGTGACTTGTCCCACACGCTTGAGAACTGTATAAGGACCATAAAATTTGGGTGCTATCTTCTGACACTGCTCGGCCTTGAGGGAAGTTTGCTTGTATGGTTGCGGTCGCAGAAACACCTGATCCCCTTATGCAAATTAACGTTCAGAGCGACCTTGATCTGCTTGTTGCTTCATGCGATTCTGTGCCATGACCAAGTTCTCTTTAAGGGTACGAAGAATATCCTCACGAATTGTAAGTGTTTGGTCAACCGCCTGGACCTTCGAGGTACCCGGTAAGTATGAGAGAACTGAAGGGGGCTTCTGGCCATATACCGCTTCAAAAGGAGTCATGCATGTAGCTGTATGGTAGGAAGTGTTGTACCACCATTCAACTAGGGGTAACCATTGAGCCCACTAATTTTGCTTTTCAGAGGCAAAACACCTTAGATATGTTTCCAAACACTTGTTGACAACTTCTGTTTGACCATCAGTTTGGGGATGATAAGCTATACTTAGATGCAATTGGGTGCCCTGTAGCTTAAACAGTTCTTGCCAAAAATTGCTTGTGAAAGTTGGGTCACGATCAGAAACAATAGAGTGCGGCATGCCATGAAGCTTGAAGACCTGGTCCATGAAAATTTGAGCCACCGTGGATGCAGTAAATGGGTGTTGAAGAGCGCAGAAATGAGCATGCTTGGAAAGGCTATCCACAACCACCATTATGACTGATTTATTTCCCGATTTGGGTAAGCTGGTAATAAAGTCCATAGAGATATCCTTCCAAATAGCAGGTGGAATCGGAAGCGGTTGTAGCAATGTTGCACGGAGCGGGAGCGTTTTAGAGAACGGGAGCGTCGGGAGCATCATTTTCCAAAAATCCTTGGGAGCGGAGTGTCCTGGGAGCGTCTATTATATATATATATATATATATATATATATATATATATATATTATATATATATTACGTTTATATTCAACAAAAACATGCAAAAAAACAAATTAGTTGCAAAATATATGAAAACATGCATATTTGTGCTTGTAGATGAATACTACATTATTATGAAGTTCAAAATGCCATCCATAATATATTAATGATTATATTGAAACTTTGAAAGAAAGCATTATGAATAAACAAGAAAGAACATTTAAATGACAAACATGAATGACAAGCAATGTTCCACCATCGCTTATATTGGGATACACATCATGAGTATCATCCTTCATCCTTTGCCTCTCGTCTTGACTTTGCTTATACCTCGATCCTCTAGGGACATTAGTCGACACCACCCAATTTTGATGAAACTACCTAATCCTAGCCTTAAAATATGGTAGAAAAAGCTTAACATGCCTAATCAATGATTCTGGTTTGAGTGAAGGGTACATTTTTGCTAAGGTCATGACAAAGGAGTTTAACAATCAACACCACCAACATTGGGGTATATAGAGGGCTTGGTGGTCTTGATTAAATGCCAGTTCCATACCCTCATACTTGATAGAATCCAGTGGAAACATTGTAATCTTGCCAATCTTGAAATCCTGAAAACCGTTAAGTCTGCTGAATTTTGAATGGGACCTAAAATTCTACTTTCTCCAGATGAAGTCCAATGAGGTTGGAACCACTCTCAAACATCCTGAAACAATTAATGGTAATGTTAAAAATTTAAGTAAAAGGATAAAAATGAAAGAATTTAATGGTAATGTTAAGAATTTAACATTACCATTAGGGAGCGTCCAGGAGCGCCTTGGGAGCGCGCTCCCAGGCTCTAGAAGCGTCCCAGGGAGCGTCCTAAAACCGCCCGGAGCGCGCTCCTTGGACGCTCCTGCTCAGAGCGCGCTTCCGAGCCTAGGAGCGGGGGGGGGGACGCTTCCTGCAACTATGGGTTGTAGTGTGCCCAGAGATTTGACTGTTTCTCCCTTGTTGCGTTGACACACCTCACATTCAACGACAAAATTACGGATGTCCTGTTTCATACCATCCCGGAAGAAAGAACGTTTGACCCTGTCATAG
Organism: Picea engelmannii; assembly: GCA_009831015.1. Classification (NCBI taxonomy): domain Eukaryota; kingdom Viridiplantae; phylum Streptophyta; class Pinopsida; order Pinales; family Pinaceae; genus Picea; species Picea engelmannii. The sequence continues at coordinate 126,098 of ML781437.1, read as the reverse complement.
GTTTTGGTGAACCCGGAGTGCCCCGCTATGGGTGTAGCATGAAGCTCAGAAAGGACCGTGGATTTAAGCTTTGATTGTTTACTTAAATACAAACGACCTTTGTATCGAAGCTCATCCTGGAGCCAAGAGTACCCTGGGGAAGCTGGAGCATTGGTCTGCAATTGCTGGATCAGATGCGAACGTTTGGGATCTTGTAGCCATTCCTGGTGCAAATCTTGGAGCCAATCTAGTACAATGAAGGAAAGAGAAAAAAGGGATCTTTCTTCTTCATATTTTCGGGACAGTGCATCCGCCACCACATTGTCTTTGCCCTTCTTGTAAATGATCTCATAATCATATCCAAAGAGCTTAGTCACCCATTTTTGTTGCTCCGGGGAGGAAATGCGCTGTTCCAGAAAGTACTTGAGGCTTTGATGGTCTATCTTAATTTGGAAACGTTGCCCCAAGAGATAAGGGCGCCACAGATCAACGACATGCAGAATAGCCAACATTTCCTTTTCATAGATGGGTTTGCCCAGATTCCTTTCAGATAGTTGCCTGCTGGTGAAGGCCAAAGGTCGACCCTCTTGCATAAGGACAACACCGATTCCTTTTCTTGAGGCATCACATTCCAACACAAAGGTCTTTGTGAAATCAGGAAGGGCCAAAACCGGAGTGGTGCACATGGCCGTCTTCAAGGTTTGAAAAGCTTGAGCAGCGGCTGGAGTCCAAGTGAAAGAGTTCTTTTTGAGGAGAGCTGTGAGAGGTGCTGCAATCTTGCCATAATTCTTAACAAACTTGCGATAATACCCTGTTAAGCCCAAAAATCCACGCAAGCTTTTGAGAGTCTTTGGGTGCGGCCAGTCTTGCATAACTTCAATCTTTTTCGGATCCACCTTGACGCCATCCTTGCCAACCAGATGACCCAAGTATTCTACTTCTGAGGCACCAAAAGCACATTTAGACTGTTTCAGGAAAAGTTTGTGCTGAGAGAGTAGATGGAGAACTCGATCCACATGAGTAAGATGGTCTGTCCAGGTTTTGCTATAGATTAGGATATCATCAAAGAAAACTAATACAAAATGACGGAGAAAAGGACGGAAGACATGATTCATGAGGCTTTGGAAGGTGGAGGGTTTACGGTTTTGAGAGGATACAACCTGCTGTGCTTCTTTAGCTTTTTTAGTAGCCTCCACCCAACTCGAAGGTCGAGCCATGAGGACATGGGCCCGAATCTCCTCCTTGAGGCCACTGATAAAACACTCTCGAAAGAAAGCATCAGTCATGCCTTCTGAACTAAAAGCCAGGCGCTCAAAGGCAGCTATGGAGTCTTCTACTGTTCCTGATTGTTTCAACTTTGTCAAACGGCCCAAATGGTTGGTGTCAGTGTCAAAGCGTTCATAAAGCTTAGTCACAAATTGGGTCCAAGCAATATACCCTTGACGGGAAGTTTTTCTCCATTGCCACCATTGCCAACGTTCTTGATCTAGATGGAGAACACCATACCGGAGTTTGGCCAAGTCATCTGTAATGCCGTATAAAGAGAAATAATGTTCCATTTGGGTGACCCGCAGAAGGCGTAGGTCACGTTGAAGGCGTAGGTCACGTTGAAATTGATGGGGCTGAAAGGTATGGGAATGGGAGGAATGTTCACCTTCGGTCTTTGGAGGTGCATCAGAGAAAGGGTCATCTGTAGGGATCTTCAGTTTGGGGCAGAGTGATGCAAAGACAGATTCAAGCTGGGTGGTCAGTTCTTGTTTGACTTCCTCCATTGAGGACTGCATGGTTGTATTGATGGATGAATCGATGGAGGCAACAATAGCACTGAGTTGTTTCACTTCTTTTTGGGTCTCGAGGAAACCAGATTGCAAGGTGTTGAAGCGAGCTTCCAGGTCTTGGCTACGGGTATGGGCCATGAGGATACTGCAGCGATGAAATATGTCAGGGCACTAACTAAGGAGGATAGACCGTACCTTTAGCCATACTACCCAAGTACTAGAGAGTATCTTCTCGAGTGCTGTTCTCGGTGGCACTATAGCAATCAAGCGGTTGATCGGTTTATCTAAAGAGGGCTTCAGGAAATCTAGGCCGATCCGTACACAGGTGCTGTCTGATGCGCTACCACTCGAAGGGGTACCAACAGGGGTTACAAGGGTGGCCAACAGATGTGCGCTTAAGAACCACTTGTATTTCCTGCG
>ML781437.1:85102-123464 GCA_009831015.1 Picea engelmannii | reverse complement strand
CCTTATTTATACTAAATATGTCTATCAAGAGAAGCATCTAGAGGAAGATCCTTCTAGAAGCGGAAGCTTCTATTAGGTCTTCTTACATCCACCTTATTCTATTTTATTGAAAGGCCTTATTAATATTGACCTTTATTACATCCTAATATATTGATCTACCTATGTGCGGGTTAGGACCCTAACGGGAAGAGGGTGCACCAAAAGTTTTTTGGGGAATGGCGAAGGGATGCACATAGTTCATGTCTCCTTTGTGAGATAAAGAAGCATTTCTTGTGGTGAAGGAGGCATTGGTAAAATTTATTGACTCTAGGTTAGGAGGAGTAGACATTTGTAAAGGCTTATTGGAGTTGGCTATGGAGGGCCTTACACTGTTAGAGATGATACGTTTATAATTAATATTCAAATAGGAAATAAAATTTAATATATAGATGAATCATTGAATGATTGATACAATGAGGCCAGACCCTATGTATAAATATATTTCTAAGGGGTGCCTTAATGAATAGTCATGACATACTTATTATTGTCTTTATTATTATTAGTGTACTATTGTGTTATATTTATTATGTCTATTTTTATTAATATATATGTATACCTAACATTGCCGCCTTTTTCAATACGCTTTGTCCTCGAAGCGTTGTCATATGTTCTAATCATCACACTTGTTGTATTGGAACTCATGGGTCAAGTTAAGACTTTTCTACTTTCATAATATGTATTATGAACTATTGCAGCCTTGATGGCATGACTTCTATCTTTATCAACAAGCTTAATGACTTTATTCCTCTCATCCACTTTCTTATTCTCATCCACTGGTAGAAAATGAATCTTAATTCTATTCAATTTGTTGAAACTAGGATTGAATTCAAGAAGGTCATTGGTAGCTATAGCTTTAGTGTTTGGCTCCCTTACAAGCACAATGTACTTTGTACATGCACTTTACATGCAACCCAATCATCTTTGAGTGATATCTTGTGCCTCTGTGCAATGCTATTCCTTCTTTTGAGCCATACCGGCGGCCCGAATGTTTGCAAATAAAATATGCCAATGAAAGCAGTTTACCAAGACCAACATTTGTCTTCAACCCAAGACCATTAAGTAAATACACAACATCTTTAGTTGCTACCTTGCTAGTGGCACCTTTGGCATATGCACACCTTCCAAGTCCAGATATCAATGAGCCAATTACGCTAATTCCCATCTGTAGTGAAACAAGAATATTTGCAAGTGATTGTTCATATGTATTGTGGAATTGAACTACAAGCTTTTCGATAGGCACAACATTCTTTACAACACCAAGCATTGGAATGATGTTACCAGGAGTACTAACACTTATGGCATCCCCAAGAGAGATATCATAACATGATAACATCCCATCTCATAAAGCTCCCTTTCAACATCTACTATGCTGGATGGAGATATGGGGCCTTCAATAGAACATCCCACAACACAAGACACATATCTCGGTATAGGCATGGAGAGTCTTTTTGCGGCATTCAAGATCTCTCTAGAATGACATAAAACTGTCTTCAATAGTACCATTCATGTTTGATTTTGAGATGGACTCTAAAACAGATGCGAACACAATAACTTTCTTTGCCCTAACATCAATTACAGCATGAAAATCCTTCAAATTTTGCATCAACAAGAGAAGTCGCATTCCAGCCATTTGTTTGATACTATCCATAACACCCCTTGCATCCAATATTTTTGACTTTGGTAACAATTCTTATCTTTTTGTCCTAGTTCCTGGTTGAGTCCTATCCAGGTGTCTTTGATGAAGTGGAACATATTTATGTTGTTCTTTTGTCAGCGTAAGTGAGACCTTGCTTTGATTGAATAATTTATTTCTAAATAACATTATGTTACTGCTAAGTTGTTGGATGTAGTTGATGGATGCTAATGACATCTTTGGGGTGGATTCTTTGTTTCCTGAAGCTATGTCAATTGCCACATTGTGCTCACCTTCATCTTCTAAGTTAGGGAATCCTATGAACTCTATGAATTACTGTTGTCACTGTTATCACTGTTGCAATAATATAGTTCCTTGGGTTTGAACTTATGGTTAGGTGCCCATTTTTCCTTGCACTCAGTGTCGTAATTTTACATCCACCTGATACACGGATCTGCACTCATAGAATTAACCAACAGCTAAAACAAAAAGACTGGAAACACCAATCGAAAATTTTTGCTATGCATAAACATAACTGTTGAGTGCTCAACTCAAGAGTGTAGACATGACATATCAGAGGATGAGATTAGCCCTGCAAACAGATAGAAACTAGATATAATAAATTAGCATCATGAATATAGTGGAAAGCAAACAGAAGTTTCGAACGACAGTCACGATCTTCTCATTCACACAATATAAAAGTTACATTACTGTCCTTAAGGGACTACAATCACAAGCATTAGGCACTCTCTTTGTATAATCACTCTACTCAAGCTCACTATATATAAGCCTAATCAGTGTGCCTAATCAGTGTGCCCTCCCTTACTAAGTTAAACTTGGCAAAAGAGGGATGAGTGGTTACAAAAGTAATGGCTAATAATATCCTTCATGAAAGGAATCATCTGCCACATGTGACAAGGATTCTCTCCTCAAGTGATGCGCCCTACTTAGCATGTGTAGCTCCCATCATAAATGCGTCATAATGTGTAAGATGAAGTCATAACCTTACACTGACCAAAAATAGAAGATGCCATGCATCATAATTGTAAAGAATCTATCAGATGGGTGTAAGGGAATCTCTCCCACCTGGCACACCCATCCTGCAAGGAATCCCCTTCAACAATCCTGTGCCCTCTTCCCAGGAGAACAACTCAGAGCAACCAAAAACTAACACCCAAGGCACTTGTGTTCCCACTTTTCCGATGTATGGTTGCATAAGTGGGGATATGTGTATTTGGAACATTGTTTGTTTGGTGGAGTGGAAGCTCGGCGTTGAGTTATAAAGCTTTATTGACATGAAAGATACTTGGCATTGATTTGCAAGATTCGTTTTTGCATGTTTGGCCTAATATCTTACCTTTTCAATGGATTTTAGGTTATGCATCTCAATCTTGGTTCTTATATTCTGCTTATACCAGCTAAATATGTTTACATTAATTGATTTGGAGATAGCTCCGATACTTGTGTTGTGAGTATTTCCCACTCATGAGTGTAGTCTTCTACTATTCCCTTGTGTTGTAGTTGATTAAGTTTAGCAAAGACGTTTTTTTCTTCAATGTCTTGAAACCTTTTAATAAGAAATCTCTTCTAAACATATCCCGTGTAACATATATATTGGTAGTTTGGATTTTCCACCACATGAATCAATCATACGCATGTCCTTCTATATTCATGAGCTTCTCAGAACTACTTGTAAGACATAGCATCTACTTACACGACCAAAACAAGCAAATCAGATTTATGATATAAATAATAAATTGTTGGATATGCTGCAGTCTTGGTGAAGCCCAACTTGAGTGAGTACTGATCAATCCTTGAGTACCATGCATGTGGTGCCTACCGCAGCCCACAAAGGGCCTTCTTTAACCTGCAGACATGGGTATCTCGCCCATACATCTCAAAACTTCTCGGCGGATTAATGTATACTTCCTTTTCCAGCAAACCATTCAGAAAAGCAGTCTTTACGTCCATCTGGTATAAAGGCAAGCAAAAATTGATGCAATAGACATGTTTACTCTGATAGAAGCATACCTTGCAACTAGAGCAAAAGTCTCATCGTAGTCAACTCCCTCTTTTTGAGAGAAACATTTGGCTATGAATATGGTTTTGTACTTATCTATGCTGCCATTTGCTGCATGCTTAATCTTGTACAGCCACTTGGTATCTGTCACAGATTTCCTCACTGGTCTCAACACAATCTGGCATACATCATTCTTCAGGGTGGAGTAATTCTCCTCAACTGTGGCATCATGCCATACTTGCTCTGCATTAGCCTTCTCAAGGATGGAAGGCTCTGCATCAATGATATAAGACATCAACGCAACATAAGAAGGATATCTTCTAGGTGAATCAATCATAAGCATGTCCTTCTATATTCATGAGCTTCTCAGAACTACTTGTAAGACAGCATCTACTTACATGACCAAAACAGGCAAATCAGATTTATGATATAAATAATACATTGTTGGATATGCTGCAGTCTTGGTGAAGCCCAACTTGAATAAGTACTGATCAGTCCTTGAGTACCATGCATGTGGTGCCTACTGCAGCCCACAAAGGGCCTTCTTTAACCTGCACACATGGGTATCTCGCCCATACACCTCAAAACTTCTTGGCTGATTAATGTATACTTCCTCTTCCAGCAAACCATTCAGAAAAGCAGTCTTTACATCCATCTGGTATAAAGGAAACGAAAAATTAATGCAATAGACATGTTTACTCTGATAGAAGCATACCTTGCAACTAGGGCAAAAGTCTCCTCATAGTCAACTCCCTCTTTTTGAGAGAAACATCTGGCTTTGAATATGGTTTTGTACTTATCTATGCTGCCATTTGCTGCATGCTTAATCTTGTACAGCCACTTGGTATCTATCACAGATTTTCTCACTGGTCTCAACACAATCTGGCATACGTCCTTCAGGATGGAGTTATTCTCCTCAACTGTGGCATCATGCCATACTTGCTCTGCATTAGCCTTCTCAAAGATGGAAGGCTCTGCATCAATGATATAAGACATCAACGCAACATAAGAAGGATATCTTCTAGGTGAATGACTCACCCAAAAAGTAGACCTGGGTGCTCTGACTTTCGCTACTTCCTTCAGTTTTCAGGTAATGTTATTTTTTCTTAAACTCAACAAACTAATTTCTTCATCTAATAATTTTTATACCTAGAAACAAAACAACAATACACAGATCTGATTCTGAACTATGAAACATAAATATTACTGAGTAAATAACTTGCAATGCACAACGGAATAAATCAGAAACCAATCACACAATAAAGTAGACACCATAGATACCCTGAAAACCCCAACTCCGGGGAAAACCAGCAAATAGAGGGTTTTATTATCAGCTCAGCAAGATCAGAAAATAATTACCAAATCAGTGCTGAACCTGGCACACTTCACCACAGAAAAATCTGCTTGGATTTCTGAGTCATGGCTTCCCTTCCTCAGCTTGTATGGCCCTCCTGGCAGCAAGTAGAGCTGCTGTACTGCACTGGTGCGGCAGCTGGGGGACCTAATCTCCCTCACACGTACTGAGCGAGGGCTGAGGAAATACGGCTGGTGTATTCTGGCCTCCATCTCATCCTCTTGTGGCTGTAACTCAGCCCGAAAACTCGCTCCCCTTGGTCTCCACGGATCCCTCGGCCTGCACACCTGAAACTCGGCCTCTAACCCTCTGCTGTCCACGGATCTGCAAGGTGATGAAGGCTGGCAGCCTTCCAATCTCCTTCTCTGCTCCTAGACTCAAGCAAGAAACCCTCTTCAACTCTGATCTGCATCTGAAACCCTCTTGGTATCACTCACCAACTCCCTGCAAGTAACTATCAATGTGCTCATATCACGCTCTGGGTGTCTTCTTGAGCACATACACTGCCTCTCTTTAGTCTACATACACGAGTCTCCCTCACATATGCCTCAAAACCCTCTGGCTGTTCTATATACACTTCCTCAATAACTCCATTGAGGAAGGTCGTCTTGACCTCCATCTGATGAATCTGCCAACCCATCTCTGTTGCTAATGAGATCACGACCCTAATGGAAGTATATCTGGCTACTGGGGAAAATGTCTCGTCATAGTCAACTCCCTCTTTCTGAGAGAACCCCTTAGCCACAAACCCGACTTTGAATTTTTCAATGTTGCCATCTGCAACATGCTTGATCTTATAGATCCAACGAGACCCAACCATTGATTTGCCCTCTAGTCTTGTCACCACCTCCCAAACATCATTCTTCATGATGGAGGCATACTCCTCCACCATGGCATCATGCCAAACCTGTCGCTCTTACGCCTACTGAAAACTGGACGGCTCCCTATCAATGAGATCACTCATCAACGCCATATACCCCGAGTATCGTTGTGGTGGCCTGCTTTGCTTGAAGCTTGTACTAGGAGCACCCACGAACTCCTAAGCATCTCACAATGTCTGAGAAATCTCTCGATTCCTCTTCCTCCATGTAGTAGGAGGTAAAACCTCGTTGGGTGGAGCTTTCCGCTCCTCATCCTGCTCCAAAATCAGAGTACTAGTCCCTGTACCTGTCCCTGGACCTGTATCTGTACCTGCCCCCATGACCTATAACTATGACTCCTGTTCCTCCTTTGGACTACCAACTCTTGATCCCCTGCTGCTGCTGGCACATCATAAGACTTCCTGAAAGCCTTCTCCTCCTCGAATCTGACATCCCCTCCTGATCACTGTCTTCTTCAATCCTGGAACATAGATCCAATATGATTTCAAAGTTTCGCTGTAGCCAACGAAGATTCCCTTCTCTATAGTGGAATTGAGCTTCGTCCTCTTGTCAGAGGGAACATGACAATAGACCAGGCAACTAAAGATCTTAAAGTGACCAATTTTTGGCTTTTTCTCTGTGAATGCCTCCTCTGGAGTCAATCTCCCCAACACCTTGTTAGAACTCTTGTTCTGAATGTATACTACAGTACTGCATGCCTCTGCCCATAGAAACTTAGGCAGATCTTGGTCAATTCCTTCTTGATCCCTGCCTTAACAGAAAACTCCTTGAAGGTTTTCCTCGTGTACTCACCTCCATTGTCTGACTTGAGAACCTTAATCTTCCTTCCCGTCACATTCTCCACAAGAGCCTTAAACTCTTGGAAGCGACTAAAGACCTCATCTTTGGTCCTCATGAAGTAGATCCAGGTTTTCCTGGAGAAATCATCTATGAATGTGACAAAATACTCACACCCTGTCAAGGATGCTGAAGACATAGGCCTGCATACATTTGAGTGCACTAAATCCAATGCGCCCTTTGATCTACTGTCACTGTTTGGAAAAAATGTTTTAGCATACTTTCCCAAGGCACACCCTTTACACACATTGTTGATTTTCCTGAACCTAGCACCCGGTAGTTAATTCTGAGCAAAACACATTTACTGAATTAACGCACAACTAGGTTACTCAACGAAAATAAGAGCGAAAGCATAAAACAAAAACCAAACACATTTGCACCCGAGATTCAGGTAAACACCCCTGGGAAAACCATTGCGGGAAAACCGGTTCTGAGTTTGATTTTATTGCTAAAAATCCTGGGCTCCCGTCCTGGGATAATGGCCCATCAGAGGATTACAATGCTGCAGCTGATAGCCTAGCCTACCTGGCTGCTATCTCCCTCGCTGCCCCCTGTACCCTTTCCTCAACCCTGCCCACTCAACCACAAGTACATGAGCAAGACTCTCTCTTGCTCCTATGCACTCATTGTGTGCCTCTCACTCTCCTTAGATTTGCTTTTTATAACTCCTAATGACTAAAACCTTATCTCCAAAGTGATCAACGATCAAGATCTAATCTTGATCTCTTGAGATCAACGACTGTGACTTAATCTCTCGTTGAGATGACTTAAATCACTTAAGTCACTCAACTTTATAAAAGTCACTTTAAGTCATTAAATATAAAAGGTACTTTATAAAAACACTTTACAAAGTTACTATCTAGAGAGTGTCGCTCAGACACCTCTGCATGCTAGGCATTGCCAATGCAGAAGTACCTATCCGAGTTACCCCAAAAACTAACACACGTTACCGTGCTCGATGCTCAACTCTGGAAGGCCAATCACTATCTCCTTGAGGATGTTAAGTGCCCCATGGTGTAAGTGAGCCATCCTTCTATGTCATAATTCTCCCATATCCTTAGTGCTGCTAAGCAGTCCCTGAGGTGACTCAAACTGCAACCCGTATAACTTGCGTGGCATGATCCCTATCATCTTGGCCTGCTTCGACCCCTTGGGCTGAATATACACTTTGTTTCCTCTAAAATACACGTCATACCCCTTGTCTTGAAGGGTCGAAACTGATATCAGGTTCTTGGTCATCCTTGGTACGTACAACACATTTGTAAAGCTAAATGTCTTGCCCGACTCCCTCCGAAAGGTAACAATCCCTCATCTCACTGGAGTACATTCAGACTTATTCCCCATATGTATATCAAAGGTCATCTCCTCCTTTGAAACTGGAGAAGTATTTCCTAACTCCTGTCATATGATATGACACACCACTATCAATATACCACACCCTTGTGTCTTGTGTGCCTGAGCTAGAGAGGCAAGTGATGGGTGAGAAATCTTCATCAAACCTAGAAGAAAACTCATCAATGTCCAGTGAAGTTGCTGTCTTAGTCTTCTTATTCTTCTTTTTGTTGGGACATTGACTGGCATAATGACCTGTTTTGTGACAAGCAAAACACTTGACTTTGCTCATGTCACGTTTCTTCTCACCCTTGGAGGTGTTGACTGCCTATTCAGCGAGGGGGTCAACTCATGTGCCATGAAGATGTGCATCATTAGATGCAAGTATATTGAAGACAGTTTGGTTCTACTTGGGCATTTTATGCCTCCAACACAAAATTTTGTAAACGAAATTTCCGCACCCCTGCGTGGGTTAATAATGTAATAAGTCTGCATGGATCATAGTTAGGTCAGGTACCTTGGGATGTTTTCATTAGGAGAGTTCCTTTCACCGAGGGTTTTTTATCCTCAGGTTGTCAATTGGGCTTTTCAGCCTGGTTGACTTCCCATGAGTTTTTCCCTCACACATGCAATAATTCCTCCAAAGTGGTGAACGACGTTCTAATGGTCTCATCCTTTGGTAGCTATTGTTTAGGAATGATGTAAATGACCATGCTAGACGTTGTAGAAAGTTTCGCGGAATTTCGTCGAGTCTAGATAGGTTTTTTTTAATTAATTAAATTTAATTAATTTTCCTAAGGTTGGAATATTAATTATTTAATTCATTAAATGTTTTTGAGCAAATATTGTAAAAACTGGGTCTTTGGGTTTTTGATAGGGGTATTTGTGCTCAAAAGAAATGGAATGGAACCCCCTACACCCATAGACCAAGTTTCAGCTCAGTCGGACGAAGTTTGCTATGCATTTGTCCACCCGGAGTCAAAGTCAGTCAAAACAACAATTTTAATTGCTAAGTCATTTTTGTAATTTTTGTAAAACAGAGTTAATGGGTTAGTTTGAAAGCAGACAAGAGCAAGAATGAGCCATCCTAACCTACCCAACCCACCTTATCCACTTCATAACCTTAATGTACCCCCTAACTCACCCACCAATTAGAAACCTCACGCCCCAAGGGGGAAAGGCGCCCTCCTTACAACCAAAACTTTAGAAACTAAACAAAATTTGTTTTGTGGGCCCCTCTTATGAGAGGTGCGCCCTCCCTAGCCTCACACCTCACCCATAGATGGTCCCCACGCTCCAACTCATCAATCCACTCACTCAACAAACTAAAACCCTAAGGTAGGTGCGCCCCCTCATAGAGATTCACTCTTGTACTTGTGATTTGACACTTGGAGCTCATCCAAGTGCCCTAACCTTGCCTCTACAGCTATAAAAGAGGCCCCTCCTCACTCTTTCACTTCACCATTCTTTGAGGTAAAGTTATGCTACTGGATTTTCGCCCCACATTCTTGCTCTTGCCATTTTCACTCAAGCTCATTTTTCTCTTAAGATCATTGGACCAAGTATTTGCTGCAAGGTTCTCACATTTTGTTGGATCTAATAACAAGAAGCTTTGGAGGTTTTGGATCATTTCATGAGTATTCTGATGTGCTCCATCTATTGAGGTGATATTGTGTGATTTTATGCATTGGTTTTATGGTATAGTTTTCTTGAGCAAAGTATTTTGTTTGAGTAGATCAATAGATAGTATTGTTTGCTGATCTATATGTGTAGGATAGTTGGTATTATGAAGTAGTTCATAGTAGTCTTTTATCTTGCACATTATTCTATTGCCATAACTCACACGGTGTTTAAGTTTTGCAGATTTTGCCTCTAAGATAGTGGTTGGAAGAGTCTCAACAAGGGGGTTTTCAACCCACATCTTCTTGCACTCCTTACTTCTATTTTAGATCTGATTTGTTTCCTTTCATTTCATCATAGATTGCTGTAGCTAACTCTCTTAGATAGGTCAAAATATTTTCACTTTAACTTGGAGATTTTATGTTAAAAATCTCTGTGTAAAAACAGAATTTTTTTAACGTTTTTTTTTGTGTTGTGTAGCATTTCCAGCAAACATTTGCTTGCTGGTTTTTGCAGATTCTTACCAGAGACAAGGGGAAACGCTGCCAAAATCAACTCTCACAACACCCCCAAAAGGCTCCATCAAGTTGGTAAAGAATCCCTTACTTTCTCTCCTTGTATATTTCATTTTCTTGCTTTATTTTCAGCCTTTTTGTATCATTCAAAGCTAGTAATACATTGCCTACACCTTGGGTGTGTGATTGGCCAAGCCAACCCCCCAATATCGTTGGGCTAGATTAGTTTTGCTTTCAAGTTTATTTTTTTCATTTTGTTTGGCCCCTCTTGTCTACAAGACAAGGTAGTGTGGCCACTTAATAATAATAATCTCATTTTCATTTTCAACCCTCTTTGGCCAATAATGATAGGCTTGACTCCACTTTGGCCATTGTGAGTGGTTTGCAACTTTGTTTATTTTTCTTCATTTGCTTAATTGTTTTCAACCCTCTTTGACCAATAATGGTAGGCTTGCCTCCACCTTGGTCATTGTGAGTGGTTGCTCTAATTTTTTAAAAGTTTTGCTAAGTGTTAGTTGCCTACACCTTGGGAGAGTAATCTCCAAAATCGTGAGGCTAAAAGGAAAATATTTTTGATGATCTACATGCTATTATGGTTTAAAAATTATCTAGAGTAGTCATCACATCTATCATTCCATTTCTTTCATGTTATTTCTTTTACATTTGCTTGTCATGTCTTATGGTTTAATGCTTTAGAATCTTTCTTATATGGTACAATTCATTATTTTCTTAAGTCATTATGCCATTTATCCTTTTCAAGCATATGTGATCAATTGATGGTTTAGGATCTAGATCTTTTATTTCCTGCCAATATTTCCTTTCAAGCATGTCTTTTTCATTGGGCTAACATACATGTGGATGAATAATTAAAATCTTAAAGTTTTATTCTTGTTATCATTTGGCAAGCTGTCCTTGCCTTTTTCTTTTTGCAAAGTTATATGTCATGATGATGAATGAGATGCTATGTTAATGGCTTTTATCTTATGAGCTTTACATTCATGTTATCTTAAGTTTATGGGCTAAATATTTACATTCATAGCACTTCATTTCAAACACTTTGCAGTTTCGGTTTTGGGCCTAAATCACAATTTTCAGACATCTAAAATACTCCTAAAACACTCCAAACACACCTAAAGACTCACCCGCGAGTCATAATAACTTTTTAGACAACTTAGGATAGCCTTATTCAACCATCTCCACCATCTAAAACGGGTTTGAGGAAAACAACGGAGGGTAGTGGCGGGGGACCGTCCCGTGGCACTCCAGGTGGGTGTCCTCTCCGGGAAGTACTCTTACTGTCAGGGCTGACCGTGGAAGCTAGGGTGGGCCTCGTTGCCTTACTATCTTGAGCACCCGGCAGTTATTTGGCCAAGGGAGGAGGAAGCTTAAGGCTCCAAACATAGTTAGGGGGAGGAAAAAATAAAATTTACTTAATTTTTAAGAAATTCCTAATCACCTAGTTGCATAGACAATCCATGTGTGTTGGAGGATCTTAGATGAATGTTTAGGAACACACATTGCTAATACTTTCATGTTTACAATTCTTAATTGCAATCTTATGGTTTGTCTCTCTAAATGTTTTAAGTCTTTATGAGCATTTGAGTTAACAAATTTATATATCTTGGTTTATTTGCTCTTGTGGTGTGATTCAAGAAGGAGTTGGGTATCCCACTTGGGGAGACATCATCTTCTTGAATCTTGAGTGCTTTAGTGGTTGCCAGTGAAAAGCAGTCCAATAGAGTAAGTGCTATTGGGGCATGCTTGGCTTATGTGATTGATCTCAATTTTAACATTTCCTAAACTTTCACATTTTGGCATCATTGTATATATTGTGAATTTGTATCTTGTGTATCATCTTATATCTTTGTAATATTTGTCTTTCATGGTGTAAGTAATTGTTATCTTTAGTTTGTGGGATAGTTTCAACTTATTTTAATTGTAATATTTTTTGTAATTGAACCACCCCCAAACTTAGTTGACCCCTTGCCCAACCTTAGGCACTAGTCATAGTTGACTTAGGGAAAGGGTTGCTTGTCATTTAGATAAACTTGCACTTTGCATTTGCTGCCTTAGCATCTTAGGCTAGTATTCCCCCTTAGCCTTTTAACGAATTAAAACCAACTCCTAGAACTTCAAAGTTAAATCAAATCTAGTAACTAGGGTCTACCCCCCTTGGCTTCCCTAGGAGTAAGCCTAGAAGGAAGAGGTTCCAGTCAAGGTGACAGTGTGGACTGTGAACCTAGGCATTGTGCCTCCGAGGACACACTAAGTGAGCTGGACTTTGCTCACGTTTGCAAGTGTGTATTAGGACGACAACAGGAGGTTTGCCCACTACCTGAGCCTTTCTTGGATTTTGCTTTGCCCTTTCCCGCAAGAGCAATGTTTTCTTCTTCCTCACCCTTTTGATGACTGCTGCTACCGCTGAGAGATGCTAACCTCAATTCCTCTTGCATGAAGTCATCTCACAATCGATCCCAGTCTGGAGTGTTTTCTCTGGCAACAATGCCTCTTACAAAGACATCCCATGACTTGGAGAAGCCATTCAAGGCTATCCTCACAAGTTCAATGCCATCCACTGTTTCTCCAGCAACTGCCAACTCATCCTTGACTTGTCTAAGTCTGGTGAGGTAGGAGGACACTCTTTCCCCCTTACCCATCTTGGTATTTCTGAGTTTTTCCTTCAAAACCATTTTTCTGTTTAGATTTTAATTCTGGTACAGTTTAATGATGGCTTCCCACATCTTCCTGGTTGTATCCAATCCTGAGAGGTGAGGGACTATATGGTCCTTAACCCCATCCAAAATGAGACACCTTGCCTTGGCATCATTCTTCTTGTGAGTTTCTGCTTGCTGTGCATCAGCTGGAACAACAATAGTTTTCTCTGCAAATTCCTTGAGCCCATACGCCTCCAACGACAGCAAAATACGCTCTTTCCAAATGCCAAAGTTAGATGCCCCATCTAACCTGTCCACAAATCTGATACCTGATAGACATTTTTGCAAAACCCTTCTGTCACAACCTCCTAGATCTGAAGAATACCTGCTGGCTGAAAATACCTATGTAAACCTTTGGTTTCCTTCTTAGAGGCAAAGCTCTGATACCGTGTTATGTTTTCTTAAACTCAACAAACTAATTTCTGCATCCAATAATTTTTATACTCGTAAACAAAACAACAATACACAGATCTGATTCTGAACTATGAAACAAAAATATTACCGAGTAAATAACTTGCAATGCACAATGGAATAAATTAAAAACTAATCACACAATAAAGTAAACATCAGAGATACCCTGGAAACCCCAACTCCTGGGAAAACCAGCAAACAGAGGGTTTTATTCTCAGCTCAGCAAGATCAGAAAATGATTACAAAATGAGTGCCAAACCTGGCACACTTCACCACAGAAAAATCTGCTTGGATTTCTGAGTCACGACTTCCCTTCCTTGGCCTGTACGGCCCTCCTGGCAGCAAGTATAGCTGCTGTACTGCGCTGGTACGACAGCTAGGGGACCCAATCTCCCTCACACGGACTGGGCGTGGGCTGAGGAAATACGGCTGTTGTATTTCAGCCTCCGTCTCCACCTCTTGTGGCTGTAACTCAGCCCCAAAACTTGACCCCCTTGCTCTCCCACAGATCCCTCGACCTGCACACCTGAAACTTGGCCTCTAGCCCTCTGCTGTCCACGGATCTGCAAGGTGATGAAGGCTGGCTGCCTTCCAATCTCCTTTTCTGCTCCTAGACTCAAGCAAGAAAACCTCTTCAACTCTTGATCTGCAGCTGAAACCCTCTTGGTGTCACTCACCAACTCAATGATCTCCTCAAGTAACCTCACTTGTTTATAAATTTCCACAAGTGGTTAACTTCTAGTAAGTGGTTAACTTAACTAGTGGTTAACTTCTAACAAGTGCTTAACTCCTGACAAGTGGTTAACTCTTGACAAGTGGTTAACTTAACGAGTGGTTAACTCCTGAATGACTTGGAGATACATTAAATAATGTGTCTTTGGCTTGCATGACACCTTGCCTAAGCCAAGACACTTGTCCTCGTTACAATATTTCTACAGGTAAGGTATCTCAGCTTCTTGGTTGAACTTGAGGGTAATAAGTCCTCTCCCTCAAAATTGGGATCTTGCCGATCTGAATTTGAGTCTGATTTGTTGTCCGGGTCAGAGTTCGGATCATCTACTTTCTCACCTACCATAGTCTCCGTGGGAGGCTCTTGGGAACTTGAGGACCATCCATCCTCATCATACTTTACATCCCTACTTACAACAATGTTTTGTTGCATTGGAATGTAGATTCTATAAGCTTTGGATGTTTCCTTGTACTCAACAAAAATACCCTTGATACTCGAAGGTTCACACTTAGTTCTCTTCTCGTCAAGCACATGAATATTAAAAAGACAATCAAATACATGAAAGTGATATCCTTGTGGTTTCTCACTAGTAAATGATTCCTTTAGTGTCTTGTTCTTTAATGTCTTGCGAGGACATCGATTCAAAATGTACACAACTGTATTGCACACCTTTGCCCAGAGACACATGGCCAAATACAAGTAATGGATCATAGCCTTTGTTGTCTTTGTGATGGATTGGTTCTTTCTCTATGCATCCCCATTTTGCTATGGGTTGTAAGGCAATGTCAATTCCCTCTTGATTCCTGCTTCCCTATAAAATGCATCAAAGTTCTTGGAGGTGTACTCTCCTCCATTGTCAAAGCTCAACACTTTGATCTTTTTATTGGTTGGATTCTCCACAAGAGCTTTAAATTCTTGAAACCTACTTAAGACCTTATCCTTGGTCTTCTTAAAGTAAATCTAGGGCTTTCGGGAGGAATCATCAATAACTGAAACATAATAAATGTTACCTGTCAAATATGTTGATGACATAGGCCCACATACATCTGAATGAATCAGATCAAGAATTTCTCTTGATCTATGCTCATTGCGTGGAAAAGTGGAGTTCACATGCTTGTCAATTGCACAACCCTTGCACACTCCTGGCTTCTAGATCTTGAAGTTCGACATTCCTTGCACTATGTCCTTCAAGAGTGGCAATGCTCCATACTACATAGTGCATGTGACTAAATCTCTCATGCCAAAGCTCTCCGAACATGTCACAATGATGGAGTAAGCCACCATGTTTCCCTGGATTTGCAAGCACCCTATACATGCCACCTTCTCACATACCTTTGGCCAAGGCCCAAGATTCGATTATCCCTTTGGCTGCGATCTACTGTGATGACTTGCTTATCATTAAACTCAGCCACACACTTACAATATGTCATGGTTGAAACTGAAAGATATTGTTAGTTAAACCAGGGACATACACTACATCATTCAACTCAAGAACATCACTCAATGGCACGTAGAAAGAGGAAGATCCCATTCTAGTAACTGGATATGCGGCATCATCACCCAACTCACTTGTATGCCGACCTCTTGCTCTTGAAGTATGCTGAAAGCCTTGTTGAATGTCCAGATACCATTCTACAATAGAGATGGTGTTAGTGGAAAGGCACGATACCGTGGAGAGTGTGGTATCAAGTTTGGATGCTAACTGATCCACTTCAGAAGCTTTTGCACTCTTTGCAAATTGCTTCTAATGCTTGTTTCTTGCCTTCTTCTTAGGACACTAGGACACATAGGGGCCCATCTTGTGGCACTTGAAACATTTCACATGTCTCAAGTCTTTCTTCCCATGCTCCAATGAACATGAATGTTCCTTGTGACTCTTCTTGGGTCCTCCCTTCTTTCCTCCTTTCCTCACCTTATTGATGACGACTTGGTTTGTAATTTCATTATTTCTGGTTGTGATTGTTGCTCTCCTCGTCTTCTCTTGGACGAAAGCATCCCAAAGCTGCTCAAAGGTAGGCATTTGGTCACAATGTTTGACAATTTGCACAAAGGGTTCCTAGTGCTCTACAAATCTATTCATTGCAGTAGACACCAATTCCTTGTTCTCGACCTTAATCTTGATGGTTGAGCTATTCTTTGATTTGGGTAATCTTCATCAACTAACTAGACACTGTGTTTGTGTCACTCGTGTGTATGAGTGAGTTGATTCTTTAGAAGCAATTTCCAGGATGCATTTCCACTTTGTTTGATATAGAGGGATCAATGTGCATACATCTCATCAATTGATTCACTTGCAATGTGAGGGATCAAATGGTCCTTCATTGAATTCATTAGGATTCTCTTTGCTTTGGAAACACTTTTCTTATGTGTGGCCAACAAAGTAGCATCAATGGGAGCAACTATGGTTCCTTCTATAATCTCCCAAAGATCCATCTTCTCACCAACATCTATAGTTAGCACTTCCAAGATGCAAAGTTTGAAGCACCTCTAGATGGTCACATTCTCTAAGAACGACAATATCCATCTTGCGAACCTAAAACACACTTCAACAAACAGATCAACCAATGAAATCAACCTATCGCAGGTCATTGTTCTTATTCGGCCAATAGATCAACTCCAATCACTAGAGCTACATAGGGTTTTCACCCACAATGTTTCATTAGTCATGGTGCTTCTCATAGGGACAGATCACTCCAATCTCTCGAGTCTTCTGGGCATCACATCCATTGAGATCCTCCGATGGCTCCCTTTTGTAGGTAGTAGCCCATTCCATACATTGATATGGAGAATCTCAGATGCACAACTTTGATACCATGTCATAATTTTACATCAACATGATACATAACTCTGAGCTCATAGAATTAACCTACAATTAAAATAGAAAGAATGGAAACACCAACCAAAATTTTAGATTTGCATAAATACAATTGTTGAATGGTAAATTCAAGAGTGTAAACACCACATATCAGAATATGAGATAGGCCTTGCAAACAAAGAGAGAGTAGATCTAACAAATCAATGACATGGATATAGTGAACGACAAATAGAGGTTTGGAACAATGGTCACTATTTCTCATTCACATGATAGAGAATTTATGATACTGTCCTCAAAGGACTACACTAGCTTCTCACAAACCTAAGGCACTCTCTTGATAGAATCACCCGCCTCAAGCTGTGATATATAAGCCTATCTAGTGTGGCCTTCCTTATTAAGTCAAACTTGACAAGATAGGGAAGAGCGGTTACAAAGTAATGGTTGATAATATCCTTCATGAAAGCAATCATCTGCCACATGTAACAAGGAATTTCTCCTCAAGGGATGTGCCCTACTTAGCATGTGTAACTCTTGTCATAAATCCATCATAATTTGTAAGAGGAATTTTTCATCGCTATCATAGAATTTGTAATAACACCCAGACGAAAATAAAAGATGCCAAGCATCATAAGTGTAAGGAATCTATCATAGGGGTGTAAGGGAATCTCTCCCACGTGCTGCACCCATCTTGTCAGGAATCTCCTTTAACACTAATGGACCCTCTTCCTAGGAGAACAACTTAGAACAATAAAAAACTAACACCTAGGGCACTTGGGTTTCCACTTTTTGGATGTAGAGTTGCATAAGTGAGGAGATGTGTATCTGAAACTTTGTTTGTTTGGTCAAGTTGAAGCTTGGTGTTGATTTATAAAGCTTTGTTGGTTTGACATGAAAAGTACCTGGCATTGATTTGCAAGCTTCCTTTTGGCACGTTTGTCTTTATATCTTACTTTTTCAATGGATTTTAGGTTATGCATCTTGATCTGGGTTCTTATATTCTACTTGGCAATGGACATATGTTTGGATTAATTGATCTGAAGATAGCCCCGATACTTGGGCTGCGAGTATTTCCCACTCATGAGTGTATTCTTTTACTGTTACCTTATGTTGTAGTTAAATAGTTTAGCAAAAGTGTCTTTGTCTTCCATGTCTTGAAACCTTTTAAATAAATCCCTTTTGAACATATCCCAACTAACAAATATATTGGCCATTTGGATTTTCCACTATGTGAACCAATCATACACATGTCCTTCCATATTCATTGATGCTATTTTTTTTAATTGTATTCTTGAATGTGGTGTAACTTGAAGTATCAAATATCTTTTGGCCTTATTTGTCCATTCTACGCCCTTAGTAATATCCTGCCCATTGAATTTTTTTCATCTTGATTTTTATCTTATTATGATGTCCCAGTGATGCCCAAGAGTTTGAAGACCTAGGTTTTTGATTGGAACCACAGGGTGAGGTAAAATTAGACGATGGACGAGATGAGCGTGGTTGGGTTTGCTATTCTTTAGTGTGGCCAACATATCACTTAGTTTATTTTTTAGTGTTCCAATTGGGCGTTGTCCTCATTTCTCATCCTCATTAAATAGTTCCATCTACAATTGTTTCCAACTTTGTACATATGTGCTTGATATCCTTTTTAATTAATTCTTTAATGTTTGATAGCTAAAACAAAATATTCAAAGCAAAATAGACATAACTATAACCATGGAAAGTAAATAAACAAAACAAGAGTATGCAAATAGCAAAAGTAAGCAAACCTTTATTGATATTCAGAATTGAGATCAATGTTCACTTGCCTCTTCGAGGGGGCAACCTCCAATTGAACAGAGCTCCAAATACAATAATATTCACTTGGCAACTGATTACATAACTTCTACTACTATATATAGTTTCTAACTGACCAAAACCCTAACCAACTAGTGGACCTCCATTAATGAGGTGTCAACCACTAACTAGTGACCTTTAATGAAGCCAAATTACATTTATTGATTTCACACTGTACTACCTCGTGGGCCTTATGTCATAGAGCTGGCCCCAATACATTAAGTAACAACCTACTCTCCTAACTAGGGGAGTGGGGGTGGGACCCTAACATACTCTCCCCCTTTCAAATCAGTGTTATCCTCAAGGATGGAAATGAGGAATTTGGTGGATATTGCTGGTTCCCATGTAGCATTTTCTGGTTATGTATCTCTCCATTGGACCATGATTTCTTAGATTGTGCATTGGCGAATACAATGCTCCTATTTGTCCAAAACAGCCTCAGGTTGCAACCAAATGGAACCCTCCTTGTCCAGTACGAGAAGGTTGGTTTGAACTTTGTGATTAGACCACGGAAAATTTTAGTGGCTAAATTTTCCCCATGGGTTAATTTTCCATGTTTTTTTCTAAAAAAATATTTGCCAATGTCCATATTTTTCTAAAATGATTTGGCCAAATTCTATACGATAAAAGTATTTTACTCTAAAAATCTCCAAAATTTTCTAGAAACTACATAAAATCCTTAGAAATTTGAATATTTTTACAAAAATATTGCCAAACATTTTATTGTTGCCATTTCAAGAACTATTAAGATTCACCAAGGTTTCTACACTTTAAAATAAGTATGGATCATTGGATCCTTCAAATTTTCCCTGGATTGGACCTGACCACTTTCTTTAAGCAAGACACATGAAAGACTAGGTGGAGGTTAGAATGGCTAGGCAGAGCCAATTTGTAAGCCACCTGGCCTATACGTTTGAGTATAGTACAAGGTTCGTAAAACATAGGTGTTAACTTCTGGTGGCTCTTCTCCTTCAGTGATGTTTTCTTCAGAGACAAAGATGTAGGAACACTTGATCTCCTTCTTCAAAGTGGCATTTGGAGCGATGTTGATCAACTTGTTGCTTCATGCGGTTCTGGGCCAACACCAAATTATCCTTGAGGTGATGAAGAATGTCAGCACAGACTGTTAGGGTTTTGTCCACCCCTTGAACCTTAGGGAGCCCTGGTAAGTAGGAGATCACTGATGGGGGCTGTTGTCCATAGACTCTCTCAAATGGGGTCATTTTAATTGCACCATGATAGGTGGTACTGTGCTACCATTCAGCCAAGGGTAACCATTAGACCCATTGGGATTGCTGGTTTGAGGCAAAACAACATAAATAAGCTTCCAAACACTTGGTGACTGCTTTCGTCTGGCCACTTGTTTGGTGGTGATATGTTGTGCTAGATTCAATTGTTACCTTGGAGTTGCAACAACTCTTGCCAGAAATTTCTAGGGAAGGTGGAGTCATGATCGATCACAATTGAATTAGGCATGCCATGGAGTTTAAAAGTATTGTCCATGAATACTTGTGCTACTGTGGAGGCCTTGAATGAGTGCTGTAAGGCACAAAAGTCAGCATATTTAGAAAGGAAATCAATAACTACCATGGTCACTATTTGGTTGCTTGACTTCGATAACCCCACAATGAAATCCATAGAAATGCCAGTCCACCTGGTTGTTGAAATGGGTAAGGGTTGTAAATTTGTAATGCTCTTGGAGGCTTTACTGTTTCCCCCTTGGTTGTTGGCAAATGTGACATTCGACCACAAAGGTGGGGATTTCCGTCTTCATGCCTTTGGAAAAGAATGAATGCTTAATCCGTTCATATGTTTCTGAAACTCAGAATGACCTGCTGTGAGAGAGGAGTGTAATTCAGATAACACTTTGGATTTAAATGTAGAATCATGAACCAAAAAATATTCCCTTTATAGTTGAGCTCATCATTCTTCGAAGTGTAGTTCAGATGTGCATGTGGGTCAACTTGTGGTTGGTGGATCATGTGCACTCCGCTGACTATTCTTGACATACCTCCTGCATCCAATCTGACACTAGGAAAGATAAGGCAAACATGGAACCTTCCTCTTCACACTTTTTAGATAGAGCGTTAGCCACCACTTTCTCCTTTCCCTTCTTGTAAATATTCTCGTAGTTGTAGCCTAACATTTTAGTGACCCACTTTTGTTGCTTCGGCGAGGATAACCTCTGTCCCAATAAATATTTCAAGCTGCGATGGTCTGTTTTGGTCTGGAAACGACGCTCCATCAAGTAAGGACACCACATATCAATTGCATGGACAATAGGCAACATTTCCTTTTCATAGGTGGATTTCCCAAGTTTCTGTCATGTAATTGTTACTGGTGAAGGCCAACAAGCATCCCTCTTACATTAACATTGCTCCAATTCCTTTGCCAGAGGCGTCACATTCCAAGACAAAAGTCTGAGTGAAGTTGGGCATGGCTAGTAATGGTGTAGTACACATAACATCTTTTAAAGCTTGAAAAGCTTGTTCAACCTGCTCATTCCAATTGAAGGCATTCTTTTTGAGCAAGGTGGCGAGGGGAGCTGCAATTTTACCATAGCCTTGCACAAACGTTTTGTAGTAACCTCTAAGGCCAAGAAAGCCCTGAAATTTTTGAGGGTTTTCGAGTGAGGCCAGTGTTTCACTGCCTTATTTTTCTTAGGATCAACACATGCACCCTTTCTACTCACAATGTGTCCCAGACATTCCACTTTTAAGACATGAAAAACACATTTAGAATGTATGAGGAACAACTGGTGATTACTAAGGAATTGTATCCACACGTGCCACATGTGCAACCCAAGTTTTGGTTGTAGGTTAAGATGCCATCAGAGAAGACCACGACAAAATGGCATACAAGGGGTTGAAAGATTTTGTTCATGAGGCTTTGAAAAGTGGAAGTCACTTAGCAAAGACCAAAAGGCATCACCCAAAACTCGTAATTACTTTTGTGAGTGCGGAAAGATTTTTTAGCAATATCTTCTTTTTTCAAGCAAACTTGGTGAATACTGGAGTGGAGATCAAGTTTTGTGAAGAACTGAGTGCCATGTAACTCATCTAAGAGATCATCAGTGATCATAATGGGAAATTTATCTTTGATGGTCAAGTTGTTAAGAGCTCGAAAATGGGACACATGTGCCAAGTGCCTTCTTTTTAAGAACCGTGACAATCGGAAAGGAATAGGCATTGTTACTAGGATGAATGACACCAAATGCCAACAAGTCCTAGACTATCTTTTCGATTTCATTCTTTTGGGAAAAAGGATGGTGATACAAGTGCACATTGGGTGGTAGGTTACCTGTGAGCTGCGGGATACTATGATCATGCTCATCATGTGAGGGTGGAAGGCCTTGGGGAAGTTCAAAGACTTGTTGGTATTTTTCCAAAAGTAATTGCTAGTCCAGATGAACTGGCTAAGAAGTAACCTTAGAGGCTTGAATAGCAAGGAATTGTGCAATAATGTTGGAATGATCCCTTTTTAGGAGCTTTTGAGGGTCAAACACTCAAAAGCATCAACATATTTTTCCACTGTACCTATTTGATGCAGTTTGGTAAGCTGGCTCACAAAATTATGTCCTGGATAAAGTGGGCAAGCAGGGATTTCACAAACTGCTTCCATGTACTGAATCTTGGAGAGGATTTCTTATGTCATTGCCACCATTGACAAAGCTCCCTATCCAGATATAGAAAACTGATTTGAAGTTTCAATAGGCCGTCCATTATGATATGGAGGGAAAAGTAGTGTTGCATTTGGTCAAACCTAACTTGCCAGATCTAACCCATCAAACTTATTCAGATCAACTTTAGGTAAGTGAGGCAGCAGATTATGGGAATGGTCAGAAAAGAAGTGGTCATTATTGTTACCTTCTTTCTCATCAATGTGCTCTACCCTTATTAGAGCCATCATCGGAGAAATTGCCACCATCATCAAGCTTACCCTGTAACTTCTCAATCTCATCAAAACAAAGGTCGACTTGTGCATTGAGGGTAGTCATGTTGGTCTCAATTGTTTTGATTAATTGGGTGAGAGACGGAAGCATTTGCTTGAGTTCATCCATGGTTGGCATGTTGCGGGTGTGGGTTATGGGACCATGAGGTCCACCTGAGAGGTTATCCAAGAGGTAGCTCATCATGATCAGTGTCGAGAAAGGAATCTGTGGAGATGGGTCACTAGCAACTGTATTGGCGGGGCCACAAAAAAAGGTTACTGGAGAGCTAGACCACTGCGATTAGCATTGCGCGAGGAGTCTTTTGAGCTAGGTCTCTCATAATGGAAGACCCCAGACTTTTTTTTTAATCTGATGGGAGTTACTCCTGTTTGAGTATTACCGTGCTGATGGAATTCCCAAATTCCTGCCATTACGAATTATATAGAAATTTTGCTCCCTGTACCAGCTTCAGAATTTCGCTGCCTGCGCTACAGAAGCTAGGGTTTGCAGGGTCCCAAGGACAAAGGAGTGTCAAGTGCTATAGTTCTCTAATATACTTGAGGGTTTCCAACCTTGTACATATGTGCTCGATATCCTTTTTAAGATTTTCTACATCCTCTTAATTCTCCATTGTTTGACATTTTTTTTGTGATTTTTTTCCAGTTCCAAGTTTTGCAAAAAAGTCTAAGGTTTTTTGTTTGTATGAGCAACCTTTTTGTGCTGCCCAAACTGGCTGTAGTGATGCATTGCAGCAGTGGTATGGTTATTGTAGCAGAGGTACAGTTTCCGTAGCATCGGTATTGTTACTGTATCAGGCGCAGCTGTATGGAACTGCTGTAACAGTGTTGCATAACACTGTAGCAACAATACGGATTATTGTAGCAGCAGATTTGGTGTCCTAGAGGGGTGAAGCACTGGTTTTATCTTGCACAGCAGAAACAAAATGGAAAGAGGAAAGCTTTGATACCAATTGTTACAGACCTGCAAGATAAATATACTGTACAAGAGATGTACACTAATATATTGAATAGTAATTGATACTTGATGATCAGACATGCCCCAATGGGCATATCCAATGTATAAATACAATGTCAAGAGATAAGTCACGATAGAGGTGTGACTATTGAGAAGAGTTGAGTTTTCGTTTATTATTTATCAAGTGTTTAATTTTATATTGTATTATTATATAATATATTATATAGGCTAGGTAATAAACTTATTTATATTGCAGGTGTGCTCTGGTACAGAACTGCCCTGTTTGATATGGAACCTACTAGTTTGCACGGTTTGACTGGTTCTGTGCTGGTTTGGTACCAAACCGTTCAAATCTGGTTTGGGTGGTCAGTTTAGACTGGAAGCTCCCCTAACTGGTTCAAACTGGCCAGTTCCTGTTTGGTTCAACTGGTTCTGATCAGTGTTGCAAATAGCTACGATTCCTCCTAATATTTCCGAATTTTTCAGGTTGCCGATTGTTCTGAGTTTTTCAGTTCCAAGTTTATGGCATATGCTTTCTGATATTTTCCTATATTTTCTGATATTTTTTTATTTTTTCTACTATCATTCTGATAAGTTTCGTTCTGGACCGTCAACAATATATTCCCCAAAAAGATATTTGCAACATTGGTTCTGATGCCCTTGGTTTATACCCCATTTATTGCAGTCAAGTTTATTTATTTATTCTCTTTTTAAGCACATTTGCATGTTTACTGGTACTCCAAAAGTTTTAAAAATGATACCACCAGTTTTACATCAATGTGGGTGATATTGAGAAGATGACTACTATAGAAAGAGATGACCATTTGCGGAAATTTGTGACCTTATTTTCTTTAGCAAATGCACTAATCACATTAATACTCAGCTTATTCTATAGAGTTATTTGCTGTCATACTTTCTAACATTTTAAATTTCAAGAATCAGAAGAATATTTGAAAGCTTTCTTAGTTTTCAGATTAGTGTTTGGGCCATATTGTCATATCAAGTGGCATCTCTGCTGACCTTATTTATCTTGAAATTTATAAGAATATAGGTCAATTTCATGAAATGTGTTGGACACTTTAAGTTTTGTCAGGTGCGTCTGATTTTGTGTTTTATTGCATACAGAATAACATAAGGGTATTGACATTAGAAACCTGTCAACTTGAGGATTTTTTAAAGCATTAGAATGCATTATTGTGAATACCTGAGATTAGAAATCTTTTTCCATTTCATGTAATGGCCTGTTCCAGTTTTTGTTACACCTTTGGAGTTCTAGAACGATCTTTGAACCAAATTGAAAACTTTCTTCCTTTGGCGTAAACTGAAATGTTTGTGGGTTGATTTAGATATTTCTGTGCTAATAAGTTTGTACTTACGCAGTGTGCCTACATATTGATAATTTTGGAGAAGTCCTTAAGCATATTAATTCTGGAAAGGCTTATGAATTTTCATTAGATGTTCATATCTTGATTATCCTGTATAATTTTCTATCAATCTCATATAAGAGTTCTAACATTGTGTGTTTATAAAGGATACATGCGGCAAACTTAAAACATATTTTGATCGATGTGTTCTAAGGACTCTAGTTCCTAGTGGTGGCAATTATTTAACTAGTGTTGTAGTTGTTTATACAATTTGTGTTTTCTCCTTCTCCTTGGTTCATCGATTAATAAAATATCTTTCTTGCCATATTTTTTTTGAAAGCAGGATAAGCATTCCCGGAAAGGTCTTGAGGCAATGGTTCAAAGACGGAAGAAGCTGCTTAAATATCTTCGGCGCACTGATTGGGATTCTTACTGCTTTCTTCTCTCTAAGCTTGGACTGAGAGATAATCCAGACTACAAAACCTAAACTTTATAAATCAAAATGTTTCAATCTTGTGTTCAGGGAAGACAGTAGAGGTATTCAGAAGATAATGGCCCTATGTTCATCTGGGCAATGTAAAGTTGTGGTCTGGACAAGTCCCTAGTTCCATGCAACTATATTGTCCATGGAGTCAAATTCCCCTAGCAATTTATTTTGAGATATGCAAGCCATCTATTGTCAAATGTAAACCTTAGCCCTCAGGTGTATAGAGTTATGCATCTCATGCCAATAGGCGAGTGTGGTTATGTTTTTTGGAGGCAGTCTACAAAGACCCAAGGTTACCCATTTTTCTGCCTTTTGTAAATGTTGAAAGGTGGAGGAACTTCATTTGATTGATAGGTTGTTCAGTTTTGCAAGATACATTTTTCTGATCAAACAATTGGAATCTAACTTCTTTCTGTATGATTGGAAGGACAAAGCATTGGCTTTTCATCTTATTGAGAATGGGAGGAAACCAACAATGCTTATGACTAACAAATTATTCCATCAAGTATTTTTGTCAATGGTCATTTAATAAATGCAATAACTGAATGCTGTTAATATAGCAAGTCCTTTTCAACCTTTTTGAAAGTACAGCTTCTTTTCCTTTATTTGATTTTGTAAAACAGAAAACCTTAAAAAGACTGATCCTATGCTGGGGCCAAAGATGATGCTTGCTGTCTAACTTTAGTGAACAAACCCATGTTTCTTCAAGGTTAGTGGGCAGGGGGATGAGTTTTTGGGACCTGCTGGAAAGATCCCCAACTTTTAGGGGACAGCAGAGGATGAGACATAAAAGACCCCATGCCCCCACAAATTTAGAAGATACAGATAAACAGAACAAGAAGGTTGAGGTCAGAAGCCTAAAGAAAAGGTTTGGGACTGAGACTTAACTATCCTGACACAGGGAGTGAGGGAGGTAAGAGGTACACAAACTAGCCACAGGCCTTAATTTTATGACCACTGATTAGACAGAAATAAACTTATGGCAACCCACAGATCTCATACCCTTCTCAATTACATTGATGAAGGTGATAGATCAACCTTTGAAGAGTGGTTGACTATCAACTATCTAGCACCGTCAAATGAACATGATATGTTACTCTGATGAGATTGAAAATCATCTCACTCATACACTCATACAAAATTTAGAGTTTATAGTGAGCAATTTATTCATTTCTGTTGACTTTCTGTTATATCTTTATCACTAAACAATATCGCATGTGACCTCAGTTTTAGTCCTTACGATGGGTTGCTTGTTTGCTGATTTGTAAACTGTCATTTTTGTGAATTCAAACTACGATCTGAACTCTATACTTTATTTAAATGTTTCAATATTTGTAGTCATTCCTTCTCTTAAAGTTATGGTGGATATGTTAGCTTCCAAAAACTCTAGGATGTGTGAAAGTTTGGCCTTGCATAGCAATATTTAAGGCACTTTTAATGAATAGGTTAAATAAATGTTGGTAACTAGTTGGAAATTTTATTGTGCGTTTATACAAAAGAAGAAACAAATAGAAAACCATTATTTTCTATTTTCAAATTTTTGGGTCCATCGAGACATGTAGGAGGATCCTTGGGTGCTCTCCATGGGATTGGGGGTTGTCCCTAAAATGGTCCCTTGGGACGGGACTTCTTGGGAACCTCCCTGCATTGCTACCTGCAGATTGAGAATGTTTGGGAACATCCCTGAGGTGTCCCCAGCTCCCATCTCCAAAACCTAGGAAATGTTGGGGATGTGTCTACAAATCCTTGGGATGTATCCCATGTTAAACACTGTTTTTTACCAGATTTGCATGTCTCCTAGTGGCATTACTTTATGAGGAAACAAACTTAGTGCTTCCATTGTTCATGCGTGAACTCCCTCTTCAATTTATTGCTTAGTGCATTTGAAATTATTCATGTCTCATAAATGGAGTTGAGAACAACCCATACATGTGAATACAATTCCGTTATTTGTCAATAAGCTGTTTTCTTATGTGCAATTAGGTCTAAAGTTGAAATAGACCCAAAGGGGTATTGGAATAATAATAGGATATTTGAATTGTAAAGGCATTTTCAAATGTGATTTTATAGGTTGCTTGGTTCAAGATTATAACAGAAATGAAAACTTCTATGATTTAATGTTTGTCCCCAAAAAAACATAATTATGGGATATCATAAAAAATGTGTTGCTAGCAAAACAAAACAAATGAAAACCCTGATAAATGCTTTAGCGATTTTGCATATGACAATAACAACTTAGAGGAAGTTAATTCATACAAGTATCTTGGAGTTGACCTCCATCACAATCTTGATTATAAGCAAATCTAGAAGTGTTTAATAGTTTACAGTTTTAAAATTAAAAGCAACCAATCCTCCTCTAAGGTGTTGGGCTTCCACCCTTTGAGAGAAAGGCTATGATTGGATACCTAATGTACAAGTATAAGATAATTAACATGAAGGACAAGAGACTTCTTAGCGTCACTTCGAATTCTAGTAAAAATACTCTAGACTTAAGAGAGGGTGGCATAAAGATGTTTCATGGCTAAACCATTGGAGGATAAAGGGGGAGGCCATTCTACAAAATATTGATACCGTTAAAAACATTGCAACAACTAAATTTAAAGAGAAATTGTGGTGCAACAAAGAAATAGAGAATAAGATAAAGTTACCATACTATACATATATCATCAACCCCAGGTTAGGATATCAAAAGTATCTTCCTATTATAGCTAGCTTAATGAAAAAAATTGACATTCCTAAAATAAGAATGAATTGTCATGAGCTACATCGTGAAGACGAAAAAACTGACATTCCTAAAATAAGAATGAATTGTCAGGGGCTACATGGTGAAGATGAACATTGGACAAGATCTAAAACACTTTGGCAAGAAATAATGTGTAATCATTGTGATACTAAGAAAGTATAGGATGAAAAACATGTTCTCTTAGAATACCCTGCCTATGCACACATTGGGTTTCAATTTCACAATATTTGTAACACTATTGATCTTCATATCTGTTAAATCATGATAACCAATGAGAGTTATGAAAGTTTCTCTCTAATCCTTTTTAGTCATAGAAACAAAATGTTAAAGCAAATCAATTAATTTCTTATTGGTGTTTTTAATGTTCGATAAATTAAAGTTGGACCGAACTGAACATTAGTTCATTCATAGAGGAATATCCAACATAAGGGCAATAGGTTGAACTCCATTTTGTAGAGTTTCTGAGATACCTGCACATAAGATCTAGCTAACAATGAAGCATACACAACTTGCAATGGTGGATGAAGAGAGAAGACAAAAATTGAAGAAAAGAATGAAATAATTTCTATTATCTAAGTAAGAGAATGTTACAATACAAGTGATATACTCTATATTACACAACTAACTCACCATAGTAACCAAGCTAATGCACATTATGAGTGTTCTAGAGAAATGTGACACACATTGACAATCACTGGAGTCAACTGCCACCTAGTCCTAGTTAACTGGCCATGTAGTCGTCAGTTAACTAGCTAAATCGTAGTGAAATGAGGAGGAGATCACTCACACGTGGAATGTGCCTTACTAGTGATGATCCCAATGCAAGTGCGAATTCATGGCGATGATCCCGAGGTTAGCATGCAACACTTGGTGATAAAGCCAAGGTTGACATGCAACACTTCACTAAACTAGTCTAACTGAACGATAACTGAGAATTGACTAGAGGGTATGTGGCACCCTTGTTTAGGGGAGAATAACCTCAATGAAGGGGGAAAATCTCAGACTAAGGGATCCTCAACATAGCCAAATAAACTTAGGAAAATAAAATGAAAAGAAAATCCTAGGTGTGTGTAATATCTCCAACACCCCCCCTGAACACTACCAGGGAGTATACATAATGAATAGGTCCCGACAATAGAGGCCATGTTAAGTACCCATGAACAATGCGACTAATGAACACTGAAATAAAGTGAGGAAAGAGGGAAAACCTCATGGGAACCCCCTCCCTCAAAATACAATGTATCAAAAGAAGAGAGACAATTGCTAGACAATTGCGTCCACTCCAAGATGATCGCGCAAACTATGGAATTTTTGCTCAATAAAAGTCTTGGTGAAGATGTTGGCAGTCTGCTCGGCAGAAGGGCAGTRCTGCAAATCGATGACCYAGTCATGAACCAACTCCATGATAAAATTGTTGATGATTACAGCTTCGTGAGACATCCTCTAGGGCACGTTCTCCTCTGAGACTGAGTTGAGTAGACCTGTGAGAGAGCCCATGCGTTGGGTGTGCCCATGAGATGGGTGTGTCGTTCCTCTCTGGACTGAGATGAGAGGATGTGTTCCCATGTGTGGGGTGAGGATGCCCATGAGATGGGTGTGTCGTTCCCCTCTGGATTGAGATGAGACGATGTGTACCCCTGTGTGGGGTGAAGGTGCCCATGTGATGGGTGTGCGTCAGACTCTGGACTGAGTTGTTATGACGTGTGGTCTTCTGCCTTGTGGACTCAATTGAGTCAGGGTTGAGATGGTACTCGAGATGATTCTCCTATGGACTTAGTGAGATAGAGATCTGTTGAGTAGGAATTCCCTGTGGCTGAGCACAGGTGGACGTGCCCCTAGTGGATGTGTAAGATCCCTTGCTATATTGTCTGAGAGTAAGATTTACCTGTAACCCTAATTGTGATGTAAAGGGTACATGTCGACTCTATCATATGTAAAAGATAATTAATGTTTATTGTAATAATTAATTATTTTATGAGTTATTGAGGTCGACCTTGTAGTGACAATAGACACCACTTTTGGTCTGTCCAATCTAGTATACATAAAGGTGATTTCCCCATTAAGGAAACACACAAGTCACTTGCCATTTCAGAATTTCAGCAAGTACATCTTCTAGGGCTGAAGTGCACACCTCTCTTGGGTGCAAGTTTCAAGGTAGTAGAGCACCCTCTTGTGTGCATTAGGGTTTCATGGTTGGAGGATATTCTCTTGAGAATATATCAAAGGATTGTTGGGTTTTTCTCCCTTGTTGAGAAGGGTTTTCCCAAGATATTTCTTGTGTTCTTGTGCATGGTATTTCTTCTTGTGATCTTGGTTATTGCAACAATTGTGAATGGTGTAGCTACATTTGTTTATGGTTCAAGTACATGACTAAAATGAAATAAACCTCATGCTTGAGCCCAACATAGTGAAAAATCAAGATGTTATCAGAGCGTAGGTCTTGAAGAAGCCATTGCACAAGCTTCTAACAATCGTCCTCTCTCTTCTGCAGAATCGTACAACCCTCCTAGGGTTTCCAGAAATCCGTACAACCCTCTCCTTTTTGGGTGTTCCAACACTTAATATTGAAACGTCGGGGCTAAAAATTGCATAGGGGTGTAGGGCCTCCCTCAACGCACCTCCAACAACTCTCAGATTGCAATTTTGATAATTTTGGATTTTTGGCTCTAGGGTTTGTAGGATTCCGCAATTTTCTACAGAAAATTCAGACTTAGGGTTTCTACAGCTCATTGAAGGTGCTTTTCAGCTCATCAATATTCCCGTGACTCTCTTAAGGCTTATTGTTGGCAGTCATAAGTCCAACGAAACCTAAGCTTGCTTGCCTAGCTTGGACGATAGGTTTCCTAGCCTAGTTGCTAAGGGTTTGTGGAAGAATCTGCAAACCATGAAGAACATAACTCTGTTGGAAGATGGGATTGAGGAATCAAGCAACTTCAAACTACATGAAGAAGATTGGAAGACAGATCCAGAGCCACATCAGAGAAATGAAGACATCAAAGATGAAACCTTCCTCTTCATATCAGCACTCTCAGGTATGAACTTGTATATATTATTTGTATCATTGTCATGAGGGTACTTGCAGGAGGAATGAACCTTTGTTGCAATCATGGATCCATCGGGATCTCAGTGCATTCAGAGGAACAACACACTGGAAGTGAAGATTTCAGGTTTGATTGTTTTAATTATCATGCCTCTAACCTACATTTCTAAGTTTGCTACATTACAAGTAGGCGTTGAAGCTGTGACAACAATCCTTAAATTGTTTTGATTCTAGAGATGTACTCATTATTCTCCTCTAGGAGATATTCTTGTCTTGTTTCTTTTCGTTTGTTTTCTTGTTCCAAGCAAGTTAACAACAAAGGAAGATGTTTATCCTTCAGAC
Source organism: Picea engelmannii (assembly GCA_009831015.1). Classification (NCBI taxonomy): domain Eukaryota; kingdom Viridiplantae; phylum Streptophyta; class Pinopsida; order Pinales; family Pinaceae; genus Picea; species Picea engelmannii. The sequence goes on along the minus strand of ML781437.1, from coordinate 91,848 downwards.
TTCAGAGGGAGTCACTTTACTCAGAGGGAGTCAAAACTATTTGAGAAGGAGGAAGAACATAACCATCATTGAAGCAACCAAAGCAATGATACATGATCAACATCTACCTATGATTATATGGGCAGAAGCATCCATGAAAACAGTTTATGGTCAGGACAGGAATCCTCACCAGATTTTGAAGAACATGATTCTCGAAGAAGCCTTCACCAAAGTGAAGCATGAGGTAGGACACTTCAAGATATTTGGGTGTCCAATATATCTTCATGTACCCAAAGAAAAGAGATCCAAGCTAGACCCCTCAGGAAGAAAGGGTACATTTGTGGGATACAATGAATCTTCAAAGGCTTGTTGAATCTACATCCCTGGTCAAAGACAAATTGAGGTAAGCAAAGATGTCATCTTTGAAGAGGAGATAAACTTTTAAAGATCTAGAGAATCTCAGATGGATATTGACAGCGAGACAATACCTTCTCCCCCTTCATCAGTTCAGAGGGAGACAACCATTGTTCCAGTTGATCTAGTTGCTCCAATTGATGTTCCTAGAGACATTGCAGTAGGCCATAAAATACTTGTTTGGGCTCGACAAACTTTGCAGGAGGCAGAGGGACATGCATCTCCTCAAGGCACATTCCGAGAGAGAAAGAGACCAAAAAGATTTTCGAGCTATTTTTTCAGCCATGAGCCACATCATTGATATTGAGCCTTTTTGTCATGGAGAAGTAGTAGGTCAGCAAGAATGACAAGATGCCATGACAAGAAGAATACCAGTCCATCATGAAGAATGATGTGTGAGATATTGTTCTGAGACCAGAAGGGAAGTCTGTAGTAATTTCCAAGTGGATCTATAAAATCAAGCATGCAAGTGTTGAGAAATACAAAGCGAGATTTGTATCTAGAGGATTCTCACAGGTGGAGGGAATTGATTATGAGGAGACATTTGCTCCAGTAGCCTGATACACCTCCATCCGTACTATCATTGCACTAGCTGCATCCATGGGTTGGAAACTACATCAGATGGATGTAAAAACAACATTTCTCAATGGTGAGATTGAGGAAGAAGTTTACATCGAGCAACCAGAAGGATTCATGATACACAACGAGAAATCTCATGTGTGCAGGTTGAAGAAAGCTCTGTATGGACTAAAGAAGACACCTCGTGCTTGGTACAAGAAGATGGATGGATTCTTGATGAGTTTGGGATTCAACAAAAGTGTTGCTGATCCAAACCTATATTATCACATTGTTGGTGACGAGTGCCTGATCTTGGTCCTGGATGTGGATGAATTATTCCTCACTGGTTCAAAAAAACTTATTGTTGAGTGCAAGAGAGAATTGACTTCTGAATTCGAGATGAAGGACCTAGGTATGATGCACTACTTCTTGGGACTAGAAGTATGGTATAGGATTGATGAGATTTGCCCGAGTCAAGGAAAATATACAGTGGAGATATTGAAGAAGTTCGGTATGACAGATTGCAAATCCATGCCTACACCGATAGTGATGGATTTGAAGAAAATGAACGATGCTTCTACTGATTCAAGCGAGATTGATCCACATTTATACCGATAGTTGATTGGATCATTGATGTATTTGGTTAACACCAGACCTGATATATGTTATGTAGTGAATGTAATTAGTTAGTTCATGATTCAGTCGAGACAAACTCACTGGATAACAACAAAGCATGTATTGAGATATCTATGAGGCATAGTTGGATATGGCCTGAGATGTGTCTCCAGTGTAGACATGAGTTTGCAAGGATATGCCAATGCAGATTGGGCAAGGAGCACAGTGGACCGAAAGAGCACATCTAGTTGTTGTTTTACCTTGGGGTCTGCCATTATTTCCTGGTGTAGCAGGAAACAGATCTATGTGGCCTTGAGTACTGCAAAAGCAGAGTATATAGCGTTGAGTGTGGCAGTGCGCGAAGCAGTGTGGCTTTGCAAGCTCTTGACAAATTTATTTGATCATGAGATGGATCCTACCATTATTCATTGTGATAACCAGAGCTGTGTGAAGCTCTCTGAGAATCCTGTGTTTCACGATAGATCGAAACACATTGAGATAAAATATCATTATATCAGAGACATGGTGAAGAGGAAAGCAGTGCACGTGCAGTACCTTCCTACACATGAGCAGATTGCAGATATCTTCACCAAACCGCTTGCCAAGATGAAGTTCGAGTACTTCCGTGAGAGACTTGGCCTGGTGGAGAATGCCTCCCTCGCCGAGAGGGAGTGTTGATGATTACAGATTCGTGAGACATGCTCTAGGACACGTTCTCCTCTGAGACTGAGTTGAGTCGACCGGTGAGAGAGCCCATGTGTTGGGTGTGCCCATGAGATGGGTGTGTCGTTCCTCTCTAGACTGAGATGAGATGATGTGTTCCCATGTGTGCGGTGAGGATGCCCATGAGATGGGTGTGTTGTTCCTCTCTGGATTGAGATGAGACGATGTGTGTGTGGGGTGAAGGTGCCCATGTGATGGGTGTGCATTAGACTTTGGATTGAGTTGTTATGACGTGTGGTCTCCTGCCTTGTGGACTCAATTGAGTCAGGCTTGAGATGGTACTCCAAATGATTCTCCTGTGGACTCAGTGAGATAGAGATATGTTGAGTAGGACGTCCCTGTGGCTGAGCACAGGTGGACGTGCCCCTAGTGGATGTGTGATATCCCTTTCTATATTGTCTGAGAGTAAGATTTACCTGTAACCCTAATTGTGATGTAAAGGGTACATGTCAACTCCACCATATGTAAAAGACAATTAATGTTTATTGTAATAATTAATTATTTTCTTTGTTATTGAGGTCGACCCTGTGGTGCCAATAGACACCACTTTTGGTCTGTCTAGTCTAGAGTAAATAAAGGTAATTTCCCCATTGAGGAAACACACAAGTCACTTGACATTTCATAATTTCAGCAAGAACATCTTCTAGGGATGAAGTGCACACCTCTCTTGGGGGAAAGTTTCAAGGTAGTAGAGCACCCTCTTGTGTGCATTAGGGTTTCATGGTTGGAGGATCTTCTCTTGAGAATATAACAAAGGATTGCTGGGTTTTTCTCCCTTGTTGAGAAGGGTTTTTCTCCCTTGTTGAGAAGGGTTTTCCCAGGATATTTATTGTGTTCTTGTGCATGGTATTTCTTCTTGTGATCTTGGTTATTGCAACAATTGTGAATGGTGTAGATGCATTTGTTTATGGTTCAAGTACATGACTAAAATGAAATAAACCTCATGCTTGAGCCCAACATAGTGAAAAATCAACAAAAATGCATATGGATCTCGATATGTTTTGTCCATTGTCTCTATACTGGATCTCAACAGAATTTGAGTGTACTTTGGTTGTTACACTAGATCACGGTCGGATGGTGGAACTGAATGCTGAGCTCGGTGAGGAAGTTCTGTAGCCACAGTTCCTGGATGGTGATGTTGACTACTCCCATGTACTCAAACTCTGTTGAAGACAAAACAACATCTGACTGCTTTTTTCTCGACCAACAGATTGGGATGGATCCGAAACTCAACATGTACACTGAGGTGGACTTGCGATCGATGCCATCACCAGGCCAGTCAGAATTGGTGAAGCCTATGATATCCAACTTGTAGGTTGCTGCATAGTGGATCCTAGAACTCATGGTGCCCTACTCGTATATGAGGATGTGCTTGGCAATTTTCCAGTGTAACTCATGTGGCTCCTATTGATTTTTCAATAAGAAAGGTTAATCATGAAGTTCATTCCATTTTTAGCATTTCACTTAACCATAACCAATAATGTTGCAGCAACCAAGATCACAAGAAGAAACACCATGCACAAGAACACAAGAAGTATCTTGGGAAACCCTTCTCAACAAGGGAAGAAAACCCAGACAAAATCCTTTTCTATATTCTTCAAGAGAAAGACCTTCACCACCAATAAAACCTAGCGCACAAGAGGGTGCTCAAACCCTAGAAGACTAGCACCCACGAGAGGTGCACACTTTTCCCAAGAAGGTGTACTTGCTGAAATTTCCAAACTCACATGAAATATATGATTCCTCAATGGGGAATTTACCTTTACTTATACTAAACTGAACCTGTCAACATAAGTGTCTATTGGCACAACAGGGCCGACCTCTCTATCTCATAATATAATTAATATTGACCAGATTAATTAACAATTACATTAAGGTGGGGCCGACCTGTACCCTTTACATTACAATTAGGGTTACAAGCATGTCTGACTCTTGAAAAATATAGCAAGGGATCTCATACACCCACTAGTGCTCATCCACTACGGGCACATCCATATGGATGTCCATATCTCTGGATCATTGCATTACACAGAAGAACCACTTCTAGTGCTCAGCCACTAGGATCACGTTCACCTGTGCTCATCCACAGGCACGTCCACTCAACATATCTTCTTTCCCATTGCATTACACATGAGAGTTATCTGGAGTTTCTCATCAACTCTCTTCTCAGAGGAGGCTAATACATCATCTTCATTTCTTTTCTCATGACGATGCACCCGAACACTTTGGGATTTCACACTTTCACCTTGTGCTCAGCCACAAACACGTCCAACTCTGCAGATCTCATCTCTCACTGCATTACACAGGAGAATCATCTGGATTTCTTATCAACTCTCTGTAAGGAGGATGCCATCTCTACGTTTCATCTTTGTCTCAGATAGGAACCATAAACCCCTCTCATGGGATTTATCTCAAGTTTTTTAAGCTGGAGAATGTCTCACGTAGCTGCAATCATCAACACTCCCTCTCATCTAGTGAGGCATTCTTCATCATGCCAAGTCTCACACGAATGTACTTTGAACTTTGTCTTGGTTGGAGTCATCAACACTCCCTCTCAACTAGGGAGGAATCTTCACCAAGTTAATTTGGTGAAGATGTTTGCAATCTACTCATGTGTAGGAAGGTACTGCATGTGTACTATTTTCCTATGCATCAAATCTCTAATATAAAGATATTTCATCTCATCGTGTTTTGATCCATCAGTAAACACTGGGTTCTCAAAGAGATTTACACATGACTCTTGGTTATCATCATAGGATCCATATCATGGTCAAGTAAATATGTCAGAAGCTTGTGAAGCCATGCCTTCTCACATTCGATGCTATATACTCTGCTTCTGTGGTACTCAATGCCACAGAGTTTTGTTTCCTGTTGCATCAGGAAGGTACTGCATGTGTACTATTTTCCTCTGCATCATATCTCTAATATAAATATATTTCATCTCATCGTGTTTCGATCCATCAGTAAACACTGGGTTCTCAAAGAGCTTTACACACGGCTCTTGGTTATCATCATAGGATCCATATCATGGTCAAGTAAATTTGTCAGAAGCTTGTGAAGCCATATGGCTTCTCACATTCGATGCTATATACTCTGCTTCTGTGGTACTCAATGCCACAGAGTTTTGTTTCTTGCTGCATCAAGCAATCATGGAAAACTTCACGGTAAGACAATAACTGAATGTTCTCTTCCGGTCCACTGTACTCTCTGCTCAAACTGTATCGACATATTCTGCAAACTCAAGTTCACACTAGAGGCATATCTCAAGCCATATCCAACTGTGCCTCATAAATATCTCTATACATGCTTTACTGTTATCCAGTGAGTCTGTCTCCGCTGACTCATGGATTGACTAAGTACATTCACAACATAGCATGAATTTAATCTGGTGTTAACCAAATACATTAATGATCCAATCAGCTGTGGATCAATCTCGTCTGAATCATCATCATTCATTTTCTTCAAATCCATCACAGTGGTTTTGCATTCTGTCATACCGAACTTCTTTAATATTCCCACTGTATATTTTCCTTGACTCAGGAAAATCTCATTAGTCCTCTGTCATACTTCTTGTCAAAGAATTAGTGCATCATACTCATATCCTTCATATTGAAATCAGAATTCAAAGATAACTTGTATCCAACAAGGCTTTCTGAACAGGTCATCAAAATCAGGCTCTTGTCACCAACAATGTAATAATATAGGTTTGAATCATCAATACTCTTTCTGAAACCCAAACTCATCAAGAATCCATCCATCTGATATAGTTTCCAACTCATGGATGGTAGTACAGATGGAAGTGTATTAGGCTTACTGGATCAAGTGTCTCATCATAGACAACTCTCTCTGTTTGTGAGAATCCTTTGGCTATATATCTTGCTTTGTATTTCTCGACACTTCCATCAGCTGGATGTTTGATCTTATAGATCTACTTGAAAGTTACCACAAACTTCCCTTCTGGTTTCTAAACAATATCTTGAGCATCATTCTTTTAAGATATATTGGTATTCTTTTGTTATGGCATCTTGCCATACATGTTCTCCTGTTGCTTCTCCAAGACAAGGAGGCTCATAATTAATGAAGTGGCTCATGACTGAAGGATAGCTCAGAAATATCTTTTGATTTCTCAGGATGTGCCTTGAGGGGCTTGTATGTTTCTCTGCCTCCTGCAGAGTGAGCCTAGGCATGCCTTTTTATGCCCTACTTGAATATCTTTTGGACATATGAACTGGAGAAACTGGATCAGCTGGAATAATGTCCGTCTCCCTCTGAAATGCTGAAGTGGGAGAAGGTATTGTCTCACTGTCAATCTCCATCTGAGATTCTTTGGATCTTTGAAAGGATATCTCTTCTTCAAGGACAACATATATGCCTTTCTCAATCTTTCTATGACTAGGGATGTAGATCTGGAATGTCTTCGATGATTCACTATTTATCCCATAAATGTATCCTTTCTC
>ML781437.1:49408-62205 GCA_009831015.1 Picea engelmannii | reverse complement strand
CTATGAAAGTGAGAAAACATAGCTAAGTATATGTGGTTAAAAATTCATCTTGTGGGTCGTTGTAGTTTGGGAGTTACACTCTGTGGAAAATAGGGTTTGTGGCTAGTCCTAAAACTAGTCAAAATCAGGTGTTTCGGGTAAAAACGTCATAACTTCTTCATAACAGATCCAAATTCAGTGATACCAATTGTGTTGGTTATATTACAGTCTGTAGTATTCTATGTAACATTTTTATATCTATTCATCAAATATTTTGTGCGGGGCATGCTCTACAAGGTCGCTCTCTAGAATAATATAGAATCTAGCAAGGTATGCCATTTTTGCTATAACTCCTTTTCTAAGAGGTTTAAAGTAGTGCCACTTGGAGGAATTGCATAAAAAACACTGAATAACATTGTGTATCAGTTTCAGATCTTTATTCAGTACATGTACAAATTTATTATTATTTCAAGTTAGGGTTGTTGACTAATCCAAAACTAGTCATGGTTGAGACAAGCAGTTGATGAGTTGGCACATATATGAGGTGTATAGTTGATGATGTTGGTACATATTGATGAGTCATTGTTGATAAGTAGTTTACACATGATTGGTATATACTTGGTACATGGTTGGATGCACTTGTTTATGGTACAGGTTGATTACAAGTTGTTTGGCACAGGTTGGTGCATGGTTGATGCTCGTGTTTATGGTACAGATTGATATCTGTTGAGGATTGTTGCCTCATTTCAGTTGGTGCTGAGAATGCAAGCTGAGTCTTGAATATAGATCTGGTGCTCTTGTCGAGTTGTACTCTATTCAGTTGTTGCTGATAAACCCCAATGATTGTAGTCCGTAATAAAAAGAAAATTGTACATACATCTTGTGTTCTTTGTGTTCATTATGGTGATGACTTGTTGATGATATATTGTTGATATGTGCTCACATATAACTGGTTATAAATGACAACAATGGGTAATGAATAAATGTTGAATGATAATTGATGAGTTTTTGTGCAAGAGGGAAGTTTTGGGAAAAAGAACCCCACACTCATTCACCCCCCCTCTAAGTGTGGTAGGTGTGTCCAACAAAGAGCTATGTGTCGATAGATCATGTAGATCTGGGATTGCATGTAGAAGGAGGATAGATAGAAGCCATTGATCGCGGATCATCGCCAAGGGATTGGAGATCGACGGGCGAGCTGGATTGCGGGGCCAGAACTTGCTTGGATGTTAAAAATCTGAGAGCAGACCGCAATTTATACCACTGTTTTAATAAAGTGATACGTGGCAGCTGGAGGTGAATAATGGGGTGAAAAGTGGGTTGGCCTAAAACCACTCTTTCCCACGCCCGTAATCAAATTTTTCCATGAGTTCATAGCCCACAATCTTATGAAGGAAAGGGCTAATGAAAAAGGGGCTAGCGCCTAAAACTTGGAGTTTTGGAAGCGCGCAGGAATAGCTCGTGGGTCTGTCAGGACCTGCACACAAAAGGAAAGGAGACGTGTATAATTGTTTTGGGTTCAATCACGAGCCTGAAGAGTCAATGCAACTAAGAAGTTTGAAAGATCCTTTGATCAGGAGGTCAGGAGACCCCGTTGAGGTAGGGGACCCCTGTCGAAAGTGCTCAAGGCAGGAATAATCATGCACAGTGACTACAATGAGAGCACAAGAAGATTCAGGAACCCGAGAATAATTGAAGACTTCTGGGTTCAATAAGGAAAAATTTCACGTGGGAAAGAAGTTGCTACAATTTCTGTGGCAACAAGTATGTTACGGCTTGTTGGGTCATCCAGAGGAAAGAATGCTTGCATGTTTGTAAGTGTTGTGGGTGATGTTGTTGCATAAGGAGGAAGAAACATAGCGCTGAAGTGTTGGTTATAAGTTTGAGAAAATAAGCATGAAAGCTTCTACTTCCATCAGAAATTCAGGTAGTATAAAATTTATTAATGGAAGTCATGCAAGTATGAGTTTTTATTAGTCTTTTTGCATAATTGTTGAAATGAAATTTAGATAAGAATTTCCTCAGCTAGAGTTATTTTATAAAATCACATGATTATATTATTTGAATGCATACCACTAGATGTGGTAAAGGCTGGAGGCTTGTATTAATTCAAAGCTTTTTAGCTTTTGAATGCACACACTGACATAGTATAATGTCATGTTAATTTGGTTATGGGGTAATAACCAAAGAATTAAAAGATAAGAACTGGTTATAGGAATGAATGCCAGTAAGCTAGTCATGTATGAGACCAAGACATGGTTGGATATGGAAAGGTACGGATATGGAAAGGTTATGAGCCACACAGGTACTAAAAGCTTCCTACCTTTAAATAAAACTTGGACTGCAACCTTTTTGCTAACACTAATGAACACCATAGAATTATATTCTTGGTGTAGTGTTCGGGTCGAAAAGGAAGTCATCCAATTAATTGGGAAGACAATAGGAATTGTGTGGAGAATGTGTTAACACATTGGCCATAATTCCAACTTATGTATGATGAAATACATGACTGAGATAAAGAGCATTATGTAATTCAATGCAGGGTGCACTGAATAAATAGGCATTGAGAGTTGTACTCATGTCTAGTAAGGGAAGAGTTGCACTCATACATGATGGAATTGTATACTTAAATGCACTTTATTGAATGTGTTTTGTAAGTACATGCATATATGTTTTTGGCATGGAAATAATTATACTAATGGCTGAAATGTTGCTAACTCATGAAATTGAGAACATTTCAGGAACTATTAAACATTGCAACAGGAAAATTGCAAGCTAGGTAGTCACAGGAATAGAGACTACAAAAAATTTTATGTTCAGAAAATTGAAATAATAAACTTACTGTTATTAATTATGAACATGCATATGCATAGAATGATGAGTCATTCTATTTGGTTAAATTGTTTGGTAATTGTGATTGAATTGCTAGGTGCGGGAAATTCTAAGATCATTGCATAAGGTGTTGTACATGTTGAATTATGATGTATAGAAAATACTAACAATTTGTTGGCTGTATGCAAGAGGAAGCATTATAGGAAAAATGGTATGCAGTTTGGTGCCTGTGGAAAACCACAAGGATGGTTGCATTCATAATTTGGAAACAACCAAGAAGAATTATGAAATGGAATTTCTTGTTTTGGGGAAAAAGTTGAATTCCTTTTTGAACTAAGTTGGAGTTCCTAAATGAATTCTTTTATGTTTTCTCATGTTAACTGCATGTGGGTGATGCAGATGAGATGATGTTGATTAAAGTTAGAATGTTGATTACAAAGAGTAGCTTGAGAATATGTTGATTGGAAATCTCTGAGGGTAGTTGGAACTCCGGGAGCCACGCTGCTCTGAGACTTCCAGAGCCGGCATGTTGCTGAAGCCCGAGGAAAATGAGGGGTAGTATACGATGGACTGTGTGAGAGTGAAGGTGTACACTCCTGGGGTGGGACATGCATGTGGGGAATGAGAGACTTTTGGTTGGAGTGATGTTGAGGTTTGGTTGGATGGAGTGTTGTTGAGGTTTGGTACCTTGGCCTAGACCATATGGATTGTGGACCATGGCTATCTTGGGAAGCCATTGCCCCGATGGAGTCATAACCCTGCTCAGGGGTGGAAGGTCTTCTCAAATCAAAAGATAAGTACAATTCTCTATTTATTGTATGTTGTGTATCTTGTATATAGGTTATAATGTTATTAGAATTACCTGTATATACATATATATACATTGCATATATGCTTGCATTACCTGCATCCATGAGTGTACATAATGTGTTTCATATTTCATTGCTTAAGAAATATATACCCGATGCTAATCATGTAATGATTGGAATGTGATTCAGGTGGAGCAAGAAGGCGTTTTGCAAGTGCATCCGGTGCGCATATTGGACCGGAAAAGAAAGTAGCTCTGGAATCGAGCCATAGGGCTTGTAAACGTCTAGTGGACCTGGTACGATCCCGAGGACGCGACATGGGAGCATGAGGATGCTATGCGGGCAAAATACCCACATCTTTTTTAAGATTTTGGAAATCTTAATGATGTTGTGTAAAGAGTTGCACTGAGGACAGTGCAAAAATAAGGGGAGGGGATTGTAATATCCCCAAGGATGAGCCCCAATTGTGTTTATAATTTGTAAACATGTTTTGTAGGCTGGTGAGCCAAGTGTTGATAAGCTGGTGGGCTTATGTGTTTACTAGGCCGGAGATCCTAAGTGTAAAGGCCAAGAGCTTGATTTTGTATATGTAATTATGCAGATCATTAATAAAATATAAACATCGTTGCGTGCAAACCGACCACGAAGAAAGAGTGATGGGGGACTAATCTTCCACAAGGTTGGGTAAGGGAGGAGGCTAAGTGTGTGGGCCTAGGGGCTAAGCTAGGGGGCTTACCTCTAAAGGGGATACTAATTTATTATTATTTCATGAAGGCTAAGGTGGACAATTGATGAGTGTTGTCCTAAGTTCATGGGAAAGGGGAACGAATGCAAATGTAGTGCATGCAGCTCTAGGAATACAAGTGTCGACCTAGGCGCATGCAGTTAAAATCGGATGAGTTGAGTCGTGTTCTGGGGTTCGTTCTATGGAGTTTGGCGATTCTCCATCCACTGTCTAACCGTGAACGGGGACATCCACTAGGGACGATGGAACTAGTAACCCATGAGTCAATCGTGTTGGGGGTTCACTTCCCGTTCTTCCAACCTCCGCGTGAGTTCGATGGTCATTCGACCATCCAGAGTCTGAACCCTTTTTACCTCTGCAATCGACCTCTGCGTTGTTTCCTGGTCACGAACCCAGTGGGAACCCGTGAAGCCGACCCGCGTCTTCTGTGAAGCCCGAGTATCCTGTGCATTATCTATGCCATGTTTGTCATGACTGTGGGCTGTTGTGGCCACGCAGTTCTTGGAATGAGTGTGGCTTGCTGCCATCTGTTCCTTGCTAAGCCTTGCAGTTGTCCTCCTTGTGTTGGAACGTAGTTGAAGAAGCAGTTTTTCAGGCATGTGTGCAACACTCTCTCTAGGTGAGAGAGGTGGTTGTGGTTGAAGAAGCAGGTTGCCAGGCCTGTGAGCGATTCTCTCCAGGTGAGAGAGTGCGCGGAGGAAATGAGAACTCCTAGAAGGGGTCCTGTAGCTTCCACAAAGCTCGGAGAATTCTGATCCGGCTTGTTGTTGAAGCCTAATGCAAGGGAGGTTTAGCAGCCAAAGGATTGTCCGATGTGATAGTGAAGGTGTATACTCCTAGGGTGTGACAAGCATGTGGGGAATGAGAGTCTGTGAGCAGTGGGCATAAGTGGATCCTAGGAGAGAATCCATCCTCATAAACTGTGTGTCTTCTTGTTGACCTTGCCTAGCCTAGGATTCCCTTGCTCGGTGGAGCTTAGTCCCAGCTCGGGGGTGACCTACTGCTGAGAGTGATGAGCAACACAGTCTATGGCTGAGAGGTTCGTGGAAGGTCTGCATGCAGTGGGTGGTGTTATTCCAATTGAAAGATAAGTATAATTTATCTGCTTAAGTTTATGTTATGCATAATGTTGGAATGTTATCATGTGTTCCGTTACATGTATGAATTGTTGTTAATTCTATTTAAATCTGAATGGTAACAGTAACTCTATGTTAAAATGTGTTAATTTGATTTAATGCATATTATATTTATATGTGAATATAAATATTTAATGATTTAATGCATTGCCCAGTCTCTGTGGAGGGTCGGGGATGCTACAGTTTGGTATCACAACTAAGTCAGAGCTGAGTAGTGGCATTGCCCAGGCCTGTTGATGGTTGGGGATGTTACAAATTGGTATCAGAGAAGCCAAGTCTAAGTTAAGGTTGTGTAGGTAGCATTACCTGGTCTTTGGAAGGTCGGGGATGTTACAATATCGAGGATAGCATGCAACACGTGGTGATAAATCCAAGGTTGACATGCAACACTTCACTACACTAGTCTAACTGAACCGTAACTGAGAATTGACTGGAGGGTATGTGGAACCCTTGTCTAGTGGAGAATATCCTCAATGAAGGGAGAATATCTCAGATTAAGGGACTCTCAACATAGCTAAATAAACTTAGAAAAATAAAATGAAAAGAAAATCCTAGGTGTGTGTAGTATCTCTAGCACATATAGGACAAATATTAATATTGGAATAAGGTAGATGATATATTGCAATGACCTATGTGACGGGTCACGAGATTGATGGGTCATGTCCCTTGGTTAGGTCATATCCTTAGTTAGGATGTGTCACTTCATTTACTATTTTATTGTTATTATTATTTAATATATATTTATGTATGTTTATTACATTGTCTATTCCTTTAAAGATGCTTTGTGCTCTAAGCATTTTTATGGAAAAGCCATGCCTTTGTTTTGGCTTGTAATGGCTTTTCATGATTCACTATTCTTGAAGATGTGATGGTTGACGACATGAGATGATATGAGCCATGAAGCGTTGATCAGAATTGATTTTTTGTGAAAGGTCAGACGATGCTAATTCAGTTTTCCACAAAATTGTGCAGCGATGACTTTTGTGATTTAGAAAATTATAAGATTCCACACCTAAACTTCTCTTCAATATAATAGGATCTTCATTTAGCTTTTCATATTGATTTTGTTTTTGGTTAGTTTGTTGAATAATATGATGATTGTTATAATTAAGAATCTTTGTGTGTTGTGTCTCATTTTAGGAACCTTTGTCTTTTGGTGATTTATTGGTTGATAAGATTTCAATATAAACATTTTCCTTATTTGTGATGTCGATTGGATATGTGTTGTTTTCTTTCTCCAAGCTTTGGATTTTTACATCAAACGATTTTTCTACTTCAATTGGATCATTGTTTCTTTATTGATCAATGTTTCTTTGTTGGAAAGTTTCCCTAACTTCTTATGTGGTAACTTTTTATGATTCTTTAATTTTTTTATTTGTGTAAGTAAGCTTTAATTATGATCTTTTGAGATTGAAAGTTCTTCATTACTTTTTGAATTGTTGAATTTATTTTTAAGATCTTGATTCTCTGGTTTATCATCTTTTGACTTTTTGATTTGTTCAAGCAACCTCTGATTAAGGTTCTTTAGAGAAACAATTTCTTCGTCTTTTTCTGATAAAACTTTATTTGAATTTTTTTAACTTTCTTCTAATTCTCTATGATTTTTTTGTTGATTATGATCCGAATTCAATGATAGAGCAAGATGCTTTGAATTAATGAGTGCAAAATTATTTTTTGGTTAGGTGCTTGAATGCCATGTACTTTTTTTTTTAATCAACATTCATGGTAAAACTACCAAGAGAATTTAACTAATAGTTCCTCATAATTACAATAAATTTCTTGATATGTAAGATATGGAATTTGCATTTTTCAAAGTATGTATTAATGTTCAATTCTAAATTATTAATCTCATCATCATACTTTTGTATATAAGTGCTTTTAACTTCCTCTTTCACAATTTATAATCTATTTACAAACTTAATATCAATATAATTTCCTTTGATAGTGATGTCCTCCCTAACAAAAATATGAATTTGTTTAGTTGCAAAGCATGTTCGAAAATAAATTGAACTTTCATTTTCTATTTCAACGTGATGTAAATTACAACTTATCACTTAAAATATATCTTTTCACTTCTCAGTTGAATTTTATATCTTCCTTAATATACCTTATCACTTAAAATATATCTTTTCACTTCTCAGTTGAATTTTATATCTTCCTTAATATACCTTAACTCTTCACTTAAGACTTAGTTGAACTGTACCTTTTTTAAAAGAAAATAAATTCTTAGGATTTAACACCATTTCGATTTTATATCCCTCCTTAAATCTTATTTAACACCATTTCGATTTTATATCCCTCCTTAAATCTTAGGTAATATCTTTTTGGATACTTGAAATATCTTATGACCATTTTAAATTTATAATTTGGTTTTTAATGATTTTTTTTTAATTGTTATGCCCCATTTTAATTTAGACGACGAAATTTACTTATAGCCTAATTCTATTTTCATTGCTTATTATTTGTGGAACACTATATGGACACATGGATCTATGTATATGCAAATATTATGAATGATTGCTATTATGTTTTTAATGATAGATGTTATGTGATTTATTTCTAGTATGCAAGTTTTAATTGAAAGATCTTGGTAAGTGGATACTGTGTTTAATGATATGTTTTAAATGCAATCACATGTCAATCGTATATGGTTATGCATGAACTCGTGTTGTAAACTAACCTACAGGTTGAATGAGATATGTTATAGCTAGAGAAGTGTGAAATTAAGTAGTCAATGTCGTGGACATCAAATGAGAAATGGTATGATAGGAATCATCCTTATGTTAATTTATATTGGTTCAAATGCATTGCTATGATATTTGGGCAAATGTATGTTTTTCAGGTGGCATGACTATCTAAAACTGGATATTCAATGACAAAGCTTAAAAAACAAAACACTTTAGTATGGTCCATGATAGGGTGCTAACAATAATTATCAAGAGGGGTGGAGGCATTTCCCACCGTTTATCTTATGAAATTTGGAGTCATGGGAGAACGATGTTAAGTCACGCTCCCTTAGACATGTGATGACAACTTCCAGTTGCTTGTTGGGGAAGCTTTGTCAAAGTAGTTGACACTTCCTCTTACAGGTTCTATATGGAGTCAGGGCAATATAGTTGACACTTTAGTATAGTCCAACAAAGGAGGGATCAAAACCGAAAGATGAAAGTAGGTTAGGGAGGAAGAGTGTTCGGAGTAGTTGAGAGTGTTGTTGGGTTTTAATCATGTAACCATAGTGTCTGACTTGTTCCCTATTCTTTTGTATTAAATGCTTAACTCAATTATGATAAGCTAGACAAATATTTCATTTATATTCTACTATTGTGAATGATGAATTTATGCTATTATGATTGGTGTACATGATTGATTAATTCATTATGAGATTTGTTGCACTATAAATTTGGTTGTGAGCATATATGAAACTTGTATTAGGTGTGATGGTTGTTATCATTAGTACACACATGAACTATGTATGCGTCAACTATGCATACATACCTTGTGTGCATATGCTAGTAGTATTATGATGTATTAAGATAAGAATTATGCTTGTTTGTCATGAGTGTATTATGTCTTAGTATATTGATTACTTTAATTGATTTGATTAGAGTTAACACGATTTATTAATTTAATTTAATTTGATGATATTTAGTGTTATTATTAAATTTGATTGAATTGATTCATGTATATATTTATATTGCATGTATAAAATAGTTACGTGTTAAAATTGAATGGATTATGCTTGGTGGGGAGGTCATGGCTTTGATGATGGGGTAATATTTTTTTAGGGAAGGTCATGGAAGGAAGGATAAGGGGAAGGAGATTTGAAAGGTTCAGGGTTCGGAGCATTGGGAGGAAGGGATTTTGGTTTAAGCACAAGAAAAACACAATCTGACTTGGGTAATTTTTGATTTGGCCTTGAGATCTAGTATTCTTGACATACTGGAGCTGTGGCTTTGGGTTTTGGGACTATAGGAACGAGAGCTAGAAAACCCCCCAGGTTCTCCTAGAGCTAGGGAGCTAGTGAGGCTAAACCCCCCAGGTTCTCCTAGAGCTAGGGAGCTAGTGAGGCTATTCCTAACTCGCCTAGAGGATAAACATCCAATAATTTTGGGGAGCAGACCAAGGAAGGGGACAACTACGCTACAAAGGACTAATTCAAATAGATTTTGAAGTAATTTACTTTTCTAATTCCCTAATTTAGTTCTGGTTAAATTGTTAAATGTCTTTTGGATACGTTGTTGTTTACTTATCCTGTTAAATTACAAGGTTGTAACACTGAATACTTATCCTGTTAAATTACAAGGTTGTAAAACTGAAAATTATACCCAAAATGTTAAAATTTGGATGATGCACTTAGAAATTACAACTAAGAATATAAATGATAGCTAAAATTGAAATTGTGCTTTATTAAATGTCCCTGTTTATTACATAAGTTTTATGAGGATCTATTGGAAGTTTTGGTGAAGGGCTTCACACTAATAACTTGTATCAATCCGCCTTTAATTAATTATTCCTTTTCTCTTTATTTTTTTTCAATTTATAATATTAGTACATTAAAAATTTGGATTTTTTAATTATAGGAATTTCGCTATAAAAAAAATTGCTAAAATTGTAATTTTTCATTGTTAGATTTGCATTTTTGATTGCAAGGATATATTCAACACCCTCAAAAACTTTTATGACACCAATATTGTGCAATCTCCACAATTGATATATACAATTGCAACAATTCTCATATATTTTTAACCAGATTTCACACAAAAATATCAGAAAAAAATATTAAAAAAAATATCGAAATCCTAGCTTGTTTAAACTATGCTATTTTGTTTTAACCACAAAAGAACGCCAGCGTCAGCGTTACTGACTTGATCCCTGAGTTTTCTCCTTATTGATTACTTGTTCAACGAATGTTGGCGCTTTTGGTTACCCTTGAATACTTCCTTCAATAGCCATGATACTCTGTGATTGAATGAGCCACAAATGAGCGGGCGGCGCCAATTTTAGAATACCATCGATAACCCTCCACGTATTATATTCAACTGTGAAGAATTTCTCCTTAGCAGCGACTGTTGGGCAGTGAGAGGAACTCGCTTCAGTTGTGTCGATTCAACGCACGACATTTTCCTTGTGTTGATTCAACTTCATGATAATTCAAATCAGATTGCTTCAGAGTCGATGTTTGGCGAGTTCCTTGATTTTATCAATATAGTAGACGATAGTCATGTTTGAACAATTTCAGAATTAGAAATGGTTTCAATGCAGCACGACTGTAAGCCACATTTATTGCGTTGCTGGTTCGTTTCTAGTTCTAACCAAATATTGATATAACTTCGTTCTATTGTATCTGTTTAGCATTGATTGTCTTGATCATGAATTTTGAGTATGAATGCAGGTAGTTGATTATCACAGATTATTTCTTTTGGTGGTGATAGATGGTACCCACGTTTGGATGGGCATTTTGAGTATGAATGGCAGTTGATTATCACATATTATTTATTTTGGTACAGTTTGGATGGGTAGTCTGTATACTGATATCAATAGATTTGTTAATTTTCAATTTTTTTTTTTCTATTTGAATATTTTTATAAAAAAAGGCAAAACATTTTACTTTTGGTATTTTAATAATCAATAAAATTTGCTAAAGTTTCTGCATTTTATGAATCCTCAAAATTTTCCCTTTGTAGTAATGTACTCTTTCTTAGTTAGAATTTCTAAATTATAAATAACCAGGATCAAGTATTTTTGTTAAAGATTTAGGATCATAAAAACTCTGAAAAATTTGATAAATGTGTAGCTAAAAGTTAGATCAGACAATGTCTAAAAAAATGTGGCAAAAGATCTGTATCAAAACTTGGCACTGATACCAAATCTATATAAGACAAGTATTAAACTAATGAATCACTATATTGATGAGATGTATTGCTTTATTTACTATTTATTATTATTATTTACTATTTATTTATTTATATTTATTGATGATAATCATCAATACAATCATCAATATTTATTTATTTATTTAAATTAATAAATTTAATTTTTCATATCATTAATGCCAAACAAATGCAATGGTTTGATATAAACCAAAAAAAACCATTTATTTCATCATCCAAACTGTTAAAACTATGATTTGGTTTAATCATTTTTATTTTTCATATTACAATGATTGCAAAATCATAATGCCAAACAAATGTTTGATCTATTTATTTATTTATATTTATTTAAATTAATAATTTTTATTTTCCATATCACTAATGCCAAACAAATGCAATGGTTTGATATAAACCAAAAAAAACATTTATTTCATCATCCAAACTGTTAAAACTATGATTTGGTTTAATAATTTTTATTTTTCATATCACAATGATTGCAAAATCATAATGCCAAACAAATGTTTGATCTAAAAGAAAACTATTTATTTTATTTTCAATTTATGCATATAATATTATTATTCTTATCTAAATAATGCAAATTAGTAAGGTGTCTAGAATGTAAGTAAAATGTTAGTGGGAGTTTGGGTATTTGTACACAATGAAATTATGTTTTGTTTATTGTGTTCGTTGTTTTTTATAATGATATTGAAGTTTTTTATAAGAAATTATAAGTTATAGTGTTTTCACTTATAATAAAAATGGGTTTTAAACAATATTACCAACTTAACTAGAAGTGTGACCTCAAAACCGGAACTCTAATTCAAAAAACTCATATTTTTGCATAAAAAACATGAAAATCATTCTTAAATGAAAAAGTGGTGCTACCCTACCATTTTTTCAAACTGCGTCAAAATTACAACATTTTTCAAGCATGACCTTCAAAACTCATTTTTTCAAATTGGGTCAAAATTACAACATTTTTCAAGCATGACATTCAAAACTCATGCAATAGCTTAGAAAAACCTTAAAATTAACACCTAAAAAAAGTGACTACAACTAAAGCAAAAAAAAATTCTAAACTTTAAAATTATGGTTTATTTCAACTTAATTGAAATAGTGGTTTTAAGAATAGATCCTTATGCAAAAAAACAAAAATTGGATAAAATATGATCACTTAAAAATTTATTTACTAACATTTTTTTATTCTTCTTAAATTTACATTAAAAAATAAATAAATAGAAAGGACAAAATCTTAGCAATTTTTTTTTAAATGATGAAAAAAACACATTAAAAAAATACATTCTAAATCCAAATTATAAAAAATAAAAAATAAATGAAAAAAAAAACAATAAAAAAAAAGATCGAAACAAAAAAATAAAAAAATATTAAAATTTCTGAAAAATAAAAAAAAATCTAAAAATATATA
>ML781437.1:35869-46333 GCA_009831015.1 Picea engelmannii | reverse complement strand
TTTTTATTTTTATTTATTTTAAGTTTTTTTTTTTCATTTTTTTTTTATTTTGGGTTTTGAATATATTTTTTTCTTTATTAAAAAAAAAATGAGAAGATTCTCCCCTCTTTATTTATTTTTTAATGTAAATTAAAAAAAAATATAGTAAATAAATTTTCAAGTAATCATTTAGGATCCAATTTTGGGTTTTTTATTTGCATAGGGATGTGTTGTCAACGCCACATTAGGTCGTAATTAGCGATAATTTTAATGTTTAGAAAAAACATTTTGTTTTAGGTAACATCATTTTTTTTTATTTAGGTGTTGATTTTAAGGTTTTTTTGAGTTATTATATGAGTTTTGAAGGCCATGCTTGAAAAATGTTGTAATTTTGACCCGTTTGAAAAATCGATGCTTCCAATATGACCACTTTTTTATTTAGGTGTTGATTTTAAGGTTTTTCTGAGCTACTGTATGAATTTTGAAAGCCATGCTTGAAAAATGTTGTAATTTTGAACCCGTTAGAAAAAATGGTGTAACACCACTTTTTTATTTGGGGGTTGATTTTCATGTTTTTTATGCAAAAATATGGGTTTTAAGGGCTAGAATTCTCATTTTGAGGTCATGGTTCTCGTTAAGTCGGTAACTTTGTTAACTATTATTCTTGGGTGCTCTACACTTAAAAATTTCTTCAATTCTTCTTTTACATGGTCTTTTTAAGGGCAACATCCACACATATAGTAATAACACACAACGCAAGATATTTTCTCACTCTACACAGAGCACACTCACACTCCCTAACTAATTTTATACGTCTACAAAACTCGAAGCTTAGCTTCCTCTCATTCTAATGCTATGGAGGAGCTCTCCCAAGAACTCCTCACACAAGCCTCTCACAACATGAGTTCCATTGGCTCTAATACCAAATGTTGGATTTTGATATGGGTAGCAATATAATCATTCACATAAATAAGAAAGAGATATTGAGAGTTTATACTCAAGAAACCCCATAAGGGTACATCTTATTCAGCAATTCATTACCCATCTGTGTTTCCACTGTACAATAGGTCTCTTTATATAACTTTCAGTGACCATAACAAATATGTCATAATTGAATGCTAAGTTCAACCATATACATAACTATCCCCGTAATCTCTACATGACTCTCTTCACTAATTCAATGAAATCCTAATTCCTAACTTTTCTCATTCCCCTCATCTTTGATTTAGACCTAGACATTATGTGTGGTCTATTTCATTACAATTCAATCAAATAATCTAGACATTATTGAACACAAGTTGAAGTTGGTCCTTCATTATCTTATCATTCTGATGGCGAAATGTTTAAGGACGACACTTTACAAACTCAAATAATCAAAGGGAGAGACGAAAGGATTTATACCCACTCCAAATTCCAAGCCCATCCCCCATCTCCAAAAAAATTATGATACTAGTAGTTGGTAAAGCCTCTATTAAGGAGGCAAAGGCCTTTAAAAGAGTTTCTGAACTTTTTCACTCGGCTCAAGAAGAGTGAGGAATGAGGAAAACTCGTAAATGTTTTTCTTCAATACCAATATCGATATCCAACATTATATTAGCAGATCCCTGAATTTTTAAATGGTTTCCCTAGCTATTACATACCTAGGAGTGGCCATTGTGGAAAATGTTGGAAAACCATTGTCATATATCACCAGCAAAATAAGGGCTAAACTAAGCAGGTGGACCTTTAGGTTATTATCCCTAGTTAGCATAATCATGCTCATAAAGATTGTGTTGCAGGCAATTCCAATTTATCTATTGGAAGCATCGGCAGCCTCGTTGAAAGTTATAAAAAAATTGAAAGGGCACCAAAAAAACTTAAAAATTTCTGTAGGAGGGAGCTAAGTTGGAGTGGAAATGGCCCATGAAAGCATGCCACGCAACTTCTTGTCCCAAGGAAACTGGGGGATTTAGAATGCTAATAATGTTTAATAAAGCCCATTTTTGGAAAGAAAATTAAGTGAAGGATATAAAGCAAAAGAACCTAGCTCAAGTGGAGAATTTTTCAGGTGGATCATTTATCTGGAATAGTGCCAAGCAAGGCCTTAAGATAGTAAGAGATCAAAGTTTTTGGGAGGTCGAAACTGGGGATTACACTTTGTTTTGGCATGATGCTTGGGAGCAATATGAGCCTTGATATTTTCATTGGGATCCGATTGAGAGAAAACCAATCAATATTGGTAGAAGAAGAGTATCATTCTATGCCAGGGGGATTGGCTTTGCCACAGAAAGATTATGGGAATTACTACAAAGAAGAATGATACCCAAAAGCACTGGAGAAGATAGACTAAGATGCAGACAAACAGAGTTGGATCCATATACAGTGAAGCAGATATATAATGCCATCTTGACCCAAGACACAGATTCAACTAAAGACTCCTGTGGAAAAAAAATCCAAAATCCCTTATGGCCAAATACCTCAGCTTTTATATGGCTGGTTGCCAAGAACAGCATCCTAACTTGGGATAATCTGGTAAAGCAAGGGAGATTTGGACCCTAAATATGTGTTTTGTACCATCAAGAAGAAGAAACAATCAACCACCTCTTCCTCCATCGCACAATTACTAAAATTTGTTGGGAATGATCCTTCATAGAATGAGGGAAAACCCTGTTCGGCAAGTGAGTGTTATGGAAACTACAAGGCATTGGCCAAAGGGAGACATTATCCTGAATAGAATAATTTGGAACTTCACCCTGGGTTTCATAATCTGGAACCTCTAGAAAGAGAGGAACAACAGAGCATTCTGATAAAAAAATGTCAACCACACATAAACTTTGCCAACGAATATTGAATAATGATACCTAGGACTTCCATTGTATGCCTATGTCAGCAGTAATGGGGGGCCTGCAATTTGCCGAGATGTTGAAGATATTAGATCTAGAAGTGGAGGGGAACTCCAGATCCCTTCAAGATGAGCTGGGACTGGCAACAGCTATGCAAATTGGAGACTATGCAAAGGTCTTTTCATCTATCAACTGTTTGCATGTACAAAGGAAGGCCAAACGAATAGCTAACTGGCTAACCAACATCGGCGCTAAGGATGACTGATGAGTAAAATCCCTGCATAACACATCTGGAAAAATATGGTAGGGGCGAGCCACTATGATGACCTTAAATCTCTAGTAGATCAAGATAACATTGACCAGGACTCTCAGTTATCAACTCCACAAGAACCTCTACAAATGGAACTTACACAGGCTCATGACATGGGCATGGGGGAAGGGGAACGAATGAGCAGCTGTCTCACATTAGCAAACACAGAAAGTGGGGCAGATCTGATGATTCAGTTCCACGCTGAAGTAATCCTGTGTTAGTCCTATGCTTTAGTCTTTTTAATGATGAACTATGTTTAGTTTACTGATAAGTTGAAGTTTGAACGGTTCAGCCAGACTTTTTGTTATTGTACATTGGGATAATGACCCAACACTGGATTTTAATGTTATGCCTGTTGTTAGTCTCCCTGATTGATATCATAGTGTTGTAAAAGTGAAGGATGGCTTCTCTGTTTCCGTGGTTGTTTCTGTTAATATTTTTGATTGGCCAATAGCCGAAAGTGGCAATTTTTGCATTATAATTTTTGGATCACAAGGATGGGTTTGACTAGATTAAAAATCACTTGGGTCACCATCTCTCCTCCTGGCTATATGATTTATTGTATATATTAATTATTAATATAGTCCCTATTTACTTTCCCAAAAAAAGCATATAGCTTATTCTAGATTACCTTGCAGTGATGTTTATTTCAGAACTGGTTACTACGTTTGCTTCAGCTGAAACAAAATGCTTAAGGTCATTTGTTAACTTTAATAATGCAATTCTATTTTAGACAAGTATTAAATGCAATTGTGTACATTCCTTTCTTGTTAAATACAATATCCATAGCAGTTCTGCATAAAAAACAGCAAGCAACAAGTTAAATGCTTTGATTCAGATTTCCAACATAAATATCTGGTACACCCAGTAATTGTACTCAGATCATGGAGGAGTCTTTCAATCAATCAATAACACCTCTTGAAACAGACTCAGGTGAATACAAGATTGTTAGTATTCAGATAATGAGGAAAGAATGAGAAAAGAAATCGAACCCTAAGTCCTTTACACTTATGTTGTTATTCAGAATTGTAATATAAATATCTCGTATACATGATGAACGATTAAATCATGTTAGAGGTGAGTCAGTCAAATCAATGATGCCCCTCGAAACAGGCCGAGGTGTAGATGATATTATTATGATTGGGCACTGAGATGCTACTGGAGAAAGAAAACTATAGTTTAAATTCATTGGTTTGCCAGTGGAAGTGGACTTGCATGGTGTTATATATGAATATGGTGCTTCCTCGGCATTTTTTAGTGGTGAGATATAACATAGAGGACTGTATTCCTGAAAAGAAGGAAACTCTGGCAGACCTGAGCCAGCACCAATTTTGTAGTTTATGCTATCATCCATGTTATCTCTTACCTTGTCAGCCCCACTGTCATTAACAACATTGCAATCAATGTTAAAATCTTCGGACAAGTTAAACTCCAACGTCTCTGGGCCAACAGGCATTCCTCTTCTTATGCTAGCATTATCCAAAATATCTTCTATCTTGTCAAATTCACTGCCTATGGCAACACCGCAATTAGGTCTGAAGTCCATGGACCAATCATCTTCCATAGAATATGTCATCTCTTGTCTGAGATTGATCGATAAAGAAGAATTTGGTATCCTAAATGAATCTCTTCTTCTAAGACCAATATTATTCTGATCTCCACTAAAAGTATCCTCACTGTCCTCACTGTCTGATATTTGAAGTAGGCTGTCGGGTTTGGCTGAGAGAATGTCTAACTTATTCTGTCTCTCAGACATAAATTTTCCATTTGTCTGTACCGAAGATAAAGACGTTTCCTTTGTGGAAGGAACTAAAACTTCAGAATCTGATTCATCTTCAAGAGAGCTAGACTTCTGCTGTTTTCGAGGACGGCCTCTTCTCCTGCATTTCTGACTAGGCTGAGTATTTTTATTTTTTTCTTGCCGGTTTTTAATGCCAGTAGGCTGTTTTTCATGGGCTGTACCCTTGTCATCAAGAGCTTTGTCTTCAGGATCACTGACATCACTTTTGTTGGAGTGATGATCTTCTGCCAGATCATCCTCCTCATCCAATACCCAATTATCTGTGTAACATGGAAGCTCGTCCAAAGGACAAATCTGAACTTTCATATGAGAAGGGAGAGTGGGGCAACCCTTGGTACTGTTCATGTGCTTTGTTGACAAGAAGTTGACAGTAAGATTCAAGCTACAAAGTCAATAAACAATATATTAAAAATATGAATCTGAATCTGCTCTTATATTCTATAACAGTGTTATAAAATTCCTCTCCAACTTAACAAAGATTGAGGTATATATACAGCTATCATCTCTAAACCTAACTTTTCTCCTCTTGACATTGAAAGTGAAATTGATTTTGAAAGCTTTACCTTTTTTAAGGAGCTCCTGTCATATTAGATTCCTAAATTTAATTCAAAAAAGGATATAAACTAACATATCTCGGCATAGAAACCATGCCAGCTGTAATCTAACCTTTTCCATTCTGGAAGTGTAAGCATAGTGTAAGCAAGCATTATTTTACCCCCAGTACCATTTAATGACCTCAAGCCTTTAGCCGCTTCCCTTACAGCAAGAGAGTTGTTTGGATGCTGCCAAGCCCATTCAAACTGTAGGAAAGAAAATAGCAAAGAGAAGAGTCAACTGCACTATATGTTTCCAACATATTAATGATAAAATCCATAATTCACCATACAACGTAGTTTGCAGACAATTTAATAGAGAAATTTAAGAAAGGTATAAGTACCAGCATGGTAAGGATCTGCTCAATATGATGATGCATTCACAAACATTTCAACTATGAAAATGAATCTTATAAACATTAAATCTCACTTGAAGAATAGTGATAAAATAAAAGTTTTAATTCACTTGGTTGATTCATGCATTTATTATGTGTGAGAAACTGATTCGATGACTTGAGCTGTAAGTAGTGCACTGTTATTTTCTTTTAGAAATGTAACTAAGTAAAATCACCATAATATTTTGTTTCACAATTTCAGGTACTTCAGTAGCCAGAGTATATACATAGTTTACAACAACAACAGCCAAAATGGTCTGTTGAGCCAAGGATCACCCACACCAAACGAGATACAAACAGGCTGTAACAAACTCAAAAGGCACTAGATTCCCTGACAGTATATGTGCATGGCTAAAAGGCTTAATCTGTTTGATAATAAAATGTAATAGGCACACAAATGTAATGTTTCTGTACACCATTTTCTTCCTTTAATAAAGGGAAATCCATCAAGATGACCCATTCTCATGTCATGCCATGTGAGATATTCATAGTCAATGTGAGGGGTCACGTTTCCATGTCATCCCCATTTCAGAAACCTGTACCAATTTCAAAGTTTTGTGCAACTTAGGTCCACCCTAATTTTAAATCAAGGAAAACCCTGATCCAAATAACTAAGACTATTGTGATTGCACAATGGCACACACCTTTGCCAAGCTTTATGCTATGGTTTTGAACATGTGGCATTCAGAGCACCCGAAGAGAAACAAACACAGAGCTAAGGGGCAAACTAGTTTCAGTAGAGATTACCAAATCATTGACCACATTTGTGATTCGTGCCAAAGTCTTTTGTTTCTTTGTGGATTTTCACAAAGCTTTGGATCATGTTTTAAGAGAGTCCTTGTTCCAAAGATTGTGTGATAACGACATCTTCAAGTCTCTCATCGTTGCTAATATGAAGCTCTATGAGATGGTCATAGGTTGGCTTCACACATCCAATGACTTTCTGACCTAATTAGGACTAGTATTAGTGTCAAGCAAGGATGCTCCCTCTCATCGACCTTATTTGTGATCTACATTGATGAACTGGACACACGCCTCAAGGACCACACACATGTTGATGATGGTTGCCTCCAAGACTGAATCCGATTGCACTATTCCTGTTGTAGATGATGTGATTGTTTCAGCCTCCTCACTTGAAATCCTACAAAGGAAGTTCGACATCCTTGCTAGTTTTTCCAATAGTACAGTTGGTGGCAAATGTTAGCAAAACCAGTTATGATATTTAATACTTCTAAAAACACTTTGTCAGACTTCCACCTTTTTCAAAAAGGAAGTGAGGTGGATATCACTACAACTTACAACTACTTGGAGGTTCAATTCACAGGGCCTAGAAAGAGTGTGTTGATATTATGGTAGTTGCAGGAGGTATTAACCTCCATATGTAACCTCTGACTAGAATAGAATATTCCGGAAGCAAGAGAAACCATAAACAGATGTGTGAAAACCCTAGAAGACATGTCGGCTCAGCAGAATATATAACATTAAGGTATTATCCTCCAGGAAGACAGGTCGGCTTCATAGGAAAAAGATAACAGAAAATATAATTACCAAAAAGTCAGGTCGGCCCAGCCAGAAAAATCACTGGACAGATTAATATAAATAGGGACGTCTTGGCTCATTTTTTCACTCACTCTCACTCAGGAAACCAGAAACAGTGCGCAAGTTTGTAGGAGGAGCAACATTTTCCTCTTTTTCAGTCTTTTTGGTACTTTCTCTTGTGTGCTACCCTTGGAGAAGGTGCACTCTCTTGGTTATTTTTTGGTTATGGTGTGGCTTCCTGGAATCATTCTTTCTGTCAAAGGTTATTGTCCTGTCAAAGGAAAAGGACAATAACATGTGCTTCTCCCCTAGGGTTTCAAACTAGCAAGTTCATAATCTTAGAAATGAACAAGCAAAATTACCATAACCATTCAAAATAAATGAAGAATTGCGGATTTTACTTACTTCATCAAGAATAATCTAGCCACAAAACCCTAGTTGAAGACTTTCCACCATGAAAATGCCAAAACACACCAAGAATAGCCTCTCCAAGAAGTTGTGCACCACTTAATTTCAGCCAAGTACTCTTAAAGAGGGTCGAATTTCAGACCTCACACTTGTGTGAATGAAAGATGATGAAAAATATAAGATATTTGTCCCTTATTTATACAATAATCATGACTTTTAATTACAATTTAGGTCAAAAAAGGCCGACATGGCCAAATTACATCAAAAATCCAGTTTTACATAAATTTAAAGATTTAAACCCTAAAATGTGCAGTAGAGGTGACAGCATGCCCTCCTAGGGTGACGTTGGGCCTCATAGGTGAGACGTTAGGCTCCATGAGCAAAACGTTAGGCCTTCCAAAGCCTCCGGATGATGCCACACGTGCCACTTGGCACACAATTGCCTCCATCATGTCCATCTGACGTTGGGTGACGTCTAGGGTCACAAGGGTGACGTCACCTCCCAAGGCCAACATTCAGGGGGGAGAGCAAGATCCCCCTAGGTCCAGGCCTGCCAAAGTGTCTTTGGTGGAACGTCCTTCTTTTTCTCCAGTGCAAGCCTCTGGTGTCTCTCTGCCCCTGGCTGGGGTCACAGCATCCATCTGGTGGGATTTTAGCCCCATGGAGGTCCGAACTAATCATCTCCCCAATGTACCTGTCCGTCGGGCATGGTCCTGCAACAACAACAAGTATGCCCTCCATGGGCTCATAAGTCACAGGGATCATATCAATGTCAATCACGTCTAATAGTCAAATTACCCAAACATGTGCATCAAACCCCCCTTTACCTAGACAAATGCTCAAAGACGCTATGCAGTTTAACAAGCCAGGTTTGGAGAGGGTCTTAGGATGTCCTATTGGGCTAATCCTCCTCAGGTTTGGGGTGGTGTTTCCCAGGTGAAGACCAATCTAGGTCATGTAGATGTATGATATGGTGTAGGGAATGTTTGGGCAAGGGGTGCAATGATAACAGGGAAATGTAGGTCTTACCTGCGGGTGCCTCTGTAGAGGGTGAGTTGCACCTTGTCATGGATGCCATTGTTTCCTAGCCCATTTAATGCCTTTTACTCTTTGTCTTATTGCTTTTCCTTTTTAAGAGAATAGTTGGAGGACACTGCCTGGAGTGGTGACCAGTGGTGACAACGTTACCCACAAGCATTTCACGGAAATGAGAAGGTTGGCTCGTGATGAGACCCCCTTTCTCTTGGCTATGCCACCAAGAGCCACTACCCTGGTTTGGTGACCAGATGGATGGCAGTGTCATACCACTACATGCCCATGGACCTTATAGGTCGGCTCATGATGAGACCTCCTATCCACCAACTAGATCTTGAGTTTTATTTTATTTACAGGTCCCCTTTTCTTGCTGAGAAGCCATTTATTTCTTTCTCGGGAATCCCTGGGCGAAGCATCTCAAGGTTTCATTTTGGCTTTTAACTTTTGCTAGCTACTTTTACCCTCTGGGTCTTTATCCCCTTCTTCCCACAAGGCAAGGTACAACCCGTACTAGCTTGGCAAACCCAATGCATGAACGAAGGTAGGGGAAAGATGAGAGTGACCATGATGAAAAGTGGTAAGTATGGAAGGAATGGACGATGACCTTTCATAGACCCACCCAATGGCAACTTATCCCTAAGGGAACCAACTTACTAGGGCACTCTGTCATCCCCCCAGGTATGGACAAGTTAAAGAGCATAATTTCCAAGCAAATGTCATGAAACAAAAGATAGTGCACATATTCAAATGCTTTGAAAATCAGAGTGATATATACCATGATACCCGGACTCATTACCTCATGGAGCAAGACCCACTGCTACTTCAAAATCAGGTCGATGGGATGGATGTTGTTGCTGCTAATAGATAGGAGGTGTTGAAGAAAAGATGGGCCCTCCAGGGCCAAGCTCAAGTCATATGGCTCTCGATACTCCATGTCTAGGACCTGTGGGCCTCGAGACATAATCTCCTTAATTATCCTGGGAAAACCCTTCTCAAACAAGGAAAAAACCTAACAATCCTTTGCTATAAAGTCAAGAGAAGATAACCCTCTCACAGTAAAACCTAGCACACACTATAGGGTGCTCTATGACCAAGAAAGATAGCGCATAGAAAAGTGTGCACTAAATTACAGCTCTCCAAGTTCAGACAATGCATTGTGTGTGAATGAGATGATATGATCCACACTGGGGATCATTCACTAATAAATACAAATCATAACACATGAATAGATGTGTCTCTTCATTGGCACAATAGGACCAACTTGTACAACTCAATAATACAATTTATAATTACATAAGATATAAATGTCTTTTTACATTGGGGCCGACTTGTACCCTTCACAATACAAAATAGGGTTTTACAATAATCTTACTCTTAGACAATATAGCAAGGGATCTCACAAGCATCCTCTAGTGCTCTGCCACTAGGGACAAGTCCACATGTGCTCATCCACAAGGGACAACACTCTCAACGTATCAACTCAACTAAATCCATAGGAGTATGAACTGGAGAGCCATCTCAAGTCGACTCAACTAAGTCCATAGGAGTACGACAGGAGACCATCTCAAGTCATCTCAACTCA
>ML781437.1:4196-35769 GCA_009831015.1 Picea engelmannii | reverse complement strand
TCACTTTTGACTTAAAACTCCTAAGTCAAAGTGAAATTAGAATCATAAAGTAAAGTACAAGGGTAATAGTCTTCCCCCTTTGTGCTTAGAGACTCATAAGCACATGGGGACCACTTTCCAAGGTATCCAAATCTCAACATGATGTGCCATATCAGAGGGAGCAGATGGCTCCGAATATTATATAGACTCAGAGGGAATCAAGCTTCAGAGGGAGCATGGAGACTCAAAGTGAGCCTGATCTCAGAGAGGATTAGATGAGTAAAGAGATGACTTCCAGGACTGACAGACAGATGCCATGAGTTGAGAAGACTAGATCGTAGCTTCAAAGACTTCTAGGAGACGTGAAATCTCCTGGGAAGATTCCCTTGTTTCAGTGACAGAGGAGGAAGCCAGCCAGAAGGATTGGGATATGGATTTTTCCTTGAGACTAGAAGGGAAGTCAATGGCGACTTCCAAGATTGATCTAACAGATCAAGCATGTTGCAGATAACAGTATAGAGATGTACAAAGCCTGATTCGTGTCCAGAGGATTCTTCCAGCAAGAGCGAGAAGACTATGACGAGACACTTGCTCCTGTAATCAGAAAAAGTATATATAGAACAACCATGATCCATTAAAAGAAGTCAATGCAGTATGAGATTCAGTGGGAGCAAATGAATCTGTCATCATGATGGAGTAGAGCAGCTACTCTCAGAGTTCAGCATCTACAGTGAGAATAGAGAAGTCACATTCTCAGCTTCAAAAATAGTAGCTACAGGTACAGAGTCCCAGTTCCAGAAGGAACAGTTGCAGAAAAAGTAGAGGGTATACTCTCAAGCAGTGAGACAAATAATGCTTTGCAGAAAGCACATAGAACCAACACATGATTATGCAAATTGAGTTGCAGCTGAGCAAGTGTACCAGGTTGGTACAATGTGATGTGAAAATTAGGTTTCGAAATACAGGACAGGAAGACTCGTGTCTGCAAGTTGAAGCAAGCTCCAAAAGCTTGGTATGGCAGGATTTATAGCTTTTTGATGAGCTTGGGCTTTACCAAGAGTAAAGTTGATCCTAATTTTTACTTCAAGGTTATGAATGATGAGCCAGTTGTATTGCTACTATATGTGGATGACTTATTCTTGACAAGAGAAGAAAATCTCATCACAAGATTGCAAAAGGAAGCTCGTTGCAAAATTTGAGATGAAAGACCTAGGCCCGATGCATTATTTCTTAGGTCTTGAAGTTTGGTAGAGCCCATAGAAGATCTTCCTTAACCAAGGGAAGTATGCAGTTGAAATACTGAAGAAGTTTGACATGTTGGAATGTAAAGCCATGGCCACACCCATGGAGACAAATTTGAAGCTCCTGGTTTATACTCGTCAGAAATAGTTGATGTTACTCTATACAAACACATGATTGGTTTGTTAATGTATTTGACGAATACCAGACCAGATATATGCTTTGTTGTGAACACCTTGAGTCAGTATCTAGTGGAGCCCAGACCTGTTCACCTTGTCGTTGCAAAGCATGTGATGAGATACCTTAAGGGTACGTTGGACTATGGCCTCTGTTATACTGGAGACTGTGACTTCAAATTGTATGGCTATACTAATTCAAATTGGGCTGGAAGTGCTTCAGACAGAAAAATCACTTCAGGATGTTGTTTCAGTTTGGGGTCAACCATGACTTCGTGACAAAGCAAGAAGAAATCTAGTATTGCTCTCAGTACGACAAAAGTGGACTGCATTGCAGCATACTCCGCTAGTTGTGAAGCCATATGGCTTCGAAAGTTGTTGACAGGTCTATTTGACCTAGAGATGGATGCTACTGTGATCTTTTGTGATAACCAGAATTGCATAAAGATGACAAAGAACCCAGTGTTCCACGATAAAACAAAGCACATTGAGATCCGGTACAACTACATTCGTGACATGGTACAGAAGGGAGTTGTGAAGCTCCAATATGTTGGCACAGATTGTAAAATTTCAGACCCCACCCAGTTTCAAGTCTCGTTGATTTTCAGTCAATGTTTAATGCCCAAACCCAGTTATATGACAGCCAAATAAACTCGGCATATAAACAACTTTTCAGAACTGAAACATGAGGATTCTGAACAATATTTAAGCAGAAATAAAACCATATCAGCAGCACAATATTCAGAAAATTTAACACAGTGATTTTTGGT
The DNA here is from genome assembly GCA_009831015.1 of Picea engelmannii. NCBI lineage: Eukaryota > Viridiplantae > Streptophyta > Pinopsida > Pinales > Pinaceae > Picea > Picea engelmannii. The sequence continues at coordinate 33,605 of ML781437.1, read as the reverse complement.
CTAACAGCGACCCTGGAAAAACCCACAAAGGGAAAATCAGTGAGAGAGGGAGTTTTTATTATTTTAGAGCTTCAGAGAAAATTCTTTTATAGCATATTCATCTTCAGAAATTTAATGACAAACTTATCTCAAAAACCATGCCAAGCCTTCACACAAAATCTGAGCCAAACTCCTCGAAATTTGTGCCAGAATTTCCTGCACACATGTACAGGTCTTCTCCTCGATTTTTGTGCCTCTTCTTTGTTGTACGGTTGCCTCGAAATCTGTGCCAACTGCTACAGCTCAATTTTGAGCATTAAATGTTGTACGACCACCTTGGGAAATGTGCCAAAAACACTCAAAAAATACACACAGAAATATTCGAAAATTTCTGTGCAATTAAAACAACAGTACGGACTGTCAAGATCTGTACAGTACGGTCTGTTTAAACTGGTTGTACTTTCCCTCGATTTTCGTGCCAACTTTCTGTTGTACGGTCACCAAAAATCTGTATAGTACGACCTCCTGAAAGTGTTGTACATCTCGTCGATTTATGTGCCTAATTTAATGTTGTATGACATGCTCAATCCATACAGAACATCCTGCAATAAATGATGTACTCTTGCCTTGAAATGCGTGCTAGCTTGCTGCCTTGAAATGCACGCCCTAGCTCTGCAAAAATGGCCTCCTTTCTCAAGCTCAACTTCCTCTTCTTATTTCTCTCTCAAAAATGTTTCAACAACCCAAGAATGGGTGCGCCCTCCTACCCTAATTGACCTCATGAGGGAAGGTGAAGAGGCATCTCATCCAACGGTTGAGATTAGATGAGATGAGTGGATGAGATTGAATGTATATTCACTCATCCTCTCACTAAAGTCATAAAGTCACCTTTTAATTTGTCTCTAACAAATTAAACGACTAGGGTCCACATTAGGCACTTTCTCACCCCTTAGGCGCCTAGGCGATGAGAAACACTTGCCTAGGTACTTTTTAATTATTTTAACACAGATGAGCAACTTGCAGATGTGTTGACTAAGCCTATGTCTCGGGTGAAGTTTGAGTACTTCCAAGACAAGCTTGGTGTAGTCCAAAAGGACCTCCCTCGAAAGGGGGAGTGATGTTGATGATACTATGGTACCCTGACCAACAACAGGTACCTTAGTTAGGATTTTATATCCTAGGGGACTGATCATCCCTGGGCAGATCCCGAAGGTCCGGTAAGGACGACCTGTCAAAGTACCTGTGCATGTATATGCCAGTTGTGGTCAGTAGTGGTAGCTCAGTTAGGATTCTATATCCTAGGGAATCTTATGATTTCTGGGCAGATCTCGAAGGTCCAATAAGGACAGTCTGTTAGAGTACCACGTGGTAGCTCGCTTAGGATTCTAGATCCTAGAAAATCTTATGATTCCTGGGAAGATCCCGAAGGTCCAGTAAGGACGGTTTGTCAGAGTACCACAAATATTGTTGTTGATTGTTGATGCACCTACCTCATTCTACTGCCACATGTAGATGTTGATGTTCCAACTTCGTGTTGTTGATGTTGTTGTTCCAGCTTCGTGTTGTTGATGTTGTTGCAGCTTTGTGCAATTGATGTTGATGAGTTGCGGTCAATAGTGGTAGCTCAGTTAGGATTCTATATCCTAGGGAATCTTATGATTTTTGGGCAGATCTCGAAGGTCTGATAAGGACGGTCTGTTAGAGTACCACGTGGTAGCTTGCTTAGGATTCTATATCCTAGAAAACCTTATGATTCCTGGGAAGATCCCGAAGGTCCAGTAAGGACGGTCTATCAGAGTACCACAAATATTGTTGATGCACCTACCTCATACTGCTGCCACATGTAGATGTTGATGTTCCAGCTTCGTGTTGTTGATGTTGTTGTTCCAACTTCGTGTTGTTGATGTTGTTCATCTTTGTGCAGTTGATGTTGATGTTCCAGCTTCATGTTGTTGATATTGTTACAACTTCGTGCTGTCGATGTCGATGTTCCAGCTTCGTGTTGTTGATGTTGATGTTCCAGCTTCATGCTATTGATGATGATGATGTTACTCCAGCTCTGTGTTGTAGATGATGATGGTGTTCAGTTTCTATTGATGTTGATGATGAGAAAAACTTCCGATGAATTATAGATATGACCAACAGTGTTCCCGATGCTGAGGACGATGTCCCCTCCTCTTGATGATGTATTGAGTCCAGTCAGTTGTTATTAATGTTGTCAGTAGAATACCCTTGTTGTTAAGGAGGAGTGTTGAATTATTGTAACTTCAAAGAATATTCTACTTATATTTGAAGAGTTGCAACCCGCCACCTCATAACTTGTATTTATATGTGAGGATGGAGCTCATTTGGACACACACCACACTAGCTCTGCAGCTATGAAGAAGTGCACAAGTCTTGGAGGAACTACTACTGCAGCTAAGGGACGTCAAGGAGGGTTTTGGTCTATCTCTTAGTATTTCTTGGTTAAGTGGTGCGCTACTCTTCCTAGTGAAGGAGTAGAGGAGGATCTTTTGTTCGATCTTTGGTCTATCTATATTGAGGAAGTTTTTGCTGGGTTTTCTTCCCCATGAGGGTTTCCCAGGATAAAATGTGTCTCTATTGTTTCTGTGATTGCCTCTCTTTCAATGATCTTATTTACGCAATTAATGTGCTAAATGATTATAATAATAAAGAAGAACCGTAATTGCTAGCTGTATAAGTAAAAACTTCAACACTATGCAGTATGACATGTGACATCATCATTTCCTCAAGAAAACCCTAGGTGCACTATTCTCAAGAATATTCTAGGCGACTTCCTTTACTAAATGTGGCAGTGAACTAAGGTTGAGTTGCATGCATCGGTTCTATTTTCAATGGATGACTCATCAGCAATTATTGGCAAGGAAGGGCGCCCTCCTTGAAAATCTCTCTTTTCCTAATTTTGCAAAATTGGAAAATGGGAGAGATTATTAATTTTTTGAGGGTGACTTTCTTGCACGAGGAGGATGACATTATTAGATGGCCAGTTTTTTTGGGGAAGGTTCACTTATCTTAAGTTGAGTCAACACCATGTGGAGGGTGCATGAGATAGAATATTTTTCGAACAAGGCGACTTCAGTTTATCTTCAATTTATGTTTAGTATAGTTTCAATTAAGTCAACACCACATGGAGATTTTAGGAGGGTCCATGAGCTAGGATATTTTTGGAACAAGGTGACTCCCTCAGTGTGAGTTAGAGGTTATTCATGGCTATTAGGTGGCTGATTTTAGTAATTCTTTTTATTTATTACAGCCACTTAATTATGGAGGTGCTTTGCATGAGGAAGTCGCCTTGTTGAGACAGCTCAGTGATCTATAAAGGAAGGGTGAATGGGATCATTTCAGCAGAGTTTTCTTTTGAGCAGCTAGCAGCATTTCTTCTCCATCTTCTCCTGTTCTTCCCTTGCCTCCTATACTCTGTGCTAAGCAAAGATATTGTGGTCAGTCTTGTATTCTGTCTCTATGATGCAGCCAATCTCTTGACTAATACAAAGATAAATTTTGACTGTCGTTATTCACAGCTCTTTAAACTTGTTGATGCAAATATTTTCTCTTTGTGCAGTGGTGCGGGTGTTTTTTCACGCCTCAATTTCAGTTGTATTGAATCTTGATCACCTAGATCGCATATTATTTTCTTTATTTCTTTCCATATTTTAGTTGTTGCAAATAGCAATTATCTTGCATTATTTAAACATCAACTTTCTTACATTTTATGTGCTGATTTGTCATACTAACATGCATATTTTCGAAGTAATTATCAGTGCATAAATGCTAGGGACACCCTCCTGTGACTAGAAAAGCACCAGTATGAACGGACAAGCAATTAGCTACTGACATATGGATGATTGCTTATTAGTTATTACTCACTTTTGTTTGCTACAGATCCTGGAGTCAATGCTGTCCATTGGTGCATTTTTGAGTGATAACAAATTGGCGTCGTTTCCGGGGACATCATCAATGCTCAGACATTACAACAACATTGGAGAGTTTTTATTTATCAATTTATTTTCTTACTCGCCTGGCGACTTCACTGGTGTAGGATTGGATCATACTAACAAGCAGAAATCTCCAAAATTCAATCATACACAAGGCATTGTTCTGAGCCTTACCAGACCTAAACATCTATTTCGGAACACGGGTGGATCACCACCTAACAACGTCCATTGGCAACTCCATTGAAGAAATATCATGACTGATCGTGGATGCTGAATATTTACAGTTGGTGCGAGATGATTTTTTGTATTTTTGTCGCATTAAAAAGAGTGAAGATGAAACTTCCCAAGTTTCATGCCAGATTTATCAATACATATGATAAGATCCACCCCTTGTTCCAACCAAGAAACTTCATGGTGCATTATTCCTTTGCTTTTGAGTCAAAGTTCCATACCCTCTTTTGGAGTCAAAGACCAAAAAATTTAGGGCAAGCTTTCTTGGCTGCCCAAAGAGTACAGGAATTCCTTGTGGAGATCAACCTTTGGTTCAACCAGAAGATGAACTTTCTCACAGTTTGCCTACAATTTTGCAGTCAAATTTTGTTCTTCAAGGAGATCCTATCATTGCTTGGATATCAAGGTTAATCATGATCCAGTTGAGCAGAGAATGATGGAGGTATTTCAATAGGGCGATTCTAATAGTTTTGGCTCTCATACTTTCATGTTCATTAGTACCATGTTCCATGTTCCATGTTCCAATCAACAGCCTTCATAAATTTCTTAAATAGCGAGTACATTAAGCCATCTTTATGGCTTATGAGATTTCATGATTGGTTGCACTGGAAGGTTGACTATGTTGATCCTTCCCATCTAACCAATCACTTAGCTGCATGTTGCATTGATAATTTGAGTATGTTGATTAATCATGCCAGCCTTGACTAGCCTCCAACAAACAAAGGAGGTGAAATTTTTGGGTTTGTGCGGGTAGTTGCCGTTTTTTTATCTGCTTTTATATGGCATATTTTCCGTTTATTTCTGCAGCATCATTTTCAGATTTTGGTTCTGTTGTGTTTTCTGTTTTAGGTCAGCCTGTAGGTTATTTTACTTTGTAAATTTCCCATTACTAACAGTGGTTGTTATGTCCTAGTTTGCAGTTTTATTGTTTTTCCTTACTGTATGGCAGCATGTAGACTAGTTTCCTTGCATAATAAAATGCCTCACACAGGGGCAGGTCTGTTATTTCCTTATTGTCATTCATTGTTAATTTGTTGTTTGTTATTTATCAAAGTCAAACCCATGAGTATGATGTCATCAGTACAGTCAACATTGCCTTCTGTTCATGGCTAGGTCAACCCTGGATGAGGGCACCATGTTTTCCACTATGTGAGTACTGAATCTGCGAGGCAGGTAGTGTTGAAGAGACAATAGGAGTCTTGAGTCATATTGTTGACTTTGTCTCTTCAGTCATTGCATTGAGTTATCCTCTTCAATCAATCAACTCCTAAACCAACCTTAGGGATATGGCACCATTTCTTGTACTTCCTGGTTTCCACTTCGTGTTGAGGGAAAGGTTTTCATTATTTCCTTCCTCTTAGCAAATCATTTCTTATCGACTCCAACATATCATCTGATTAATGGTCTAGAAGCTAGAGCACCTTGATGGCTGTTAGTCTCATTGGTAGTCATTTGGCATTCAACAAGACTGATCATCATTGTGTCTTGATTGAATGAGCTTAGTCAGTGTTCGACTTCGGAGCATCATTCACATTAACAGGCAGTGCTTGTACCTTAGGGCCCATTAGCCTCATTGGTGGGTTCCTTCATACCTAGCAGGTGTTTTCCTTATTGACATCTGACTGTGTGGCTCTCTCCCATTCGTGGATTTCAGACCATTTTCCAGTGGGAGGAGCATACATAATAAGGGGGCTGCAAATAGCAGTTGCAAATGGGCACATATGGGTAAGTCCTCTTTTCAGCAGATTAGTCAAGGCACCATCCATATTGACTCCATTGCCCAATGGATAGGCACATTGGCCTACACATTGGATTTTTTCAGAGATCATTTATTCACAAGTACAGAGTTCAGAGATTCTGAGATTTTCAACATCCCATGGGGGGATCTCTTCCCCTTGAGTCGCCATTGTTAACCCCCAGATTTGCCTATTCAAATGGAGGGTTAAGATCCATCTAGCTTTGATTGAGCTAGTGGTCAAAGATAGGTTTCACAGAGACCAAAGATAGCTTTCACAGAGAGCAAAGACAGGTTTTACAGGGATTAGAGTTCATTGCAGAGACAGAGGCATATTCAACAGTTTTGGGGAAAATTGTTATTTTTGTAGTCTTCCTATCTTTTAGGAGCTAAAGTTCGAAGGTTTGCATGTCAGAGGTGATTACATATTTGGGATCCTTATGATCTCACGATGTCGATGAGCCTTTTCCAAGCAACATGCGGGACACTGCTATTTTTAGCAGTTAGGGTTTCAAGGCTCATATGACAATTCTGAGCATATATTTGGATTCCTTGCAGAAAATCGATTTTGAATAACCTGATTTCATTGACATGTGAGAACTTGCTATTTTTAGCAGTGCCTATTTTTAGGTGTACTGTATTTGGCAGTGTTCTAGCAGTTCCCTACATTTTTCATCTTTTCCTATTTTTTAGGAGGACTACTTTTTTAGCATGTCTATTTTTAGCATGTCTATTTTTAGCAGTGTTATTATTAGTAGGTGTGGGTGTCATGCAGCAGGACATGTGGCATCAAGTGAGGGCGCCATGCAGTATGACGTAGCATTATTATTTCCTCAAGCAAATTCTAGACACCTTCTGTTACGCCCCAAATTCTCTGTAGTGTACCCTACATTTTTCACGAGATGTGACCACTCCGTGAGCCCAAAGTGTGATGATTTCTTTGTATGTGGCCATGATGGGATGATTTGATGTACAAGTGTTGGATAGAGGTTGCCCAGATCCCCTTAGGTGGACGGTCATTGCATGTCCTTTTAGTCCCCATTCTCAAGGTGCTTGGTTTTATTGCCCTGGTCAACTATCCCTTAGAGGTGGTAACTCCCTCTAAGTCGGACATTTATGTCCTAGGTAGGTATGAAGGCATTTGAGGTCGATCTACTAGGATACATGATTTACAGGGACCTAACTATTCACTTACTCTTTACTATGTAAAAGGTGATTGTGCTTTGTAAGGGTTGTCACACCCATGGTTTAGCACACCTTATTTTAACCCACATGGACCCTCTCTTTCTTATGTATGTACCACACTTTGGTCATGGGCCCTTGAAGATGATTATGCACACGATCATCCAGTTTCACATTTCTCGAGGAAGTCTCATGGATTTCAAGGCATATCATGCATTTTGAGGCATTGATCACACTCTCTGAGGCACGAATGGGGGCTATTTACATCCACGTGGACACCCTCTACACTTGCCATGTGTCAGATGCTAGAATGTCCCCCTCCTTTGGAACTTTTTTAAAGCATTTTGCTCACTAAAGGGGGGCCAACCTCACTTAGGGTACTTTATGACCACTGTGGGGTTTTATTTGAGCCACTTGGATGATGTGGAGGTCACTTAAGTGACTTTGCACTTGAAGAAGATGATATGTCATGCATTCCTTGCTATGTGGAGGGGATTTTGATCACCTATTTGATGAAAGTGTTGAGCAAATTAAATAAGTCGTCCACTTAGAGGGTTTTATTTTGACTTGGGGTGTGTTAGCACACTTTTTCACCCTCCAATCAGATCTGATATAATTAAAATCAGCAATGGAAAAGTGGCTAATTCAAGGAGAGAACGCCCCAAATTGTCACGAGCAAGCCTCCTCTTCATTTGGGCTGGTACGTGCCAACCTCGGGGGCGAATCCCTAGGTACCAGGCTGCCGATTTGAATCTGATTTTTCTGCAAAAAAACACACAAAAAACAGCAGCAAATTTGCCTTGGACAGCGTGTACACTATAAACACCTCGCCAAGGCGTTAGGAAAAGAGAGTTTTGATTCGCTTGCAAGGATCCTGGAGTGTTGGCATGAGAAAGATGAAAGAAATAGAAGAGAAAACCACTTAGAAGATAGACAATTATCACAATAAATGGTTACGAACTACTAATTGAATGCATAAAGAAAGAACATAATACCGACATGAATGAAAGCTCGAAAATAAGCACAACACTTCTTTATTAATGGCTACGAAAGGGCTAATTGCACCACATCAACAAGCACAAGAACCGGCACTATGATTATCTTCACACAAAGAAAGAGTAGCTAGTCTAGTAGAAGAATGAGAAGAGAGAGAGAGAGAGAATATGAGAGTTGTTGCTGCAAAAATCCGACCTTTAAACCATGTAGCTCATTCCAATATATAGTGAAGAGGGGCGCACTTCCCAATAAGAGACCAAGGAGGGCACATGAGAGGCTAAAACTAGAAGGTAAGTGCATGAGGGAAGGAGAGGAGGTGAGAAAAATGCATGGGGAAAGGAGAATGAGTGGGAGGAGTTAACTCCCACATGTGGGAGTGAAGGAAGAGTGAGGGTGTGAGTAAAAGAGGGAAAAGAGAGGTATGCGCCCTATTTTTTAGGGAGAGGGCGCATCATGGGAAAGAGAAGTGAAAGGTTTGAAGGACAATAGGAAATAGAGAGAGGGGATTAGCATGTGAGGAAGCTAGAAGGAGGAAACTAAGCGCATGGTAAGAGAGAGGAGTGGTTTGAGTGAGAGAGGAAGAGGAGTAGATGCGCATGCTAAGAGGAATGCACCCTAGATTTTAGGAGGAGGCACACTAGATAGTGAGGAATGGGAGAATGGGGGACACATGTGTGAGGAATGAGAGATTAAGGAAGAATTTGCATGAGATATGCACTAGAGACTAGGAGAGGGAGAGGTGATGTGGCTCATGCATGAAGAGAAGAGTGAGTGTGACTCAAGAGATGTGCCACACGTGTGGGAGGAAAGAGAGAGTGAGAGTGCACATGAGGAATGGGAGATAGTTAATGAGAGGGAGTTAATGCACCTTAGGGTTTAAATGAAGAAGAAAGACGCATGGAGGGAAATAGGGAAAAAACGCATGTATTTAGGCTAAAATTGGATGAGATATGCATGCGCTAGCCAAGGAGAGAGTATGCACCCTATTTTTTAGGGGTTTAGTGTTTAAGAGGTAATTAAAAGGATTTTAATGGAATTAATTGCATGGAAAGTGGAGTTATGACAAGTGAGTGAAATTTAGTGAGTGATTTAAGCCTTGATTGGCTCAATCACGCCCAAGTTAATTTGCCACCTCATCCATACGCCCTCCATTTATTAATTAATTCTCATTTCATGCTTTTAAGCTTGGAAATTGTGCCCCCTCATTAGTTATGCCACGCAGATGCCACATATCACATTGCATGACTGCCAAATATCAGAATCTCACCCTGCCACTTGTCACCTTTGGACACGACCACCCCTACTATAAATAGAAACTGCTAAAATTAGGATCCATCTCCTAAAAAATAGGAAACTGCCAAAAACGTCCAGAAGGACTAGGAGAACACCACTGCGTCAGATGTCTAAAAATAGACACTGCTAAAAATAGAATCTCACCACATGTCAATGATACCATACTCATTGGATTCAATTTTCTGTGAGGATTCCAAATATGCGATCAGAATTAACATACGAGCCTTGGTACTCCACCTGCTAAAAATAGAAAATGTTGACAAGTCATCCCGAAAAAGGTCCAACAGACTCAGAATGTCTCAAGGATCAATATTGTATGCTCAAAATCTTGATCTGAAGCTTGGAGCTCAACCTGCTAAAAATAGAAAGTACTTGCATGATCCCCGGAAAAATTCCATCGGGCTTAGTATCATACAAGGACAAACATTGTATGCTCAAAACTGTCAAATGAGTCTCCGGTCATTGTCTCCTAAAAAGTAGGGTCACCTGCTATATATAAAAATCTCTCTCAAATCCCTGTGAAACTATGCTAGCTCTATCTCTGAAGCAAAAACAACCATAATACCAGTCATGTCCCTGTCTCTGACGGGAACGAACCTATGGCTCACACAAGAGCTAAACCCTAGGAAATTTGAATGCCATCCAAATTAGTGTATGTTGGCTCTTAACTCTCTGGATTTTCAAGGATGAAAATCCAGTGGTTAATAGGGTGAGATCGTCCCCTCTCTTAGAGGTGGAGGTTGGAGCTAGGGTGGCCAAGGAATATTCCTTGCCACATTTTGAGGCCCCCAAGTCCTTTTCAAGTGCAACGTTGTTCCTTGGAGCCAAATCGACCCTCCTAGAAGCTTGATGTCATCCCTTTGTGAGGGTTTCATGCAAGTAAAAAATCATTTAATTGTGTTTTTTACTTGGTCTCTCTTACCCCCCCATGCCTAGGGGTAACTAGAGGAGATCATGTCTCATGGCCCCGTTATCCCCTATCCTAAGGATAACTAAGGAAATTATGTCTCGAGGCCCATAGGTCCTAGACATAGAGTACCGAGAGCCATATTGACTTGAACCTGGCCCTGGAGGGCCCATCCTTCTTCTTCAGTGCCTCTATTTTGTCGGCAGCAGCAGCATTGATCCCATCGGCCTAGTTCTGAAGTAGCAGTGGGTCTTTCTCTATGAGGTAATGAGTCTGGGTATCATGGTATGTGTCACTCTGGTTCTCAAAACATTTGAATATGTGCATTTAATTCTCTTTTGATTCATGATGTCTGCTTGGACTTTATGCCTTTTGACTCGTCCATACCTGGGGGGATGACAGAATGCCCTAGCAAGTTGGTTCCCCTAGGAGTGAGTTGCCACTGGGTGGGTTTATGAAAGGTCATCGTCCATTCCTATCATACTTATCACTTTTCATCATCTTCCCTCTCGTCTTTCCCCTACATTGGTTCAGGCATTGGGTTTGCCAAGCTAGTAAAGGGTTGTACCTTGCCTTTTTGGAAGAAGGGGCTAAAGGCCCAGAGGGTAAAAGTAGTTGGCAAAAGTTAAAAGCCAAAAGATCAAACCTTGAGATGCTTCGCCCAGGGATCCCCGAGAAAGCAATAAAAGGATTCTTAGCAAGAAAAAGGGGGGACCCATAAAAGGATAAAACTCAAGACTTAGTTGGTGGATAAGGGATCTCATCACGAGCCAGCCTATTAGGTCCATGGGCATGTAGCAGTATGACACTACTATTCATCTAGTCACCACACTAGGGTAGTGGCTCTTGGTGGCATAGCCAAGAGAAAGGGGGTCTCATCACGAGCCAGCCTTCTCATCTCCATGAAGTGCTTGTGGGTAACGTTGTCACCACTGGTCACCACACCAGGGCAGTGTCCCCCAGCTATTCTCTTGAAATAAAAAGCAATAAGATAAAAAGTAAAAAGGCATTGAATGGGCTAGGAAACAATTGCATCCATGACAAGGTGCAGCTCACCCTCTTCAGAGGCACCCACAGGTAAGACCTACATTTCCCTGACATCACTGCACCCCTTGCCCAAACATCCCCACACCATTTCATGCACTCACATGACCTATATTGGTCTTCACCTGGAAACACCCCACACCTAAGGAGAATTGGCCCAATAGGATGTCCTTGAACCCTCTCCAAACCTGGCTTGTAAAATAGCATAACGTCTTTGAGTACTTTTCTAGGAAAAGGGGGTTTTATGCACATGTTTGGGTAACTTGATTATTAGATGTGATTGACATTGCTATGATCCCTGTGACTTATGAGCCAATGGAGGGAAAACTTGTTGTTGCTGCAAGACCACGCCCGACGGACAGGTACATATGGGGATGATTAGCTCGAACGTCCATAGGGTTGAAAGCCCACCAGATGGATGTTAAGACCCCAGCTAAGGGCACCGGAGAGATAGGAGGACGTTCCACCAGAGACAGCTTGGCAAGCCTGAACCCAGGGGGGTCTTGCCTTTCCCTTTGAACGTTGGCCTTAGAAGGCCCATGACGTCACCTTTGTGACCCTTGACGTCACCCAGTGTCAGATAGACACGATGGAGGCAGTTGTGTGCAAAGTGGCACGTGTGGCATGATCCAGAGGCCTTGGAAGGCCTAATGTTTTGCTCCTGGAGGCCCAAGGTCACCCTAGAAAGGCATGACGTCACCTCTTTTGCATGTTCTAGAGTTTGATTTGTCAATTTTATGTAAAAAACTGGATTTTCGATGTAACTGGCCATGTCGGCCTTCTTTGACCTAATTTGTAATTAAAGGTCATTTGAATTGTATAAATAAGGGAATAATCCCTTGTATTTTTTTCATCATTCTTTCACTCACACAAGTGAGGTCTGAAATTCGGCTCCCTTAGGGTTTATTGGTTGAAGTTAAGCGGTGCGCAACTCTCGGAGGAGGCTTATATTGGTGTTTTTTGGCATTTTTTTGGTGGAAAGTCTTCAACTAGGCTATTTGCTAGATTATTCTTAGTGAATGTTAGTGAATTTCTGCAATTCTTCTTTACTTTAAATGGTTATAGTACATTTACTTTGCATTTTACTAAGATTATGAAATTGCTTGCTTAAAACCCTAGGAGATCAAGCACATGTTATTGCCCTTGTCTTAATAGCTTTTCACCTACTAGTTTTGCTAGAAAACCTATCCTTTGAAGCATGTGCTAGAGCCCTACCATTGTAGCACTCTAGCATCATTTGCTTCATCAAACCTTTATTTACTTCAAGCTTGAGCTAAAGAAGAAGGAAAATCGCTAGGGCCTAGGGTTACCTACTTCCTAGTCGTTGTTTTCCTTCTAGGGTTTGTTGATTGAGGCCTTGGGTTACCAACACCTCAACCATCATCCCTCTTGTCCTTAGCTCACACATTATCATTTGATTCCTTCAATATCGTTGCTGCAAAAAAATGACTCAATTAGCCCTAAAGACACTGATCTAGACCTTATACTTGATTGATTGATGAGAGCAACCCTTAAATCTTATACATCAAGCTATTTGCTAACATTTCCTAACCCTAGATTAGACTAATCCACTAACATTCTTACTGTTGTTACAAAAGTAAGCTACAGCCAATTATTACAGCAGTACAAGCTCTTAAAAGCAATTACTAAAGTTGATTTTTGCATTGCCTCATTAGCTTCTAACAAGTGCTCGCATAGTGCTATTGTTAGATTATCATTTTGGGTCATTTTGAAGCTTATTTAAGGCATTGATTGTGAAGCTATCATCTTATATACATTGTTGTTAAAGATTTCTGTTTGCTTCATCTCAAATCAACTTATTGCTTTTATGGACAAAGTCCAAGGTTTTATGAAGAACTAACATCGATTTGTACTTGCAAAAAATAGTGTTTTCTTGTTACTTTGTTCTAGGCAGGTACACTTAAGCATATCATTGCTTCATTTGTTAAAACTTTGGGACTTTCTGATCGGTGTGAATTGTGAGAGGGGATAACTTTTCTTGATATCTAAACCTTTGCCTTCTCAAACCCCCAGGTCACCGAGGACGTCTCCCCTGGGCTTCACCCCTAAATAGAAAGAGGTGTCTTATTAAGGTGACAATGATAGGACAACCTCATGTTACGCCAATTTGCCCTCCTTTAGCCTTTCCCTTTTGAACAAGTACAAATTGCGCGATAACAGGCCCACAATGAAGACAGTGATCCTGACGATGATGATAAGCAGCATGTCCACTCATGGCAACCCAACAACCCCTCTACAAATGCCTCCTTCACTCTTGATCAACAAAGCTCATCACATCCAATCAACACAGTCTTTGGGAGATGGTGGTCCAACATCACCATGAGGTACATTAGTCATTTTTTCATATGAAGTGTTATGCTTTATATGCTAGGCATGTGAATGAGGATCATTGGTTCAAGTTGGATAATGAATCATAAGCTCAAGAAGTTATGCTTGTTGCCTTGCTTCACCTTGGTGGTCATCATTTATACTCTAGTCCAAGGAAAAGGGGTATTACTGGGGGGCCCTCACAAGTGTAACGTTCCATTTCCCCACCATACTTAACACTTACCATCTTGGAGCTTATCACAGTGTACTAAACTTCGGTAATGGGTCATGGTTTATTCTCTCATGAGAAGAGGGCTAGAATACCAACGTTGATGCAACTGCTAGTAAAAAAATGATAAAGAAAGAATGTTATGAAAGAAAGAAAGAAATGGTATAGCAAGGACATTTAAAAGCCACAATCCATACTTGAGCTCTATCCCTTTTGCATTCGCCCCAGTTCCAAAGCAATGAATGCTAATGCTTGAAACCTTATAAAGGGGACTTGCAAATCAATGAAAGGACAAGATAAAAGGAAAATTAAGGGGTTTGGAAAAACGTGGCACCTAGAAAGGGGTAACTCAAGAGCAAGTGCATCCTCTACAAAGGCGCTCATAGAGATGGCCCAAATGATTCCATAAACCATGAAGTAAGCGCAACATGTTTCACTATCATACTTACTCTTGAAGGGTTCTTTTTTTCCTGCTTCCCTCAAGACATATCCCTCTGTTTGGGACTTTTCTTTCCTGCTTTGGTTGGCACACCTAATAGGGTCTGATGATGGTCCTCCCATACTTAAACTTGCCAACTTACATAAAGTCTTGAGCTAATGTGAAGTTTGAAGGGGATACTTGATGTGAATTGTTTATGTGGCTTCTATGTTAAGTAACAGCTTACTTTATATGATCTAAGGACTCTTATACCTTGTGAACATTGGTCTTACTTGATTGATTTGGATGCACGTGACATGGTTCTTTGAAGGAAATCCCCTGCTTTCACCCAGGATGTTATGCATTTATTTGCAGGATATGGCATGTGATGTGGAGCATTGATTCCTTTGATGGCTTGACATACTCAGACACGGGCTCTCACATCTTCTAGACCTTGGATGATGGACAGAAGGGCTTGCATTTGCTAGATATGGTCATGATGGCACACATATGGGTAGAAAGCCCATACTTTGGACAGTGCACCCACACCTTTCTCAAACACTTGATGGAGGGCGTTGCACTTGGTTTGGTGATCCAGGTGGATATTGGTGGCCACCCACCTATTCCAACTGGCTCCTCGTGTCTGTTTTTGTTTAGCACGTCTTTCTATATTGCTTTATAATTGTGAGTTCTACACTTCTAGGGTTGTCTGAAGCCTCACACATTCTCCAAGTGGATACGGGTGGCTTCTCGCCCAATCCAACAAGCTTATTTTGTATGTTTTCATGTCAGCAAATCTTGTTATACTTTCAGGGTTGTTTTGGGGCCCTAAACATTGTTTTAACTTTTTTTAGCTCGCCACAGTTAGACTATAGACGGAGTCAAAGCCTGACGGCGAAAAGTGTAGTTATCTGAAAGACCTTTCCAACGGGATATCACGCACCTAAAACGGAGGTCGTATGCAAAAGTTATGACCCTAGGAATTTGAGTTACCAAATTACACCAACTTACCCATAGGGCCCACATGACTTTTGGTGTTTCACCTTCTAGGGTTAGGTTTTTGGATGTCTAGGGTTTTGGCATTCATGAGTAATATGAAAAGGGCCTATGGAGCCTCATTGTATTCCATTCTACTCAAACAGATGCGTGTAGCAGCCACATCTCTTCTCAGAGATAGCTACCACCATTCGAGCAAGTTTCAGTTCTGCAATTTTACAGTTTCAGCCTATTTCTTTATTTAATAGAAGATATTGTTCACTGGATATTTGTGTTATTCTTCCTATCTCTGTGTTTATTGTACTCAGTCTGTTAATCAGTTCGTTCCGCTCCTAAATCCAGATCATTTGGCTTGGACACCATGCAGAGATGAGATGCACCTTCTCTCCACCTTGGACGTTATTTTCTCCACCTTGGAAATCAGGCTTTTGATGATGACATCGTGTGTTAGGGTTTGATTGAGATGATGGGGTTTGCTTGCCACTTGGACACCATATGATGATTTGATGTGACATGGCACTCTTCCACCTTGCTTGCACCTTGGATGATGACATATGGCCTTGGGAGGCCCTCCACCCTTTGAAGCTTGACATCACCACATGTGTGGCCTTATGATGGCTTATTTGCATGTTTTATCATTTGTAGAGGCTATTTGAGGGATCAGTCCCACTTATTATCATGGATTAGTGTCTTTTCACTTTATTATTGTGGATTAGAGCACTTGGTTACCTACTATAAAAGGAGGAGCGCTCAATTCATTTTTCATCATCACAACTCCTCACACTTGTGAGCTAGCTCTCTAGAAAAGTTCACTCTACCTCTCTTGTTTTCTTGGAGTCTCTTATGTGCACCTCTTGGAGTGATTTTGGATTGATGTTTCTCCTTTTGATGGTGGATTCTTCATGAATTAGGGTTTCCTCATGTTAATGCGCCTTGTTTGTAAGTGTTCACATTAATTGAATGTGGTTTTTCTTGGTTTATGTTATATTAGAATGGTAATTTTGCTTGTTATCTTGATATTTCTGAAATCTTGAAACCCTAAGTGGAAGGGCTAAGACTAGTTATCCCCTTCCCTTGTTGTTTTCATCTTAACTTGTGGAAGCATTTAAGATTGCTCTAAGGGTTAGGGGTGGCTATCTCCTTAGGGTTTATCTTAGCTAGGGTTTGATTCTAGGGTTAGGAGTGACTATCCCCCTAGGTTTAAGACCTAATTAAATTCAACCTCTTTGCTAGACGCAATAGAGAAAGTGGGACGACACCTAGGGTTTATGAGTGGATAAACCTTAGTGGCCTTTCTTTAAGGTTTGACTTGGTTCTATGAGTGGATAGCTCTAAGGATCAAATATTCACCCTCTCTCTTGCTTGGCCTCCTTGAATGCATTATCTTGACTCCATTTTCCTTAGGAATGTAGACAACACTAGTCTTTTATGCTCGCGATGCTTATTACTCTCAACAACTCTCAAAACCCCACTTAAACTAACTTTGTGACATCATTGGAATGTTAATTGTACTTCAACGTTTTGGGTAATCATTGAAGAAGTTGTTGTTGTCATAAAGTTAATGCTACAGCCATTAGGGTTGCCATTTATTGTTGCATACTTACTTAATATAGTGGAAAAAATTGCTCAGAAATCTTGTTTAGCAATTGGATATTGTTCCCCTTGTTATAAGCTAAATTATAAGACTCAATTGCTAATTTTCTGGGTTCTTTTTCCCATTGCTGTTATAAAATACTTATCACTGATATAGACTGGTTTACTGCTGTAATTTTACAACAACAATTGGTTTTACTTGTTATCTAGTGTCTAAAGGTGAATGATATGCAATATAACTTGGTAATTGATGATTTTATGCATTGAAAATTTTATTGTCTCGTACAGATTGCCCAATTACCTCATTCAATCTAATTCTTCCCTTCACCTCTCCTAGACCTAACTTATCCTATTGAATGACCGAGATAGGGGGTTGTAGGCTTGGCTAATCTTGCTACTTGATCCCTTGAGGTCACCATGAAAGCCTCCCTTGTGTTGGACTTCTTTCTTCACTAAAACAAGGGAAGTATCTACTTTGGTGAAAATGGTAGATACCTCCAATTGTTACACAAGATTGGCATTTTGCGGAGGGCTTTGCACAAGTACAAATCCTGTGATAACAGTCTCCAAGTTGTGTGGATGACAAGTCACATTTTATTGATTCCTTAGCCTAATTTTAAGGAATAAAGAATGAGGAGTTGTGAGCCTCATCTATAAATAAAGGCACTCCTCTCATTCCAAATTGTTGTGAATTGTTGCAGATCATTGAAGTCATTAATAGAAGAACTTCACTTGGTGTTTCTTGGTGTCAATTATTGAAGCTCTTCCTTTCTTGGTTATTCTTCTTGATTCTACTAAAACTAGCAAGATCGATCCATTGAGGAGTTATCAACTACTTGGAGAGAGGACGTCTAGGGTTTGTATCTCTTCATTCTTCCCTATAATGATTTGGTAAGTGCTTATCTCTTGTCTTGACTAGTTTTATGCTCCTTGGCAAAGGTTATAAGTATTCTTTCAAGTCTTTTGTTGATCTTGTTGGTGAAGGCTATTCCCTTGAAGAAACCCTTCTTGTAGGGCCTTGGTTTTTCATGGTTTGTCTTGATTAGACAAGGAACTACTAGCCTTGAGGCCCTAGTCTCTTATTCTAATCCATAAACATTGGATAACCAATTCTTAGAGAGGCATACTTTTTGACCCCATAAGCCCGAAGTGGAGACAAGGCACTAAGCTTAACTCCCAACAACCAACCACTAAAACCCTAAAAATTCAATTATTTTCTTTTTATGTCATATAAAACATAAAAATACAAAAGATATAAAGTCAATAATATTATTTTCATTGTCTAGTGCAAAGCTAATGGTTTACTTTCATTTTCTAG
Source organism: Picea engelmannii (assembly GCA_009831015.1). Taxonomy (NCBI): domain Eukaryota; kingdom Viridiplantae; phylum Streptophyta; class Pinopsida; order Pinales; family Pinaceae; genus Picea; species Picea engelmannii. The sequence continues at coordinate 15,400 of ML781437.1, read as the reverse complement.
ACATTTTCATCTGTGGGTTTATGCTTCATTGTTAATTTCTAACGCTAAGAAGGAAAAGCAACCCTATTGGTATTGTGCTTCAAGGCTCTATCTAACGTTTTGTGGACAATTTAAGTTGTTATCAGTTCCGAAAATTAAATTACAGCAATAAAAAACATAATTGGTGAAACCCTAAGCTAGGGTTTAACCCTAAAAAGTGCATTCTAACCCTACCCTAGCTTATATTTCTCTTGTGGATTGTTTATAAAGGATCTAACACATTCTAACGGTGAAATTCATCTCCTAAGTGTTTTATTGTTGTTATATTTCATTTTGGAGATTTTTGGTGAAACCCTAGGGGGATTCACCACCTCTTTTTGCAAGTTTGAGCTAATTACTTGGTTATTATTCATTTGTACTTGCAATTAAACATTGATGGGATTTTTTTATACGGTTTATTCATTTCCCGAAGTACCCAAGGTTCATCATTCTAAATTCTAATGCTTTTAGGCACTCTTGGGGTGCTTTTCCTCACCCAAAATCTGTATTTTCTGTGTTTTTTATCATATATTAGATTCTTGAATTGTTGGACAGCAGCAAACTAGTCCAATTTGCAACATATAATCAAGGGATAACTCAAGTATGTCATTGGTTCTTGGTTTATGCAATAATCTCTCTCTTGTGCAGCAAAAGGTACTTGTTTCTTCATTTAAAAGAGTGATATAATAGTGCTGATTTATTTTCTGTTGTAGCATACTTATTTCAGATTTCAACACTCATATAATTAGCTCCTAACCTTCTTTATATTGTAGTGGTCATTTCCCTAACCCTTAGTTGAATATCCTTAAGGCATTTGGCACTGGTCTATCTAACGTATTTTGAGGTGTGTAGTTTGAAGTAAACCATACAAGTTTGTTTCTAGAGATTGGGATACCCCTCGTGGCTTCTAGGAGTTGGCCTAAAGTGAAGGGGAAATCATGCTAAGGTGACAATGGTGCATTTCCCGCATTGTGCTTATCCCCAAAAGCATCCCTACGAAGGCTGCTAGTTTGGGCAGTAACACCTTCCATTACTAAATGTGGCAGTGAGCTAAGGTTGAGTTGCATGCATCGGTTCTATTTTCAATGGATTACTCAGCAGCTATTATTGGCAAGGAAGGACGTCCTTGAAAATCTCTCTTTTCCTCATTTTACAAAATTGGAAAATGGGAGAAATTATTACTTTTAGAGGGCTACTTTCTTGCATGAAGAGGATGATAATATTAGACAGCAAGTTTATATTGGAAAGATTCACTTATCTTGAGTTGACACAACACCACATGGAGGGCGCATGAGCTGGGATATTTTTGGAACAAGGTGACTTCAGTTTATTTTGAGTTAACTCAACACCATATGGAGAGTTTAGGAGGGCACATGAGCTAGGATATTTTTGGAACAGGGCGACTCCCTCTTAGTGTGAGTTGGAGGTTATTCAAGGCTATTGGGTAGCTAATTTTAGCAATTCTTTTTTATTTATTACAGCCACTTAATTATGGAGGTGTTTTGCATGAGAAAGTCACCTTGTTTAGAGAGATCAGTTATCTATAAAGGGCGGGCGAATGGGATCATTTCAGCAGAGTTTTCCTTTAAGCAGCTAGTAGCATTTCTTCTCCATCTCTTCCTCCCTTGCCTCCTGTACTCTGTGCTGAGCATAGATATTGTGATTAATCTTGCATTCCATCTCTATGATGAAATCAGTCTCTTGACTGATACAAAGATAAAATTTGACTATGTCGTTTCTCACAGCTCTTTAAACTTGTTGATGCAAATATTTTCTCTTTGTGCAGTGGTGTGGATGGTTTTTCATGCCTCTATTTTGGTTGTATCGATCACCTAGAGCGCATATTCTTTTTATTATTTCTTTCCATATTTTAGCTGTTGCAAATAGGAATTCTCTTGCATTATTTAAACATCATCTTTCTTACATTTTATGTGCCGATTTGTCATACTAACACGCAGATTTTCGAAGTAATAATCAGCGCATAAACGCTAGGGACGCCCCTCTATGACTGGAAAAGCACTAGTCCAAGTGGAGAAGAAGTTAGCTAGTAGCCTAGGGCTGACTGCTTATTAATTATTACTCAGTTTCATGTGTTGCAGATCCTGGGGTTAGTGTTGTCCATTGGTGCATTTCTGAGTGATAACAATACACAAAGCAATTACTCACATAAGGAAAACCTTATAGGATCTATGTAGGAAGCAAAAGCTACACTACAAAGGAGCACACCCCCAACCCCGGTCCACTTCGCTTTGTAAGCACACTCAGAGAGAGAGCAACCCAGAAGTGCCCTCAAAAGCGCACTTCCGAGTTGCTCTTGGTTTTTCGGGAGCACATTGTCAAGGGATTTGAGGAGCTCCCTGCCCCTATGGGAAGCACTACAAGAGGGGCACTTCTGGGTTGCTCTTGGTTTTTCGGGAGCACATTGTCAAGGGATTTGAGGAGCTCCCTGCCCCTATGGGAAGCACTACAAGAGCGTCGCTCCATACCCCTATGGGAAGTGCTCCAAGTGCTCTATTCCCAAGTTGCAAAGACTCCCAAGGCCAAAAAATTGCTCCCTAGGTGCTCCTTGAACCCTCCCACACACTTGAGCAATTATGTTTTGCTTGTGGGAACCAAGGCAAGGTTCCCACAAAATCTTCCTTCAATTTCTTGTATGATAGGATTTTTAGTAGAGTTGCATTTGAAGGACAGCAAAGCACAATCAGCGATTGCAGTCTAGCAGGTCAGAGTACTTTGGCTAGAGGTGTGCGAGATGGTGGCCTTTACAAGTTCCTTGCTTACCATGCAGTGATTGTACATACTAGCAAGAAGCTTGGTGAGCCTTCTAGTATTGAGGAGGCATATGTAGAGCATGTGTGGTGGAATGCAATGGAGATAGGTTTAAAACCAAAGTTGTTCCATTGGGCCAAGACTCGCGAGTCTTGCTAAGTCTTGTTGAGTCCTAAGTGGGCCAAGCACTCGCCCGAGACTCTCCTCAAAGACTCGCCACTCGTAAGACTCGCCCAAACTCGTGAGAGGGTGAGTCTCATACCAGACTCACAAATCCGACTTAGCAACCCTACAGCATTCACACGCGCAATTTGACTTGTCAAACAAATTTTGGAGGGAAGTTTCTAGGAGGGAAATGAAGCATTTGGGAGGGTAGTTGAAGTGTTAGCCCTAAGAAATCTTTATAAAGACATTTCTCATCTCATTCTTTGTCATTACAAACATCTTGAAAAGTGATTTCATCCTTCTAAGAGTGTTGTGCACCATCACTGTGAGGAGGATGAGTTCATCATCACCATACAGAAGGCTGCAATGTGCATTTGTGAAGGATTATAGAAGGCTATTGTGTGAAGGAGGCTGCTATGTAAAGGAGGTTGTGTGAAGGAATAAAGGACCAAATAGGTCGTTGTCTGCAGTTGCGAAGGAAGTCTTAGCCTTCAAAGTTCAGGTAAGTCATCAATCCTAGTAGTGCTTAGCTAAAATACAATTTATGCCCAAAAAGATATTTTAAAATCTAGATTTCTCCTAACATAGATGACAACAATGTTCTACATTTCAACCTATAGGTCTATAGGTTGATGTTACAAACCTATAGGTTATAATATTAGCCTACAGATCTACAGGTCTGTAATGTTAAACTACAGATCTGTAGGTTGGTCTATAATATCAAAGTACAAGTCTGTAGGTTGATATTACAAACTATAATATCAGCCTACAGACCTGTAGATTGTAATATCAACCTCTCGACCTATAGCTTGTAATATCAACCTACAAGTCTGTGGACTGTAGGCTGATATTACAGACTATAGTCTCATCCTACAAACCAGTAGGCTGCAATATCAACCTACAGGTCTGTACGTTGTAGGAGCCTACAGACCTGTAGGTTGATATTACGGACTGTAATATGAGCCTACAGGTTTGTGATCTGTAATATCAGCCTGCAAACCTGTAGGCTGATATTACAAACTGTAATACCGGCCTACAGACAGCCTACAGACCTGTAGGCTAATATTATAGGGCCGTAATATCAACCGACAAACCTGTTGGCCATAATATAAAAAATTAAAATATTTGACTGCTAACCCAACTCTAGACTAGGCCACGCTAGCCTAACTCCGCGATACATTCTAACAATCCAAATTCTCGTCCATGGCACCTAAGCCCAAAGTTAACAGGCCTCTTGATAAAACATGGGAACATTGTGTCCAGGTGAATCCAAATGATGACCATCAAGTAAAGTGTAAACACTGTCCCACTACAATGTTTGGGGTCATAAACAAGCTGAAACGCCACCTGACGAGAGTTATGTGCAAAGATGTCGTAATTTGTGATGGTTTCCCTGCAGAAGTCACAGCCCAAATGCAAATTGCTTTGGAAGCCATCAAGGAACAAAATGCTAAGAGAGCTAAGATAAAGTTTTAAATTGCGGGAATGGGTAGTAGGCTGCAGACCTGTCGGTTGATATTACAGAGTTGTAATGTTAGCCTACAGACCTGTAGGCTGATATTACAGGGTTGTAATGTCTCCTATAGCCTACAAGCAATAGGCTAATATTAAAGCCTACAAACTTGTAGGCTGTAATATAGAAAATTAAAATATTTGACTGTTAACCCAACTCTAGACTAGGCCATGCTAACCTAACTCTGCCATACATTCTACCAATCCAGACTCTTATCCATGGAACCTAAGCCCAAAGTTAAAAGGTCTCTTGATAAAGCATGAGAACATTGCGTCCAGGTGAATCCAAATGATGACCATCAAGTAAAGTGTAAATATTGTCCCACTAAAATGTTTGGGGGCATAAACAGGCTGAAACACTACCTAACGAGAGTTGTGTGCAAAGATGTTGTAATTTGTGATAGTTTCCCTGCAGAAGTCATAACCCAAATGCAAAGTGCTTTGGAAGCCATTAAGGAACAGAATGCTAAGAGAGCTAGGATGAAGTTTGAAATTGCAAGAATAGAAAAATCTAAAATGGCACTTTTATCGCACAATTTGTGCTTGCCCAAAAGCCCAAGGCAAGTGGATACAGAATTGGCGTAATTGGGAATAACCTATCGCTGTCACCTTAATAGGGTATCCCTTTCTATTTAGGAGTATGGCAAGACTACCCCAGGGGAGATGTCCTCGGTGACCTGGGGGGTTTGAGAAGGCTAAGGCAAGTAATCACAAGGAAATCCTTCCCCTCTCACAGATCACTCAAATCAAGGTTTCTTTATGTCTTGTAAAGATGAAGCAAATAGATGATATTGTGTACCTTCCCAGAACAAGACAACAAGGCAAAAAGGGGCACTTTCCAAGTACCAAAATGATCGTTAGTGCTTCATAAGACAATAAACCTTCAAAAGGTAAGCTAGCTGATATGAATTTGCAGCAATACAACAGTTTATAACAGCAATTAATATTTTATAACAGCCACAAGATTTATGCCTTGAAATTGTTTGAAAAAGACAAGAAAAAGTAACTTTGACTAGGAAAATTGATAATAAGTCGTCACAAGCAAAGTTGGCAATGTTTAGCTAGCTTTTGAAATCACTTTTGCAGAGAATTTGCTGCAGCTAGATGGCTGTAGCAATCTTTTGCAACATCAGCAAATTCTAATGGTCAAAAGTGCAAGAAAACACCATATAAAGTTAGCACTTACCTAGCAGATTGACTAGCAATTATCACAATTAAGTTTTGAAGGAGATAAGTGCAAGTTATGTAGGGAAATGTATCCAATCAATGTATGTTTGTATGGTTGTAGCAATGTTTTGCTACGGCAGCAAGTTAGTTTGGGAGTTAGTCTAGTTTAGGGTTAGCAAATGTTAGTAAAAGTTTAAAGGATAAAAGTGTGAGTGTGTGTTTGATCAATTAACACTTGCAAGTAGTAGATTAGTGCCTTTCTAAGGTAAATGGAGTCACTAATGGCAGCAACATATCTTATAGGATAAATAGCAATGATAATGATATGTCAAAGGGATGGAGAGGATAAGAAAGGTGTTGGTATCCCAAGGCCTCAAAATTCCATCTCCAAGAGATAATCGCTAGAAAGTAACAAAGGTTAGGCCCTAGCGATTTCCCCTTTCCTTGAACAAATTGTAATAAAATATACAATGGGCAAGGAAGTAGGGTTACTAGAGTGCTACAATGGTAGGGCTCTAGTATCTACTTCAAGATGGGTTCCTTTCAAGAAATTTTAGCACATGGAAGACTATAGAGAAAAAGATGTCTTTCTCCTAGGGTTTCAAGCAAGCAATTTCATAATCTTAGACATGAAACAAGTAAAATTAACCATAAGCATTCATTTACAATAAAGAAATGCAGATTTTCCACTTACTTCACCAAGAATAACCAAGCAAAAACCCTAATTGAAGGTCCTCTACATGAAAATTTGCCAAAATACACCAAGAAATGCCTCCTCCAAGAAGTGCACACCACTAGATTTCAGCCAATAACCCTTAAAGAGGGCTGAATTTCAGATCAGCACTTGTGTGATGAGTGAATGATGAAAAAATATGAGAGTTTTATCTCCTATTTATACAATATCAACGACCTTTAATTATCTTTTAGGTCATAAAAGACCGACATGGCCAATTTACATCAAAAATCCAGTTTTTAAATAAAATCAATAATTAAACCCCTAATTTCACTATAGGGATGACGTCATGCCCTTCTAGGGTGACGTTAGACCCCCCGCATGGAACGCTAAGCCTCAAATGCAAAACGTTAGGCCTCCAGAGGCCTCAAATGTTGCCACACGTGCTAACTAGCACCAAACCATCCTCATAAATGCCAAACCCTAACTAGATGACGTCAAGGGTCAACATGATGACGTCAGGGGCCTTCAAGGGCCAATGTCATGGTGGAAGGGAAAGACCCCCCTAGGTTTAGGCCTGCCAAAGTGTCTCGGGGGAACGTCCTTCTTCCTTCCTGGTGCCATCCTCTGGTATCTCTCTACCCCTGGTTGGGCTCACAGCATCCATTTGTTGGGTTTTCAACCCCATGGAGGTCTGAGCTAATCATCTCCCCATAGGTACCTGTCCACCAGGCATGGTCCTGCAGCAACAAGAAGTACGCCCTCCATGGGCTCATAAGTCACAGGGATCATAGCAATGTCAATCACATCCAATAATCAAATTACCCAAACATGTGCATCAAACCCCCATTTACCCAGACAAATGCTCAAAGACGTTATGTAGTTTAACAAGTCAGGTTTTGAGAGGGTCTCAAAATGTCCTATTGGGCTAATCCTCCTCAAGTTTGGGGTGTTTCCCGGGTGAAGACCAATCTAGGTCATGTAAGTGTGTGAAATGGTGCAGGGGGAATGTTTGGGCAAAGGGTGCAGTTATAACAAGGAAATGTAGATCTTGCCTGTGGGTGCCTTTGTAGAGGGCGAGTTGCACCTTGTCATGACTCATGGATGCCATTGTTTCCTAGCCCATTCAATGCCTTTTATTATTTGTCTTATTGTTTTTTCTTTTCAAGAGAATAGTTGGGGGACATTGTCCTGGCGTGGTGACCAGTGGCGACAGCGTTACCCATAAGCACTTCACGGAAATGAGAAGGTTGGCTCGTGATGAGACTCCCTTTCTCTTGGTTATGCCACCAAGAGCCACTACCCTGATTTGGTGACCAGATAGATGGTAGTGTCATACTGCTACATGCCCATGGACCTAATAGGTCGGCTCATGATGAGACCTCCCATCCACCAACTAGACCTTGAGTTTTATTTTATCTTACGGGTCCCCTTTTCTTACTGAGAAGCCTTTCATTGCTTTCTCGGGAATCCCTGGGCGAAGCATCTCAAGGTTTTATTTTGGCTTTTAACTCTTGCCAGCTACTTTTACCCTCTGGGCCTTAAGCCCCTTCTTCCCACAAGGCAAGGTACAACCCTTACTAGTGCGGCAAACCCAATGCCCGAACTAAGGTAGGGGAAGATGAGAGGGATAATGATGAAAAATGGCAAGTAAAGGGAACCAGCTTACTAGGGCATTATGTCACCTCCCGAGTATGAACAAGTTAAAGAGCATAATTTCCAAGCAAAGGTTATGAAATGAAAGAGAGTTCAGTGCAACATATTCAAATGCTTCGAAAATCAGAGTGACACATACCATGATAGCCGAATTCATTACCTCATGGAGCAAGACCCACTGCTACTTCAGGATCAAGCTGGTGGGATGGATGTTGTTGTTGTTGATGGATGGGATGCACTGAAGAAGAGATGGGCCCTCCGAGGTAAAGCTCAAGTCGTATGGCTCTTTGTACTCCATGTCTAGGACCTGTGGGCCTCGAGACATAATCTCCTTAGTTATCCCTAGGATAGGGGATAACAAGGACCTCCCGATAGTTGATTATCAAATGTTGGAGCAAGTCCAAGTATCACCTCTCATTTGTTCCTTCCTCATACAACCCCGGGATCTCAACCAACCTTGGAAAGTTGTAACGAAAAGAAGAGAAAAAGAAGCAGATATGGCAGTGAGGAGGTTCTAGTACCATGACATCCTCTAATTTAACATTGCAAAGCCTCCTTTTTATCAACCAATGGTAGATGAAATTACAAGTGATGGCCCCCGATACAAAGCCCCCTCTTATAGTACACTGAGGGGGAAAGAGCTAGATGAATTGGAAGGCATTAAAATCTCATGGAAAAGTACAGGTTGCAGAATTTTGTCAGATGGGCAGATAGATCAGAGGAGTAGAACAATCATCAACTTTCTTGTGGCTTGCCTTAAAGGAACGATGTTCCTGAAATCGTCGATGCATCCTCACATGTAAAGGATGCAAATCTGATGTATTCATTATTGGCAGAGGTTGTAGAAGAAGTTGGGTCAAACATGTTGTCCAAGTGATCATAGAAAAAAATGCAAATTATGTGGCAACTGAAAAATTGCTATGTGCAAAATATCCTACTATTTTTTGGACCACGTGTGATGCCCATTGTATAGATCTGATTTTGGAGGACATGGGGAAGTTGGAGTGGGTGCAAAACATTGTTCATAAGTGCAAACAAATAACAAAGTACATTTATAACCATGCTTTGGTGTTGAACCATATGAGAAAATTCACAGAGGGTGAGCTCAGTCACCCTACTGTCACACGCTTTGCCACAAATTCTCTACCCTCCAAAGCCTTTTGAATGAGTACTGTTACACACCCGATTCTCTGAAGTGTACCCTATATTTTTTCATGAGATGTGACCACTTTGATGTGCCCAAAGTGTGATGGTTTGCTTTGTATGTGGCCATGATGGGATGATTTTGATGTACAAATGTTGGTTAAAGGTTACCCAGATCCCCTCAGGTGGACAATCATGGCATGCCCTCTTAGTCCCCATTCTCAGGGTGCTTGGTTTGATTGCTCCGGCCAACTACCTTTTTGGTCATTCATTGGACATTAATTATCTTATCTTCTCTTATCTAACAACTATCTTATCTTCTCTTTTCTAACAACATATTTGGAGTAGGTACTTGGTTGGAATTGTTGAGTCATAAGAATAACCATGAAATATAATCATATTGATGTTGTAAATGGACCTCACAGCGAACTCCGCCTTGAAACAGTCCATTCAAATTTCAAACCGATTGAACTAACCCATTGGGCTCTCTCTCTCTCTCTCTCTCTCTCTCTCTCTCTCTATATATATATATATATAGAGAGAGAGAGAGAGAGAGAGACATCTCTCGCTTCTTTTCTTTTAATATTCTCAAGGTGACAATTGTGAAAACAAAATTAGAAACAGAAAAACACACACAGGTACTTCAAAATATAAATGGCATCATGAAATATATTTACCTGTAGTGCAGAAACTTGTGAAGGAAAACCATATATACACAAAATCATCTCCCAAGGCCTCTTTTTTTTTGTTTGCCATGCTCCAGAAGTTATTTCTCCATTATGTTGTCGTATTCTACGACGAGGATTGGTAGTGAATCTATCGTAATTAAAGCATAAAACATTGGCATCAATATGGTGAATCAATACAATAAAGGAAGAATATAACAAGTAATTATTTGCATCAAGTTGCCGCTATTGATGACTAGCATGCAAAATGCTCAAGAAATCACATTATATATGAGATGTTTGCATTTCTATATTAAACACAAGCATCTGTATTCCAATCTAGTGAGATATAAATAATGTTATTGTTGCCTTAAACCATGATTAATACTTTCACAAAAAGTTCTAAAAATTAAATAACCTCCTTTAATCAATCCAACACATAATTAAATTTATACTAAAAAAAAGAATTGAGGTGCAAATGAATAGAGATAATTAGACCATTTTCTAAGATGTCGAGGAGAATAATTTTCTTTCGAATACTGAACATGCTATATATGATAGTTGAATCGACTACTTTCTCAGTCATGCATATGTATGGACATAATTTCTCTTTCCTTCTTTCCTTCCAACTAAAAGTGGTGACCACATCATCCTCATCTCGATGCATATCCCACTATTTATTGAACAAGTTATCAAATGGTTATGTAAGGATGTCATTTTAGATAATGTTCTTGAGCTAGAGCCGCAAAATGAGAGATGGGAGGGCCACCTAATGATGACAAGGACAATCAACCTGCCCTAAGTCTAATACTCAACGTGATCTTTTGTTTTGATATTTCAGTTGTTATGATGTACTTGCTTTTTTGGCCCTTAAAGTTTTATATCATTGATCTTTTGTTTTGGAGCACTAAGTGGCACTTTATGGTTTAGGTATGATCTAGGGCATTTTTATACTATTTATGGCATTTATTGCCTTTGGTTTGTGATTGTGGTGGCTACCCTTGTAGTGACCTATATGTACATATTGATATTTTATAGTGAAATAGAAGCATTTTCTACAAAAAGAAAAGGATGACATTTGTCCATAACATATTGGATTTTGCAAGTCTAGAAATCTCAATCTAGGTTGCAATCTCATTACCATCCTAGCTTGTGGTATCCAAGTGTGTGAATCTCCTTGATAGCTTGTGTGATGCAAGTAGAAGATATTAGGGTTTGACAGTGGATGTGATGTTGGCTTGTTTGGAAGCTCCAATGGTTGGCCTATAGAACTTGGCAGGATGTCTTGCTTGGCCTTTGTATTGTTGGTTAGGGGTTTGTAGTGATTATGGATGCCCTAGCAAGGATTGGGATGCATTGAAGGATCCTTGCTTGGGATGAGTTGAAAGGCCTTGTTGTACTAGCTCGGGATGAGCTGAGGTATTGTACTTTATCAT
>ML781436.1:1152758-1164914 GCA_009831015.1 Picea engelmannii | reverse complement strand
GCCAGTTTTTGGGTGAGACTATTTGTTCAACTTGGTTACTTCTTGCTTGGTGCATTAGCCTCTCTTGGCTATTGGATTGCTTCCAGGATTCTTTTCTCTGTCAAGGTCAAGGTGCTCAGAGGGTGACAAGGGTATTGTCAGAGGCTTCGACCTATGGTTGGGTGACAAGGGTATTGTCAATGGTAAAACGAGCACAATCCTTCATATTCTATCACTTTTTCCACTATAGTCTTACAAGCGCCCTATGCCTCCAAACACTTCGACGACAATAGTGGAGGTAGCTAGGGCGTAAATGCCCATGAATCCCCTGCTCTTTCCACTTCTCGAGCAAAGAGGTCAGTTATTAATTCAGACGCACTCAGCTCCGAAGAGCCACACAACCGATTGCCACTTGTCCTATGCATTGAACGAATCTCCAGCTTAGTACCCACTTTACCTGCTTTCACATCATCTGGGAGTAATGACAAACGGTACAGTTTCAAATCTTCTTTGTAAGCTTCATCAGATCTGTACAAGGACCCTTGGCTCCACCACTGATCATCAGCTAGGTCACCAGCTGGATTCACAACTGTTCCCTCCATAACCCATAGATCATCCAGGTCAGCTTCAATCAAAACCCTAGACTAAACCCTAACCGCCTTCCCGACCTCCGATCCTCCAATCCCTGGCCCGACTCTTCACCCCAAGCATCAAATGAAAATAACCCCAACTAGAACGAACAACTCGACAACAAATATTGCTACGCTTCCTAGTTCGACCAGAACCAGGACAACCATGGCAGCCCTCTTGAAGCCATGATTACCACACCATTCCCTAATTATCAACATTTGATTAAATACATTGTATGGAAAGGCACATGGTCATCTACTTCGTGAATTTCGAACCTCGACTACCTTACAAAACTACAATATTTGTTTCTGCAAAGGAAAAGCTTTGATTGGCATTTCATAAGATTTTTGTTTTTCAGTTCTAGGTTAGATCTTTGAGTTCAGATCTATATATCATGAATTGAAAATTTAAACAAAAACAACATTAATGTATGTGACATTTATTATCCTCCCTAAATATGTGTTTGTGTTATTTTTTTGCACCTATATGAAATCCTATGATTAAAGATTAAGGAAAATTGAGGGTAATTTACCAATGTGATCAGAATTGGAACTAGCTAGAAAACCAGGTTGAAGAACTGGTAAGAACCCATTGATGATGGCTGGATCAAGGACGGTCTGGTTTGGAACCAACCAATCTGTCAGGTTCAGACCCTGCAGGGGGTGAACTGGTCCAGACCGACCGGTTCCACTAACATTGTAATTTACACTAAGTCCAACAATTAATCAAAAGGGCATCTATAATATAGGTTGTGTACCCCAAATCTGTCTAGTTAAACTAAGGGTAGATGGTTAGGAGGAGGAAAATGGCATTTGCATTCCATCTTGTAGGAGTCCTTTGTGTTGTCCTAGAGTGGGTAACACAAAAAGTTTAGACAAATTTTGCGCTACAAATTGCAGAATCTAAGTTACATCCACATCCTTGTAAGAGGATTTGTTTTTAGAATGCTCTTTTCCATCTAGCCACAAACTTTCTTCCCAAGCAAAAGAATTTTGGTGATAAGGTATCGCCTTTAAAAATTTCCTTCCAAGCAAAGGAATTATGTTGACAAGGTAAGATAAATTTGTGATATTTTACCTATAGAGGAAATTATTTTACGAAGGACTGTCCTAGAAGTCAAGAAGGAAGTAAGGGGGCAAATGTCCTTGTTGAATGGCTGATGTGAATTGGCTTCTTCATTGATAGGAGTAAGCAGCGAAAATAAAATTGGAGAGTACTCAGTGTCTTTTCCAACATACTAGAATTCTTTATTGTATGTAAATTTATAGAGCACATCATAATCCAATTTAAGCTTATCCTTATGTTTGGTGGACTCTATTTTCATGGTAGTGGCTATAACTTTCTCCATCTTATCACGAAAAATAACCAGTACCACGTGGTCATCAACATCTGCTATTTAGAACACAAGTCACATGTGATTCCAACCCTTTCCTATGTAGCAATGGGCACAAGATTGTTGAAATATTGTAACTGTGAAGAATATTCTAATTATAATTGAGTTATTTTCTTATAGATCAAATCCCCTTTTGTGGATTGATCATGCCGGGCTTTGTATAAGACCAAATCCCCTTTTGTGGATTGGTCAAACCATGGTTATATGGTGTTGTTTGTAAAGTCGCCCCCTAGGGCTAATTAAAGTGGTTTTAACCACTAGTTGAAGAAGTCGACCCAGCTTGGTGAAGAGACACAACCCTAGCGCCTCCCAACTAGTATAAATAAGAGAGGATGATGCCTCATTCTTACACTCACTCAAGTCACTCATCTAGTGCACAAGTTTTGAAGGAGGCTATAGTTAGAAGAAGGAGAAGAGAGAGGTGCATGCCTAGTATTGGATATTCTTGGTGGTTTGGTCTTTTCTCTTGGCATTGTATTGGCAATCTATATTAAGGAAGTTTTTGTTGGGTTTTCTCCCCCATGAGGGTTTACCTGGATAAAATGTTGTGTACCTTCTGATTGCGTTTCTCTTAGTGATCCTATTTTTGCTATTATATTTGAAAAGCATTAAAACTTAACATGGTATCAGAGCTAAACTGAAGAGAGCACCTTTCATTGGGTAACCAAAAACGTCACTGTTGTTGTACAAGAAAATTAGGGCTTTTTATTGGAAGATAATTTCTGACTAAAAACTATCTAGGGAAGTGCGCCCTAGCTTAGCGAACTCATTGGCAACTTGAGCACACCTTTTCAGTGGATAGAGCCTTTGGAAAGTCAAACCCTAGTTTTGACCAGAAAACCAGAACCAGTACCAGAAGTACCAATCCATATTTTCGCAGCTCAAGTTTCAAGTGGTAAAACTTGAAATTTTTAAAATCAGACAACTCCAGCCTACTCGCCTCAACCTAGCACATCTCCTGGTAAGTTCAAAATCACTATTTGAGCACTTTCATTTTTTGGTCATTTTCTCATTGTCTCAACTCCAGGTCAAGATGTTTGCAAGCACTAAGCTTGTTGACAAGTTAGAAGGTGTGGAAAACTTCCGTTCCTGGAAGTACAGAATTGGACTCATTCTTGAAGAGAATGACTTGGAAAAATTCATAAAAGATAATGTACCAGAACCCGAAGAAGAAGCAGCCAAAGGAAAGTACAAGAAGGATATGGTTAGGGCCAAAAGGATCATTGTGGATTCCATTAAAGATCACTTGATCCCTCAAGTGTCTTCTCAGAATACTCCAAAAGAAATGTTTGATGCCCTAACCAGAATGTATGAAGGAAAGAACATCAACCGGAAGATGAATCTGAGAACCCAACTCAAAAGTACAAGGATGTAGAAAGGAGAAACAATCCATGACTATTTCTCTAGGGTTTCTCAATTCAAGGAACAATAGAAGCAATTGGAGAAAACCTAGATGAAGATGAACTTATAATGATAACTCTTAATGGTCTCACAAGACCTTGGGATGCCTTCATCTAAACCATCTGTGCAAGAAAAGAAAAACTCCATTTTGATTGCTTATGGGAAGGATGTGTTCAAGAAGAAGCAAGAGTGGCAAACCGAGAAGCAATGCTATTAAAGGATGAAGACCAAGCCCTAGCTGCTCATTCTAAAGGAGGAAAGAAAAGGTCGCTTTTAAAAAAGGAGACCCATCTTCATAAGGAATCTCACTCTCCAAGGAGATTCAACCACTTCCATAAGGAATCTCACTCTCCAAGGAGATTCAATCACTTCCATAAAGAATCTCACCCTCCAAGGAGATTCCAGAAATTTCAGAAGGGGCAAAGAAGAGAAAAAGATTTGTCCTCTTATCGATGTTATCATTGTGATAAGATGGGACACATTGCTAAGGATTGTCCTGCCAGAAGGGAAGAATTCAAGAAGAGAAGCAACAAAAGACATCATGCTCAAGCAACTGAAGATGATGAGCCACCCAAGAAGTTAACTAAAGAAGAAATTGAAGATTATGTTTTGTGACACCCGAAGAAGATACTTGGCTCTTAAGCATATGACAGAAACCCCGATGAGAATGAAGGATGTATCCCAGAAGAAGGAGGTTTGTACTTGTCCACTCAGATGTATGTGGCCCAATGCCATCAACCTCTCTAAGTGGGTATGTATACTATGTGTCATTTATTGATGATTATTTTCGCAAGACTTGGGTTTACTTCTTGAAATCAAAAGATGAAGTACTCGGAAATTTCAAGGAATTCAAAGCCTTGGTAGAAAATCTATTCGAAAGAAAAATCAAGATACTCAGGTCAGATAATGGAGGAGAATACACCTCAAATGAATTTGGAAGCTTTTACAAAGATGCCAAGATTAAGAGGGAGCTCACCACTCCCTATAATCCTCAACAAAATGGTGTAGCAAAAAGAAAGAATAGAACAATAATGGAAGCAATGAAGACTATGATCCACGATCAAGATCTTCCAATGCACTTATGCGTTGAAGTAGCAAGAACAACAGTTTATGTCCAAAACAGATTATCCCATAGTGCACTTGGATTCAAAACCCCCGAAGAAATGTTCTCCGGAAAGAAGCTAGAAGTAAGCCATCTCAAAATATTTGGTTGTCCAGTGTTTGTACACATTTCGAAAGAAAGGAGAACTAAGTTGGACCCTTCAGGGAAGAAAGGAATATTTGTTGGATACTATGAGGTCTCTAAGGCCTTCAAAATTTACATACTATGTTACCATCATATTGAGATCAACAAAGATGTAACCTTTGATGAAGATGCAACACTCAAAATATCAAGGAAGTGCTAGCTTGAAGAAGTATATGAAGAAGAACCTGTAGCTCCCAGAGTTGCAGAACCCGTGAAGGAAGTTGCAATTAACCCTGATGATGAGATTCTAGAAAATCATGATATGATAGAATCTCAAGAACGTCCCCAGATGATGATCTCTCACAAGAGAAAGCCAGCTTGGGCAAGGGAACTTATTCAAGATGGAGAAAAGTATGGTGCCCTAGAAGGAAACATGAGACAAAGCAAGAAACCTAAGCCATTCTCCAGTTATATGGCCTTGATGTGTGATCTCATAGAAAAGGAACCCGCTTGCTTTGAAGAAACCATTCAGAAGAAAGAATGGGTGGATGCCACGACGAAAGAATACCAGTCCATTATAAAGAATGATGTATGGGAAATAGTTCCCAGACTAAAGAGCAAAGATGTGGTATCTTCCAAATGGATATACAAGATAAAACATGCTGCAGACGAAAGTATTGAAAAACATAAAGAAAGATTTTTAGCTCGTGGCTTTTCTCAGAAGGAAGGCATTGATTATGAAGAGACGTTTGATCCTGTAGCCAGATACACTTCTATTAGAACCATCATAGCCCTTGCAACTAAGATGAAGTGGAAGTTACACCAGATGGATGTGAAAACAACCTTCTTAAATGGTGTTATTGAAGAAGAAGTCTATATTGAACAACCACAAGGGTTTGAAGTTGAAGATAGAAAGACTCATGTTTGTAGATTGAAGAAAGCTCTGTACGGGTTAAAGCAAGCTCCTAGAGCTTGGTATGGTAGAATTGACAGTTTTCTGACGAGCTTGGGCTTTACCAAGAGTAAAGTTGATTCTAACCTTTAGTTCAAGGTTATGAATGATGAGCCAATTATATTGTTGTTGTATGTGGATGACTTATTCTTAACTGGAGAAGAAAAGCTCATCACAAATTGTAAGAAGAAGCTCGCTACAGAGTTTGAGATGAAAGACCTAGGCCTGATGCATTATTTCTTAGGTCTTGAAGTTTGGTAGAGCCCAAAGAAGATCTTCCTTAACCAACGAAAGTATGCAGTTGAAATACTGAAGATGTTTGACATATTGGAATGTAAATCCATGCATACACGCATGGAAACTAAGTTGAAGCTCCTGGTAGATACTTCATTAGAATTGGTTGATGCTACTTTGTACAGACAGATTATTGGTTCGTTGATGTATCTGACGAATACCAAGACAAATATATGTTTTGCTGTGAACAACTTGAGTTAGTATCTTGTAGAGCCTAGATGTGTCCACCTTATAGCTGCAAAACATGTGATGAGATACCTTAAAGGTACGTTGGAATATGGTCTCTGTTATACTGGAGATCATGACTTCAGACTGTATGGATATGTTGATTTAGATTGGGTTGGAAGTGTCTCTGATAGAAAGAGCACTTCGGGATGTTGTTTCAGTCTGGGGTCAGCCATGACTTCATGGCAGAGCAGAAAGCAATCCAGTATTGCTCTCAACACGGCAAAAGCAGAATACATTGCAGCATGTTCTGCCAGTTGTGAAGCCATATGGCTTTGGAAGTTGTTGACAGGTCTATTCGATCTGGAGATGGAAGCCATCGTGATTCTATGTGATAACCAGAGTTGTAAAAAGATGATGAAGAACCCAATGTTTCATGATAAATCGAAGCACATAGAGATCTGGTATCACTACATTCGTGATATGGTACAGAGAGGAGCTATAAAGCTCCAATATGTTGGCACAAATGAGCAGGTTGCAGATGTGTTGACCAAGCCTCTGTCTTGTGTGAAGTTTGAGCACTTCCGAGAGAAGCTTGGTGTTGTTCGAAAGGACCTCCCTCGAAAGGGGGAGTGATGTTGATGATACTATAGTATCCTGACCAACAATGGGTAGCTCCGTTAGGATTTTTATATCCTAGGGGATTGATCATCCCTGGGCAGATCTCGAAGGTCCGGTAATGACGGTCTGTCAGAGTACCTGTGCATGTATATGCCAGCTGTGGTCAGCAGTGGTAGCTCCGTTAGGATTTTATATCCTAGGGAATCTTATGATTCCTGGGCAGATCCCAAAGGTTCGGTAAGGACGGTCTGTCAGAGTACCACATGGTAGCTTTGTTAGGGTTTTTACATCCTAGGGAATCTTATGATTCCTGGGCAGATCCCAAAGGTTCGGTAAGGACGGTCTGTCTGAGTACCACAAAATGTTGTTGCACCTGCCTCATTCTGTTGCCATATGATGATGATGTTGTTATCTCTGCCTCGTGCTGATGATGTTATTATCTCAGCCTCGTGTTGTTGATGTTGTTGATGTTGTTATCTCAGCCTCGTGCTGATGATGTTGTTATCTCAACCTCACGCTGATGATGTTGTTATCTCAGCCTCGTGCTGATGATGTTGTTGCCTCGACCTCATGTTGTTGTTGTTGATGTTGTATCAGCCTCGTGCTGTTGTTGTTGATGTTGCATCAGCCTCGTGCTGATGTTGTATCGGCCTTGTGCTGTTGATGATGTATCAGCCTCGTGCTGATTGATGATGTATCAACCTCGTGCTGATTGATGATGTCGTATTAGTGTTATACTAATTGATGTTGATGCAGATGATGATGATGCTATTTCAGCGTCATGCTGATAAAGATGATGATGCTATTTCAACTTCATACTGGTAATGATGATGATGTTGTTTCAACTTCATGCTGATAATGACGATGATGCTACTCCAACTCTACACTGTGAACGATGATGATGATGATGTTGCCATTGCAACTCCATGCTATGAACAATGATGTTATTGATGATGAGAAAAACTTTCAATGATTTATAGATGTGCCAGTCAATGTTCCATACGCTGATGATGTTGCTTCCCTCTCTCTCTCTTGATGATGTTGTATTGGGTTGTGTCAGTAGAATACCCTTCTTGTTAAGGGGGAGTGTTGAAATATTGTAACTGCGAAGAATATTCTAATTATAATTGAGTTATTTTCTTATAGATCAAATCCCCTTTTGTGGATTGATCATGTCGGGCTTTGTATAAGACTAAATCCCCTTTTGTGGATTGGTCAAACCATGGTTATATGGTATTGTTTGTAAAGTCGGCCCCTAGGGCTAATTAAAGTGGTTTTTGAAGATTTTCAGGTCCTATCAAGCTTTCTTACTGGGTCTGTCTTTGACCACAGTTAGGCTCTAAGTTTCCATTGTTATGATAATGTTTGCTGCTGTTTTAGGACAGCCAACAATCCAAGAACTTCTTATTGATTTGTTACGGTTGCACTTCCAATTTTAGGTCCTCTAGCATGTAGTTTTAGTAACCAGAAGTTAGCACATGCATACTAAAATAAGTACAACACACCTAAAGATTTTTACAGCTGAAAATAAGCAGATCTAAGAAACTAACACATGCATTTTTGTACACAGGTGTTTTTGGTCAACATGACCCTAGATAAAACCCCCGGGGAAAACCAATTTGAGATATATGTCTATATAATGATGATCTAAGCAAGAGATACAACAAGTAATGAAATACAATGGAACCTGTATACATAGGAAGCTCCTCACAAGCCTTGCCACAAGAACCAGAAAGAGAAGTGCTCAGACTCAGGTGCGCCCTCTCCCTTTGTTTCTCTCTGGACTGAAATGAAGCGCTCTAGCTCCTCTTTGACCCAATGAAGAAATTCCTCCACAAGAATGTGCTCTCCTGTGCTGCCTCTCCACTGAAACTGTCAGAGCTCAAATCCTCCAAGCAGATCTGCTACCAGGTAGCTGTCAACCCTCTCCACAGGTGCACCCTCCTCCTAGCAGAAATGATCACCATAAATAATCTGAGCCATAAACTGAATGCCTCTCTCCAGAGAAACAAGCGCCCTAGCTCTCCTCTCCCTATGCATCAGACCTCATCTCAAGGTGACAAGTCCTCCTCTCCTGGTGAGCATATGAAGGAAATAAATGCGCCCTCCTCCTAGTAGATGCGCCCCTCCGCCATATATCATGCTCCCTCCAAGGAATGGAAGCTAGAACTCCATGGAAATGCTCTCCATGCAAACTCTAAGTAACAAGAGCCTCCTCCTCAAGCTCTCAAGGATTTCTCTCAAACCCTCATCAAGTGCGCCCTCCTTCTCCTCAAGAAATGCACCCTCCTCTCTTCTCCAAAACTCACAAGTGAAGAATGAATCTCAATAATACACTTTACCCTCTCTTTAGCCTCCTTTGGCCAACCCTAAAAGATCAATGGCCTAGATTAGATCTAGCCAAGTCTAATCAATGGGTGAGATCTCATCCAAAAATCTCACTAAGGAAACCCACTTTCCCTAGTTACTTTATGTCTATTAATTCACCCACATTGTGAATTAATTGTCACTTTATGACTTAAGTGACATATTTCACTTTTGACTTAAATCTCCTAAGTCAAAGTGAAATTAGAATCTTAAACTAAAGTATAAGGGTAATAGTCTTCCCCCTTTGTGCTTAGAGACTCATAAGCACATGGGGACCACTTTCCAAGGTACCTAAATCTCAACAGTTTTAACCACTAGTTGAAGAAGTTGGCCTAGCTTGGTGAAGAGACACAACCCTAGCGCCTCCCAGCTAGTATAAATAAGAGAGGATGATGCCTCATTCTTACACTCACTCAAGTCACTCATCTAGTGCGCAAGTTTTGAAGGAAGCTGCAGTTAGAAGAAGGAGAAGAGAGAGGCGCATGCCTAGTATTGGATATTCTTGGTGGTTTGGTCTTTTCTCTTGGCATTGTATTGGCAATCTATA
This sequence comes from Picea engelmannii, assembly GCA_009831015.1. Lineage (NCBI taxonomy): Eukaryota > Viridiplantae > Streptophyta > Pinopsida > Pinales > Pinaceae > Picea > Picea engelmannii. The sequence continues at coordinate 1,155,379 of ML781436.1, read as the reverse complement.
TTAAGGAAGTTTTTGCTGGGTTTTCTCCCCCATGAGGGTTTCCCAGGATAAAATGTTATGTACCTTGTGATTGTGTTTCTCTCAGTGATCCTATTTGTGCTATTATCTTTGAAAAGCATTAAAACTTAACAAAGATGACTACCCTTAACCTCATAAACCCCTTTAGTCTGATATCGTAAGAAATTTATGGTTGTACTCATAAACACAAATGCTCCCTCATCCTAGTTAGATTTCCAGTACCCTGACATTTGGGAAAAATGGGTATTGCATTCATGAAATGAAGACATGAACTCTAGGTATGGTCCTTGTCAATTATGGTAGAAATAATCACATCTAACTGTGTAGCTACCATTTTGACCAGCAAGGTATTCATGTTGTCAATGAGGCCCATTATGTTCATACTATGTTCGGAATGCTGTTCAACTTAATGCATCACCCTACGGCATAATTTCCTATGACTTTAAGAGAATGAAATATTAATTTTCAGTACTAGTAATTAAACTACCACACATACAACCTTGGATCCAAATAAGTAAGCCATATATGTCATTGTTATAAATACTGACATAATTTTTTACAGTGTCAATGACATTGGAATGAACCAGCATTAAGAAATATCATACAAGTCCCTCTCCCATGGAACCCTTACTTTCGCTAGTGGGCTTTTCTTACTTTGCAAGCCCCATTAACTAGATTAATCACCAAAGGAGTCTTGTGTACTTATAATTGGTTTTTTGTAGACAAATACTTAGGTTGTTATGGGAAAATGGTTAATTCCTTGTAAACATGATCACAATGTGAACATTTCAATTTTTTCCCGTTGATTGGATTCCATCATTACTAGTGAACTTTTTTAAGGCTTTCAAATCATTCTAGATGCTTTATGCTGTTACATCAGTAGAATATATATATATATATATATTTTTATGTTGGATAAGATCTATGGTGTCACTATTCTTCCCTTTGCTTATCCGCTTTGAATACTATATGGGATTCTTCTATGTTTTAAAAGCTTCATCCTGCTCAATCTCTTCTTGGTTTGTACCTGTTTTTCACATTTGTGTATCATATTGCTGGCAGGAAGAGGAGTAAAAACACAGAATGGTGAAGGAAATGAGGTGAGAACTACAGAGAAAAATAGGCCATTAATCTGTTTCGGATATGGATTATATTTTAAACTTTTTTTTGATGTAATGTAGGTTTTCTTTTTTCTTTTTTGAGGTAGGAGTTGGCTCATGAAATTTCAAAATTTGCCCGTTTAATTTCATAGAGAGTCCTAAGTTCATGCATTAGTTTTCAATTTTGAATTTCTGCTTTATTTTGGTAGATTAGATTGGCAACTTAGTTGTGAATACTAATTTTCACAGGAACCCATAGCAGCTGTTGTTATTATGGCTTGCAATCGTGCTGATTACTTGGAAAGAACAATTAAATCAATCCTAAAGTGAGTGATACTCTTATCTATGCACTTGACGATTTAATTAAAACAACTCGTTCTCATGAAGTAAATGTTTGTTCCATGTAGGATCGTTCTTAGTGGTTTTTTATTCTTTTGTTCATGAAGTGCTGTCTGCCCCTTTAGATCTGTGAGCATTAGCTTTTTCATTTTCAGGTATCATGGACCTGTGGCTTCAAAGTTTCCACTTTTCATATCACAGGTATTTAATGGGTTCTACTCTTTCCAATGACCTAGTTTTGTGCACATCTATTTTCTTCTTTTATTTTGTCTCTTTTGTTTATATAAAAGCAGATCCACTTGATATAGAATTCAGAACTAGAAAAATAGTTTTGTAATCTTTTATTGTTAATTTTTATCCAGGATGGCCCGGATTATTCCGTGAGAAGCAAAGCTTTGAGTTACACTCAGTTCAAATATATGCAGGTAGACACAAGATACGATCTAGTTTTTGATATTATGACCAGATGAAGTTTACTTTAGGAAAAGGATAAAAAGGACAGGACGTTAATCAACATTAATGAACCATCAGAGCTTATTACAAGTACAATGACATAACAGACAATGTATATTTCATATATAAAAGCTTTGAAGCAAAGCTTCAAATGTTACAGTTCTGGCCGTCCCATCTATAAGAATATATTTAGAGAAGCTGTTTTAGCACTGTTTCCCCTTCAGTCAATTATCTTCTCAGGGATTATAACTGCTTTTCCTTCGACTCATAAGGATAGGACCTACTTTTCTCAGGATTCCCTGAATTTAAAGTTCAATTTTGTTGATATTATTCTGTTTGATTTATTCCATCTTATCGGTTTGTGTGAGGCCTATGTTAGTTTTGGATACGATTTGTTTGGAAAGTCTTGGGGATAAAACCATTTCTTAGAGTGAGATATAAAAAGTGACTAGTGTTCTAGACCATGTTTGAAGTCCAATGGTCCTCATATTGGAGAGACTCTACGGAGGAAAAGCACTATTGTTTAGAATTTTGCTACCCACTTTGTTTCTTTACTAATTCAGGGCATTGGTGAGAGTGTTGTTGCCTAAATAATTTTTTCCTAGCTTATATGGTGTGATGTCCCGTTCCCAATAGTAGGCCAGCAGGGAGTGACTTAGTAGTCTCTGTGTTCCCGTAGACTATAGTCAGGCACAAACAGGGAACAAGATG
>ML781436.1:1085105-1105992 GCA_009831015.1 Picea engelmannii | reverse complement strand
AAGAACTCCTCTCTCTCACTGGTTTTCCCCACACTGGGGTTTTTCCAGGGTCGATTTGACCAAAAATTTATTGTGTCATTAAATGTTTGCTTGCTGATATATTTTCTGAGTTTTAAAGACAGCCATTGAAAAGATTATTTATTTCATGTGTTTCAGTCAAAATTTCATTTCGAAATTTAATGCATATTAATGTTTGCAAATTTCATTAATATTGGGAAAAGGGCATTAAACATTTTGGAGTGATAAGGTGTGATTGAAACCGGGATTGGGATAAATTGCAGGGTGAGAAAACACTAAGAAAAAAATCAACAACCCGCATTGCTAACTCCAGGCTCATCACTTACTTCCAGAAACTTCCAACCACACCCTCATGTTGCACATTCTGTTGCTAAGCTTGTACAGGTTTATCAGCACTGCACTGAGTATTGTGCATTCCTCGGTGCATGGGTGCCTTGACACTACTATCCTTCTTGTGTTGTTGAGTAGGTGCATCATTGGGTTGTAATACCCCTGTTTCCCCCAGCTTGTAATTAATCATGTCTAGTGATTTCCATGCCATGGCATATAAACCATATAATTGTATTATTGCTTAAGGGGAAAAATATCAACCAGCTGACTGGTGGGTGAAGCCTTGAGTACTGGCCATGATACCACGAGAGGGATTAGTGGGGAGCAAGAAAGGGGATTATATGTAAAGACCCCAAGCCACCTTAACGTGTGATGTGGAGGAAATAATCAATATTCCTCTAGCTTGCAGATGAAGCAAAACAGTTAATGAAAGAGGGGTTGGTAGTTGAACAACCAACCACCCCAATGAATGGAAGTATAGGGAAGGACTGGCTAGGACAGCAGAAGCTGTCAGCCAAAGGTACCACGGCATACACATTCCACAATCCCTAAGTTGAACCCGGGTGGAAACCACGGATTTCTTCTGACAGAAGAAAACATGGGATAGGTCGAGAACCTTCCCAAGTAGTTGCGTGCAAGAGATGCACGAATGGAGACTGTAGGAGAGTCTGGTCTAAGAAGAAAAGGAATGCATGAGTGCTTGTAGGGGGATATGTAGACGTAGAATTGGAGAGAGTAGTTCCGGTTGAAGGAAGAACTCAGGGAGTTCGGAGCAGAGGTTTGTAGAAGACCCGAAGGAGGTGGGTGTTGGCTAGAGAAGCAGTGTGCACAGGAAAAGAAGAGAAACTTCTTTTGCTGCCAGAGGAATGGAGAAGAGAAACCTCCTGAGTTATTTACTTAACGTGATGATTCAACACTGAGGAAATCTCATGGTGGTATCATGGCCTAGCACAGGGGTGGCCTGTTGCCGAAGTTACTAAGCGAGTAGAGCCTATGGTTGGGTGGAAAGGCGTACACCCCCAATCAGTTGGTTGGATGTAACTTGTAACAAATAAGTATTATTTATGCCCTTTGTATTGAGTAAAGCAAATAGATGAATGCATGTGAATGTGCTAAATTGGTGCATGCCCGAAATTAATGTAATTAATGGTCGTTTCCTTGGTAAATCCTTGCATCTGAGTGACTGTGCTTAATGTGAGTCCTCGCATCTGAATAAGTAAGGAACTATATAAAAAATAGTCTCTTGTTCATGTAGTTATGGATACAACTGTATGTTTGTGCCTCCTGTGTGTGCAGTAGGATATTTGTTGTAGTATGATGCATGTGAAAAGAAAACAAGCTTATAAACTAAGAGTGAACAATACTTCGAGGAGGAACGAGTAGGAGTTCCCTGAGATCGGCATTGGAATGTCTCAGTGCCCAAGAGAGGCTTTTGGGTGATTCAGAGAGTCTTAATTCTACTGAGGAATCCCCTGTCCTGGTATGGACAGTTCGCAGGACACGAATCTCCACCTAAGTGGCGAAGAAAGAATTTCCTTAGTGGTTTCGGGGTAAGGTGAAAACCCTTAAAGGCCCAGTAAGACCATTTGGAAAAGACTTAGAAGATTTCCGTGAAATTGGTTAAGTCCAAGATCGGACAGTCTTCCTGTAGAAGACTCTATGTTCGAGTCGGGAGGATCTATAGCCGTTGGGTTGGCATGGCGAGTAGATCCTGGCCCTTCGCCAGGAAAGGCAACGTCGTCGAAAACGACCAAGTGTCGAGGCTTATGTGAAGACCTCGAGTTAAAACAACGACCATCGATTTGTCGGGAGTGACCTCGGTGAGATCTAGACCGTTGATGCCAGTGGTATCGTCGTCGAGAGTAGGAGGTTGGTGAGGTTGAGTGATGTCCAGAGAGCGTCGAAGATGATAAAGGCTAAGTGGGAAACGAGAGCCGTCGATTGGTACAGAGGCGAGAGTTGATCTCCATCATGGATTGCCTTAGGTTCTAGAGATGGAATGAGGACCATCAATCCTCCTTGAGGAGCCTTGACGAGATCTGGACCGTTGATACCGGTCACATCATCGTCGAGGATAGAACGTTGGTTAAGGTGAGTGATGGCCCAAAGAGTGTCGACGATGATAAAGGCCTGAGAACTATCGGAGGTCGTCGATTGGCCTGAGGACTAGTAAGTCTTAGCCATAAATCACTGTAGGTTTTGTTTAAGTGAGGAGAGAGAATGATAATGTCATAATGATGTGGCTTGTCAACTTGGTAGCCAGCGTGTCCTAGTGGTGATAGGTGTCACTAGATGATTGGCCAACGGGACAAAAGTGGGCATTGTTGGGCAAGGAGATCCCTTGGACCTTTGCTTTAAATCATGGTCGTCGGATCTATAGGCCATGAAATCTAGACCATTGATATTGGTCGCATCGTCGTCGGGAGTAAACGATTGGTAAAGTGAGTGAAGGCCATAGTGCTGACGACGATAGGGGTTACAAGAMAGAATGAGGGTCGTCGATTCGTCATAGGTGATGACGATGAGATCTAGACCGTCGGATCCAGATGTGTCGTTGKCAGAGTATGGAGGTTGGTAAGGTCACATGTTGGCCAAGGGTGTCGATGACGACAAAGGCATGAGGAAGATCTAAACCGTTGATCATTGCAGGAAGAGAAGTAACCCTAACCATAGATCATCGTGGGTCCCACTTAAGCAAGGAAAAAGGGAGAATGATGTCATGTTGACGAGGCATGTCGGCATGTCCCAAAGGTTGACACATGWTAGCCTGCAATTGGTAGAAAGGATCGGGTGTGAGCCCCTATCAGCCTTAAGTCTGGGGACAGGTGTCTTAATCCTAGCCCTCGGATCTATAGGTTGATAGATATGGACCATCGGTGCCTGACGCATCGTTGTCGGAGCATGAAAGGTTGGTGAAGTCAAATGATGGCCCAAGAGTGCCAACAATGATAAAAGCTATGGGATAATTCCAAGAAGGAATAAGAATCGTCGATGATCTCCGTGGAATCTAGRTCGTTGACGMAATCTCAAAATCGTTGGCAAAAGGGCAGTAAGYGACCTGAAGGAAGGGAGTTGGGCATTGAGTCGACGACGACGACGAAGATCTGGAGGAAGAACGACAACCATTGATCGGTGAGTAGGCGAGATTAAATCTTAGTCGTTGTTATGTCGTGGGTCCCACCTGTTCACCCTGGAAAAAGGTTAAAGGGACGAGTGTTAACCATTGTACAAGTTCGAGACGCCGATGTGATTTGAGCCATTGGATGTCAAGGGCCAAGAGCCATCGGATCTGGAAAATGAACTCGTCAGAGTTCATCGTCGAAGTGTGGCAATTGGGGTGACTTATGCTCCATGGGAGAAGAACCCCAACCGTTATATCATGAAAATTGCATTATGTACACAAACAGAGTGTGTACACATTATAATATGTATATATTACAATATATTATATATTGTATATTACAATATGTTATATATTGTATGCCTTGTAATTTTATTATATATTATATTATATGTTGTAAGTGTGCCAATAGAGTATGCAATAACATGTTCTCTATTGTTTGCTTTTATATGTGTACCTTATACTATATTCTATACATATTTTTCAATGTATATTATTTTTTATATATCTATGTATATTTAGATAAGTTGTATCCAAACATATCATATCCATAGTATTCTAAAATTATAGTATAATATTTTCAAATTTGTATCCACACTTGTATTTGTATCCTGGTAAGAGAAAATATTGCATATTGTTTAGAATTTGAAAGAACCATGGAAAGAAGCTATCGATCAACTTGAAAAAGCTACTCTTCAAAAATTCTACATGTAATTGAGATAGTTTCCTCTCAAAAAGACTTTGATTTGGAATAAAAGCTAAAATTAGCAGTAAGGTACCTCGTATTTTACCTTCCACTTTTGTTTGTCTCATAATGCCTTCTACAACTTGGCCTGCAACAGTGCCCTGACAAATGTTGGGCTCGATAGAAGTAAGCTCTACAGTGTATTTTGCATCCTAGGGGGGTCTTGATTTGAGATACCATTCTTTATTGTCCAAAAGCTCCTCTATCAAATAGGTAATGTCTCATCCCTTCTATTGAATAGTCCGACCATATAGAGAACAAAACTTCCAAGACCAATGTCTATGCTTCTATATAATACACAAAATTCTCTTGATAAATTGAAAACAAAAAGGCATGGTGTTCTATCTATGAAAAAATACACAGTCGACCTCTAAATGGAAACATATAAATTGAATATAGAAGTAAATCAGTCCATGAGTTGTATGTTACATATGTCATCTCTTGAATCAAGGCCTTATAGAGGAGGTCGACCACTAAGTTCAAGTTTCAAGGCAAAGAAAAGGAGATCAAGCTGGACAAAAATATTTGATTTGTTTCAAAAAATATCACTTGAGCTTTGATTGCCCCTTGAAAGATAGAAGAGACTTGAAGTATTGCAACCTTTGTGGTGTCGGGTACCATTCCATGGGATACTGCACAAATACATGAATAGATGATAGAAAAGAAGAATGTCAACGTTCGCATTGCTATTCCTTGGGACATAATATTGGATGTTAGAAAAATAAACACGGATCATATATTGTTACTTTACAAGGAGTAAAGACTCTGGTTGATGCTACTATCAGGTCAAAAAATGTAACTCAACCAACTGTTTGGAGGGTGAAGTAGAGGTAGCCCAATATGCTAATCTTAAGTTGTAGAGTAGAAGCAATTTTTCAAGATGCAACTCAACACTTCGAAGAGATGGGTCAAAATGAAAATCCTTTGAGTGTGCTTGATTGCTCAACAAGTCAAGATCAAGAAGCCAAATTGTGGAAACCAGTCAAACAACTAGTGATGTTCTTGAAAGAAGACAATGCATTTCAACACTCCTTAAAATCCTTAAAATATTGCATGGAGCCAATACTTCTCATTGGAATTTGGATGGATAAATCCAAACATTTCAGACGTTGGCCAAGTTTGGGGATGTGTTCTTTAGCTTTGGTCCTCAGGTCAACCTGTAGATAGGAGTTTTTGTGCAAAAGGTTGTGGTTGATTTTGGGTCACAAGTCAGCATACATCCCAGAACGACTTGTATACAATTGGGTTGACTTCATTATCAATGTCAAATAACTACTTAAATGTTCCCGACCAACACTTTGTTTAACCTTGGGGATTTGTGAAAGGATTGCAAAATAGGCTAATAGGTTTTGTCATCCATGTTAATTTTGAAGTTATTGATTTGGTAAATTCAGAAGATTCTTATACTGCTCTTGTTGGTAGACCATGGGGTAAAAGAACAAGAGGTTCAGTCTGACTAAACAAAAATGACTTAACATTCAGAGGGAATGGAAATGAAGTGATAGTCTGCCCTGACCCAAGCAAGGGAAACATGTAGTCTGTATTACACATTGTGTGGATCTGTACCCTTTCCCACTTCCTGGCTGTGTCTGGAGCTCATTTGGAATGAGCTGGCCAGTTCAAGCTTGATTCTAGCACACGTGACATTTCTTGCAGGTTCTTCACTCCTCTGGTCAAGTATTATACCTGTGCTTCTTCACAACTCTAGCAGACTTTTGATTGCTGTTTCTTTCCTACTCAAAATGTTAAGAAATCTTGATTCTGCTTTCTGTCTGCATCTCACGTCTCCCATTCCTTGCTTCTTGCATATAGGCTTGAATGAAAAATCCATTTTATGATATGCAATTTTGGAGGTTATACTTTAGCTAACTGTATTTTGGTTTGCAAGAGAGTTCCGTTTCATAATTCTTTTATATGAATCAGTTTTTATTTCAGTTTGATGAAGTTGCCATGCACCTATAGGAAAGTCTTGTAGAGTTTTAATTACCAAAATTTTCTGCTTGCATTTTTTCCTGAACAGGAGATTATTTAAACTGATTACTGTTCAATATGACTGTTCAATGGCAGGGATCTAGTCTGGGACAGTTTTTCAGACAATATTTGGAGTCAATCAAGTTGAATAATGTCCCTGTATGTTACAAAATTTTCTTTCCATGCAATCTTCAGGCTGTTTATATTCAGGATCCTTTCCATTAAAGATGGAATCTGTGTCTTTTTTGCCTGTGTTTATAGTTATATCCAGCGGGGAAAATCAGAATGGTAGTGAAATTTTGGCTTTTCCTCTTCGCAAGAAAAATCTAATCCTGCAGTTTTTCCATTTGTAGTACAACTGTTCTGATTCTAAAAAGATATTTCATATATCTCACAATGGATCTAATTCTATCCTGTATTTGTTGTGCAGGTTAACTGGAAGTCAAAAGATCTGAGCTACCTGTCAGAGGTGACATTTTGAAAGTTGATGTAGACTATTTGCAATATTTTCAGCTTTTAAGATAATTTAGTTTTACCTTTTGATTTGCTCATAGTAGGTTCCCTGAGTGCAGGCAAACTACCCAAAGTACTTTGCAAAACTTGTTTCAAGTGCAACACCTGTGTATGGGGAGGATGTTGTTCAAAAGGCATACAATATAGATGGTGATGTACGGATAGAGTATAGAAATCAGGGACATTTTGAACAGATTGCACGGAAGTTTGGGATCTTTGAAGAATGGAAGGTATATAATTCTGCCAGAGATGTTGCTTCACATACATCATATGAAATCAGTCAAGTTCTGATGTTCAGGAAAATCACATCATACTTTCCTTCAATTTGTTCATATTCAATTCAGTAATATAATGTTGGTAATGGTTGTATGAAAGTATTGATCATCCACGCTAATATTGTCATTTTTTATAGGATGGAATACCGAGGACTTCTTATAAAGGAGTAGTAGTGTTCAGATGGCAAACAGCAAGGCGGATATTTTTAGTTGGTCCAATGTCTCTGAAAGAACTTGGAATTGATTATTGAAACATAGGTGGCCTGAGCGGTTATCTATGGTATTTTCTTCAAAAGCCTTGTATATTATCATATAAATATTTGAAGTAGAAGATAGCTACTTCAGCCAATCAAATCAGCTCACACTAAATTTTATGGCCATTCAATCCTTTCAAAAATCAAATCATCTGGACAGTATCCTTTTCGAGAATTTGCCATTCAATTCTATAGTGAAGCACTGGGATTCTGTCATCATCTCCCAGTAAAAATTAAAGTTGAAACAGAGACAAAGGAAAGACTCAGTAATTCTCATTTACATCTTCAAAGTGAGTTCCAGATATGCTGATAGCTTTTTTGGTATCTTTCATACTTGCCAAAGCAGTGGGCTTCTTGAATTTTACCAGGCAATCATCCTCATTTTTCATGAGTGGCCTGCAGAGCTTTTGTGTGATACAAATACCAACAACCTAGTATTGGTAATATGATCAACTAGTTGTGCCAAGCTACGTTAGTGGTTGCTATAATTTCAAAGCTTGAAGAGCCAATGATAATTTTGGTTATTTTATTTGTCTGGTGATAGATGCTAAACAATCTGCACTTCTCTATATAAATTCAATAAGTAAGTGCTTTTTTTCAATTTTAGCAGCGTCTTAGATATATGGGCAGGACAAAGTACTGAATAAATACAGGGCTTGTGTTTGCTAATCAATCAATAAGCGTAGAATACTTAAGAATTTGTATGTTTGTGCCCAAAAGCACATGGGTGGTAACTTATGTAAGGAGTAAGGAATATAACTTGTGATCATTTCATTATCCAATCAAATGGTTTCACATAATAGATGAATATTGAAAGCACAGAAAAGATGGGAGACTCAATGTTAGAGGAATGGAAGATTAGTTCCAAACATGTACCAGGGAAAATGCAAACAAGCTCATTTTGAGTGATCCTTCTTCATCCCAGCATTAATGTTTACAAGTTTGAATTTAATGTTCAAAGGATGTTATGTGCCCCCTTGGTCTTCCAATAAGGCAAACAAAGTTCTATTATATAATTTTATTTACCTTCAACATGGTTGTAACTTCCAAGGAAACTAGAATTCATTAAGCAAGAAACATGTTTCATAAGAATGGAAACCTATGTTTAATTAACCAATTTCTTGACATTTTGAACTTAAGGAAGGTCCATCATCGGGAAATCTAAAAGCTCACAGTTAATATGTGTGGAATGAGTTTATTAGTATGCATTCCTAGAGATCAATAAGATGGGTTTGCTTTGAGAGAACAATTGAACTCTCACAAAGATAACCAAGGCATAATTATTTAAGGTGTTGAATTTCCGTTTCCACACCTTGTTGACCACCTATTTCGACTAGGGGTCAATGTCATATACCATGAAGATATGTACCTAGTGGTACAACCAGTTTGAAGACTTTTGGCTCAACAGGGCAAATTTTTCTCCCGACACGTATTTCTATGTACTCGGAATGTTCGCTCTTCTGCGTGGGATAATAATGTAATATGCTAGCATGAGTCAATTTTGGTCTAGTTGCCTAGGACTTTATCATTAGGGAAGTCCTTTCATCGAATTTTTTTTTCCTCGGGTAATTAATCTTGCTTAACTGCAATTTTAATTATCCTTGAGTTTTTCACTCATATAAATTCTCCAAAGTGGTGAAAGGTGTTTTAATGATCGAGCCCTATGGATGACTAAGGTTTAGAAGTGTTATAAGTGACCATGCTAGACATCTCCTAGAGTCTTACGGAATTTGATTAAGTTTTGATAGGATTTTTTAAATAATTAAAATTTCCATAAACTGGGAATTGTTAATTATTTTTTATGTAAAATGTAAAAAAAGTGGTCCTTGGGGATTTTGTATAGGGGTATGAGTACTCAAATCAAATGGTTTATGGACCCCTACACCCTTGGACCAAGTCTCAGCTCAATTGGACAAATTTTGCTAGGTCATTGTCTTTGAGGAGTTCAAGTCAGTAAAAAATCAGCAAATAATGGGCTAAATTAAAATAGTCAAATTTTGTAAAAGTGACTAAGTCATGAGAGAGAGTGGGAAAATGATTCTTAATGTATTTCCTAAGTTGGGAAAGTGATTTTCCACTTAGAAGAACCCTCCTTGCTAAGCCAACAACCCAAAGTGGTCACTCCCTAAGGAGAGAGGTGCCCCCTTTGCTCATGAACTCTTGGGAAATAAAAATTAAAGCAAAAGGGTGGCCAAAACTTTGGGTGTACCCCTCTTTAACCCTAACTTCATGATTGGTAATTGGAAAAGGTGTTTTCTCCCTTCCACACTCACCCTTCACACTCTATCCACTCACTAAACCCTAAAAGTGTGCCCCCCTTGAGATGACCTCCCTCCCTTAGATGTGTGACATTTGGAGCTCATCCAAGAGGGGTCTTCCCTCTCCCTCAACTATAAAAGAATGCCTCTCCTCTTCATTTCATCATGAAATCTCATAGCAAGTTTATTATGCCAAAATTTCTCATATTTGTTCCCCCCTCTCTCATTCTCTCATTGTAAATCTTGCTACAAGTATTTGTAGTAACATTTTGTAGATAATAAAGGAAGCTTTGAAGGATCTTGTGTGTGCATTGGGAGTCTTCTTAGTGCTCTTTATGGTTCTCTTGTGAGGTGATATAACTACATTTCATTTCTTGTATTTCTTTGTTTTCACTAGTTTAACTTGGAGACCCAAGCAAAGTATTTTTCTTAGGAATAATTGGTAGTAGTATTACTATTAGTTTTGTGGTGGTTTCTTTCAAGTTTGGAAAGTATTTTGCAAGCTTATTAGATGCTCTCACCTCCTTGTTGTCGTGTGTAGCAAATGCATACTTGTTTGTAGGTCACTAAAGGATTAGAGGAGTGAATTTCATATTTGGGAATTCACTTGTTCAACCATCCAAAGTTTTCATTATTTTTTTAATCTGTTTTCCATCATTTTCCCTCATTTATAAGCAAATTTTTTGATCTAAAATAGTCACTTAAATTCCATTTTCATATTTAAATTTTTACATATAAATTTTTGTTTTATGTGCTAACAGAAATTAATCATTTTTCCAAGTGTTTTGTAGCATTTTCCAACGAGTTTAATTTGTTAATTTATGCAGGGTCTCATCAAGATAAGGGGAGGTGCTACTTGTTTTGGGCCCCCACCACCCAAAAAGCCTCCTTGAGTTTGGGTATCAAACCTACTCGCATTTCTTTTCTTCTAAAGTGTTGTAAGCAACCCAAGAGAGTCTCTTGTGTGTGCATTCTCATTTCTAAATATAAAAATCTAATATTGTAATTAGTTAGAAAAAGTGTTCACGCCTTGCAAAGAGATTGGCCTAAGCCATCCTTGCAAATATCATGAAGGTTAGATTTAAATTTAATTTCTTGCATTTCATTTTTTATACCATCTTGGCCAAAATGGTAGGCTTGTCCTCCACTTGTGCCATTGTTGTGGAGTTGCTCTTTAAATTTTCAAGACATTTAAAATAAAAAAAATTCCCCACACCTTGCAAAGAGATTGGCCTAAGCCATCCTTGCAATATCGTGAAGGCTAGTATATTTTCAAATTATTGCAAAGTAATCACATTTGTGTTTCACATTTGCCTTGTATTCCCTCCCCTTGCCACTTTGTGGATCTTGGGTAACTAAGAAAGGGGAAAGGATTGAAGTTTGGTTTAATTAGGCATCCAATTGTTATTGTTTCCACCATAAAAAATGGTGATTTGTGAGGCTACAAGGGGTGGAAGTCAGGGACGGCTTCAAGGCACTATGTGTCCTCTTTGCTTGAGTGCCCAAGCATTTCGGATTTGACCTTTGGAGCTAGGGAAGGATCTTGTTTGTCTTTCTTCTTGAGCACCCAACAATTCATTTTGGTTGAGGGAATAACAATTTGGGGGTAGTCACATAGTTTAGGCTTGTATCTCTCACACTTTAATCCCCCTAATTCAAGAGAGACTTAAAACCTATTAAAATCTACCAACTACATCCATAACATTACACTTCAATTTTAGCTATTTACTTTCAAAGCAATCTCACTTTTTCAAGTTGTGCAATTTTACATTTCAAGCAATTTATTCTCCAAGCAACTTCACCATTTCAAGCAATTTATTCTCCGAGCAACTTTACCATTTCAAGCAAGTTTATCTTTTATCAACTTCTTTCATTATGGATATTTACATGTATTAAAGATTCTGTATTTTTGCTTGTAAGTATTCTTTATGCATTTGGAAACAATCGTTTAAATCTAATAGTCATTTCACTATCTAATTCATTGTGTGGATATTTCATGTCTTATTTCATGTTGTAGATATATATTTAATTGTTCATCTCAATAAGTAAACTATGGGTATATTTTAGGCACTGGTCTATTTCATTGTATTGTTAAAGAAAGGTTTGTTTGTCATTCAAAGTTGCATTTGCATTGTTTGTTTGTCATTGGGTTGGGTCTTCCTAATAAAAACCAAATTAACTCCTAGATCATTAATTAAAACTTAACATAGTTAAATAGGGTCTACCCTCTTAGCTTCTCTAGGAGTGAGCCTAGATGGAAGAAGTCTAGATCGAGGTGACAGTGGGTCTAGACTTAGGCTTGTGCCTCTAAGGACACACCAAGTGGGTTGGAGACTTCTCCACGTTAGTAGGTGTGTATAAGAACGACAATATCTTTGGCGCCGTTGTCGGGGATAAGTCTCTTATCCTTGGTTAATCAACAAAATCTAATTAATTCTTTAAAAACTAAGTAATAAAATTTTCCCTTAAATTTTTTTACTTGAGTTGTGTTATTCGACATTGCTTACTCTCCAAGTGGCGACTCCATTTGATAATTCTTTGAGGCATTCTACCAAGAGGAATCTGCAAGGATTGGTTTATCCCTTTCTTGAACCTGAAAAAGTGTACAAGAGAAGAATAAACAGAGTTGTTCCTTGTAGGCTACTTGAAAGTCTTGGAGAAGAAACAATCTCTGATATACATTTCTTGTTTTTACATAATAATCCTACGACACTTAATCCTATGACTTTTTGTTTTCCTTCTTGTTTTTGCTTTGTTTGATGTTTTTTGTTTGTTTAGAATTAACTTGGTCATTTGGCGGCTCCAATGCAAAATAATTTGACAAAGTATTCTTCAAGAAGGAACTCACGGTTTGTTTGGCTTCATCCTTGAACCTGAAAGGATTTTTGGAGGAGGTTATGCAAGCTTTTCTTCTCGTAGGATCCTTAATAATTTTTGGGTCTGAGTTCTTTTTTGTAGGTTTTTTTTCTTTCTTAATGAATCTAGTTTAGAAATGGATAATTTTTATAATCCTATTGATTTTTCAAGAATAATTGGTTATCCTCATGAACTGTCTAGAGTAACTATTGAAAATTTGTCTAATTTTCATAATAATGGTGATGTTAATTTTGACATCAAAGCCTTTGGGAAGTGTATTAGTGAGTGGTGTGATCCACATATTCATGAGGATGTTCCAATAAAATTGTTTGTCTTGACTCTTGTTGAGGAAAATGCTTATGATTGGTTTCATGATTTAGATGATTGTGAGTTTAAGACCATATAGGATTTGATGCATTCATTTTTAGAGAGATTGGGGGATGATCAGGTTGAAACTTACAATGAATTGGTTGATGCTTTTATGGAAAAATGGAGGGAGAAGGAACCTCCTAATATAAAAACAGTCAGTTCAAATATTAAGATGGATGCTTCCATCGAGAAATTAACAGAGGATATTGAAACCGCAGAAGTCATTGATGTAAATTAGTTAAGGATCTCGGAATCTCACCTTGTCAGTGCAAGTAATTACATTGGATATTTAGGTCTTGTAGAGCTAGAGCTTCACAATGAACAAGAAAGAGAACTTCACATGGAAATTTCGGATGAGCCCATAAATGAGTCAGTCATTGATCGAGGGAAACAAAGGAATTTGAGTTTGAAATTATTAAATATCTAGATAATTCAAATCCCCACCCGCCTCCCGAAGAACCCATCTCTTCAGAAAAGATATTCGACAACCTTGATGAAAACAGTGAAGTGGTTTCCTTGACAATTCCATTTCCAAACTCCCAACCATTGGATGACTTAATACAAGGTACTTGGAAAATGGTAGGAAACTAAAGTTTACAAATTCCAAATCATTACGAACAGTGGTTGGCCTTCCACCATGACAAGCATATGCATAAATTTACCAAAATTTCACAAGGTTTGTCAGACTTCAAAGTTTGGTGGAATAAAATAAGACACATGTTGGCTAGGTGGTCTATTCTCAATAAAAACACCAAGTTGATAAAATTTGGAAAAAGATCTTCAAAGAGTCATCCCAGACAGGGATTTTTCATACATCTAAGGTCTTGCCTCATCCATGATGTGGTTGGTCCAAATTCTTTCCACCTCATCCATTTGAATGGTGAGCCCATGAATATTCCAAGGAATGGGCAACAACTTAAGCTATTTTTCAAATGATGAGCAACATGGTGCCCAAAGTAGGCACCCTTTGTAACATATCTCTAACCTTTTTCCTTTGATTCTTTCAATTATGTTGTTATTTCATAATATAGCCATTTCATTTGTATGATGATTGTCAATAGCATTTTATTTATTGATTATTGTTTTTTTTTTTCATTGTATTTATGTTGGATATTGGTGAGCACTTTGTTTTGTAGATTCTGAGGTTCTCGTATGCTCTCCTTCCAAAGAGATCGACCACACGTCTCCATGTGGAGTCAGATGTTGACCACCTATTTCGACTAGGGATCAACATCATATACCATGAAGATATGTACCTATTGGTATAACCAGTTTGAAGACTTTTGGCTCAACAGGGCAAATTTTGCCCCCGGCACATCTTTCTATGTACTCGGAATGTTCACTCCCATGCGTGGGAAAATAATGTAATATGCTATCATGAGTCAATTTTGGTCTAGTTGCCTAGGAACTTATCATTAGGAAGTCATTTCATTGAGTGTTTTTTTTTCCTTAGGTAATTAATTTTGCTTAACTGCAATTTTAATTATCCTTGAGTTTTTCACTCACATAAATCCTCCAAAGTGGTGAAAGATGTTCTAATGATCGAGCCCTATGGATGAACAAGGTTTAAAAGTGTTATAAGTGACCATGCTAGAAATCTCCTATAGTCTTGCGGAATTTCGTTAAGTTTTGATAGGATTTTTTAAATAATTAAAATTTCCATAAACTGAGAATTTTTAATTATTTTTTATGTAAAATGTTAAAAAATGGTCCTTGAAAGTTTTGCATAAGGGTATGAGTACTCAAATCAAATGGTTTATGACCCCCTACACCCTTGGACCAAGTCTCAACTCGATTGGACAAGTTTTGCTAGGTCATTGTCCTTGAAGAATCCAAGTCAGAAAAAAAATCAACAAATTATGGGCTAAATTAAAATAGCCAAATTTTGTAAAAGTGACTAAAGTCATGAGAAAGAGTGGGAAAATGATTCCTAATGTATTTCCTAAGTTGGGAAAGTGATTTTCCACTTAGAAGAACCCCCCTTGTTAAGCCAACAACCTAAAGTGGTCACTCCCTAAGGAGAGGGGTGCCCCCCTTGCTCATGAACTCTTGTGAAATAAAAATTAAAGCAAAAAGGTGGCCAAAACTTTGGGTGTACCCCTCTTTGACCCTAACTTCATGATTGGTGATTGTGAAAGATGTTTCCCCTCTTCCCTACTCACCCCTCACACCCTATCCACTCACTAAACCCTAAAAGTGCACCCCCCTTGAAATGACCTCCCTCCCTTGGATGTGTGACACTTGGAGTTCATCCAAGAGAGGTCTTCCCTCTCTCTCAACTATAAAAGAATGTCTCCCCTCTTCATTTCGTCATGAACTCTCATAGCAAGTCTATTATGCCAAAATTTCTCTCATTATTTCCCCTCTCTCTCTCTTTATCTCATTGTAAATCTTGTTACAAGTATTTGTAGCAACATTTTGTGGATAATAAATGAAGTTTTGGAGGATCTCTTGTGTGCATTGGGAGTCTTCTTGGTGCTCTTCATGGTTCTCTTGTGAGGTGATATAACTACATTTCATTTCTTGTATTTCTTTGTTTTCACTAGCTTAACTTGGAGACCCAAGCAAAGTATTTTGCTTGGGAATAATTGGTAGTAGTATTACTATTAATTTTGTGTTAGTTTTTTTCAAGTTTGGAAAGTATTCTGCAAGCTTATTAGATGCCCTCACCTCCTTGTTGTCGTGTGTAGCAAGAGCATACTTGTTTGAAGTTCACTAAAGGATTGGAGGAGTGAATTTTCGATTTGAGAATTCACTTGTTCAACCATCCAAAGTTTCCATTATTTTTCTAATCTCTTTTCCATCATTTTATCTCATTTATAAGAAAATTTTATAATCTAAAATAGTCACTTAAATTCCATTTTCATATTTAGATTTTTACATATAAATTTAAGTTTTATGTGCTAACATAAATTAATCATTTTTCAAGTGTTTTGTAGCATTTTCCAACAAGTTTAACTTGTTGATTTATGCAGGTTCTCATCAAGATAAGGGGAGGTGCTACTTGTTTTGGGCCCCCACAACACCCAAAAAGCCTCCTTGAATTTGGGTACCAAACCTACTCTTATTTCTCTTATTCTAAAGTGTTGTAAGCAACCCAAGAGAATCTCTTGGGTGTGCATTCTCATTTCTAAATATAAAAATTCGATATTATAATTAGTTAGAAATAATGTCCACACCTTGCAAAGAGATTGACCTAAGTCATCCTTGCAATATCGTGAAGGCTAAATTTAAATTTAATTTATTGTATTTCATTTTTTATACCCACCTTGGCCAAAATGGTAGGCTTGTCCTCCACTTGTGCCATTGTTGTGGGGTTGTTTTTTAAATTTCCAAGTCTTTTTAATTCTTTTATTATACCCACCTTGGCCAAAACGGTAGGCTTGTCCTCCCCTTGTGCCATTGTTGTGGGGTTGCTCTTTAAATTTCCAAGTCATTTAAAATATTTGTTTTTGYCCACACCTTGCAAAGAGATTGGACTAAGCCATCCTTGCAATATCGTGAAGGCTAGTATATTTTCAAATYAATGCAAAGTAATCATATTTGTGCTTCACCTTTGCCACGTATTCCCTCCCCTTGCCACTTTGTGGATCTTGGGTAACTAAGAAAGGGAAAAGGATTGGAGTTTAGTTTAATGAGGCATTCAATTGTTATTGTTTCCACCATMAAAAAGGGTGACTTGGGAGGCTACAAGGGGTGGAAGTCGGGGACGGCTTCAAGGCACTAAGTGTCCTCCTTGCTTGAGCGTCCAAGCATTCTAGATTTGACCTGTGGAGCTAGGGAAGGACCTTGTTTGTCCTTCTTCTTGAGCACCTAGCAATTCCTTTTGGTTGAGGGGATAACAATTTGGGGTAGTCACATAGTTTAGGCTTGTATCGCTCACGCTTTAATCCTCCTAATTCCAGAGAGATTTAAAACCTATTAAAATCAACCAACTACATCCACAACATTGCACTTCAATTTTAGCTATTTACTTTCAAAGCAATCTCACTTTTCAAGTTGTGTAGTTTTACATTTCAAGCAATTTATTCTCCAAGCAACTTTACCATTTCAAGCAAGTTTACCTTTTATCAATTTCTTTCATTGTGGATATTTACATGTATTAAAGATTCTTTATTTTTTGTTGTAAGTATTCTTTATGAATTTGGAACTAATCGTCTAAAGATAATAGTCATTTCACTATATAATTCATTGTGTGGATATTTCATGTCTTATTTCATGTTGTAGATATATATTTAATTGTTCATCTCAATAAGTAAATTTTGGGTATATTTTAGGCACTAGTCTATTCCATTGTATTGATAAAGAAAGGTTTGTTTGTCATTCAAAGTTGCATTTGCATTGTTTTCTTGCCATTGGATTGGGTCTCCTTAATAGAAAACAAATTAACTCCTAGATCATTAATTAAAACTTAACATAGTTAAGTAGGGTCTACCCCCCTTGGCTTCCCTAGGAGTGAACCTAGACAGAAGAGGTCTAGATCGAGGTGACAGTGGTTCTAGACTTAGGCTTGTGTATGTAAGGACACGCCAAGTGGGTTGGAGACTTCTTCATGTTAGTAGGTGTGTATAAGGACGGCAACGCACCTCTTTTAACTTAAGACCATTATCTTGGTTAAGGTTGTTCTTTCATTTCTCTATTTTTAAAACTGCTCTAACTTTTATTTTGTAGTAATGTGGCACTTTAGATATAGCTCAT
This sequence comes from Picea engelmannii, assembly GCA_009831015.1. NCBI lineage: Eukaryota > Viridiplantae > Streptophyta > Pinopsida > Pinales > Pinaceae > Picea > Picea engelmannii. The sequence goes on along the minus strand of ML781436.1, from coordinate 1,088,584 downwards.
CTCCTCCAAGGGTGTGTTCTTGTTCTCTTCTTTATCCGTTGTGAATTTCATGTGTTTAGATTCACTGTTGAGGTGGTTCATGGACTCATTGGATTCATTAGCCCTATTACACCATATTTTGTATAGGGTTTTCGAGTACCATTGCATGGTACCTTACTGGATGATACTTATGAATCTTCTATGTAATAGTGGAAAATCAAGGGCATTGCCATCATGTTGTTCATGTTATCATTGGTGCTACCCTTATGGTTTATTTGACCCTGGGCCAACCAAGGGGAAAGGTGGAATTCACAGAGGATGACTTGGCATGATCAGTTTGTCATGCCATTTTCATTCCTTTCATCATATAACGGACTGGTCATGTTTCTACCATTGGAGGTTGCTTCAACAACATATTATGTATCTTTAATCTTGTTGAAGGTGCTTTTCTTTAGTCGATCATTGTTGAGGAGACCATATTGTTATTTCCCCTTGCTCACGATGCTCTAGTCACTACGTTCACTTGGTTATTTCATTGTAGGTTCATGTCTTGTTCTTAGTTATTAGTGTCCTCATGGTGAGGTGTTCTCTTAGTGTTTTACCTTTACACATTCACATTTCATCACTTTTCCATCATTTTTTCTAGGCATCTTCCATTTTTCACCATATTTCCACTTTGTACCTAGGTACAAACCATATTAGATACACATTTCACCATGTCCTCATTCCTAGAGGGTGTAGGAGTAATTTCACTTACATCCATTTAGTTTTCCTTTCATAATTAAGGAAAATTTTATGGGATAAATTTTACCCAGGGGTTAATTTTCCATGTGTTTTTCTAAAAAAAGATTCGTCATTTTTTTCTACAATGATTTTCCCAAATTCTATAAGATGAAATAATTTTACTTCAAAAATCGTCTAAATTTTCAAAAACTATATAAATTTGAATATTTTTACAAAAATAATATCAAACATTTTATGGTTGTCATTTTAAGAATTAGTAAAATTCGACAAAGTTTATACTAATGTGGATCCTTAAAAAAATTGGTGTCCATAGATAACTTTATATTTGTCATATTGCATTAATTCACAACTTTGTGTGAACACAACAAACTTGTTTGAGATATTTCATTGTTGATTAATTATGCCCAAACTTTAGTTTGAGTGCTACATTATTAGCCTATTATATTTCAATGTTCTAAACCTTCATTGGGGATTTATTCCACAAGTTCAATTAAAAAAGAAAGAAAGAAAAAGAATAAAGCAATAAGGAATACAACTTATCCTCATGTGGCACAATACTTGAGGGTAGTGCTCCCCTTTCCACACACATGTTAAGGAAACCTTATATATATATATATATATATATATATATATATATATATATTGGTTGCCTATATCATCACTTTGATTGAGTTATTTCTAAGCCTTTACCTTGTTCATGTGCCCATTTCATTTGACTAAGCTTTAGCCTTATCTTTTAGCACATATTCTTATGGAGTTGGTTGAGTTTGCACATGGTTTGAGGGTTAATTATGCATGGACCTTTGTACTTATTAAATGTATTCCACTCATCCATTTATCCACATTCCTTTGTCCACTTTGACACATTCTCCTCGGTGGAGAACTCTAGTAGGTGGTCCACTTGTATCCTTGATTGGTATTGTTCACACTTTGCTTCCACTTGGTTGAGAGTTTAAGTGACTTTGAGCTAATTTTCCCTACCTCTTGAAGAGTGGTTACACGCTCCCCTATGTTGCACTATATATAGTGGTTTCCTATCTCATCAATTCAATTGGGTTATTTCTAAGCCTCTACCTTGTTCACATGTGCCACTTCATTTGACTAGGCTTTAGCCTTATCTTTTGACACATATTCTTATGGATTTTGTTGAGTTTGCACATGGTTTGAGGGATAATTATGCATGCACTTTTGTCCTTATTAAATTTATTCCACTCACATCCATTTATCCACATGCCTTTGTCCACTTTGAAACATTCTCCCATGTGAAGTTCTCTAGTAGGTGGTACACTTGCATCCTTGATTGGTATTGTTCACACTTTGCTTCCACTTGGTTGAGGGTTTAAGTGACTTTGAGCTAATGTGCCCTACCTCTTGAAGAGTGGTTACATGATTCCCTAGGGTGCACTATTTCTCATAGGGAATATTTTATGGTTATCCTACTTGGTCAATGTGGATCCAATGCACATGATTTTATGGACTACTATTTTTTGATACTTGTTGAGCCTTGGTGACTACTTTGGAACTTCTTTTGTTATTTTTGGATGCCTTGGAGGGTGAAGTGCCTTGGAGATCATTTTATTGTTTCTTAGAGAGTGGTTGCAATTACTTGTACACTTACTCCTAAGGCACCTCTATCATTGAGAATACTATATTGTTATTGTTGGATAGAGCTTCTTGGGGTGTGCCCTAGCTCTTGTTTATCTCATGTGGAGAGATAAAAAAGGTATTTAATGACCAATTCATGTCCATGTAACATTATTTTATCATTTGACCTATCAAACTTGATCACTAGGATATTGTTATTTTATTATGAGGATATTATTACCTTAGGGGAGCCCTCCTCATTCTAGAGAAGTGTTAGCCTAAAGTGAAAGAAAGCACTATTGTGGTGATAGTGGGTAGCATTCTTAAGTTCAACTTGAGCTTTCACCTTAGTGGTTGAGACTTTTCCACCTTTAGTGATAGTTTTTATTGTAACATTTTGGTGTCGTTGTCAAGGATAAATTCATTTTCACTAAGTTTAGAATTCTTAGATTCAAAAACATTTGATGAACACAAACAAAAACTTTAAACCATTCATGTTCACCTGATGACCCCATTAAGTGAAGTTGTTCCAAAGAGATATCTTATTAGGGCTTCCTCACAAGGCCGTGTTCAACAAAATCCAGAGCTTGAGAGATATTTTAGAAGGGTAAACATGAAGAAGAATCCAAACAGTTTACACATTGACCACATAGTTGAAGACCTTAGGTTTCTATTTGAATACTTAGTTTCATTTAACATGGTTGCACCTTGGTCAGATGTAATTTACAAACCCCTTTTTTTTCACAAATAAATGGGTATCCACATGATTTCCTTGAAAATGTTATAGATAAATTACCCACTTTCCAAGGGAACAAGGTTGTTTCAACAAAGGGACCATTGGAAATCCTTAATGGGTTTAATTGTTAAACATTGTATACCACATTTGGACGCTCTCATGAAGTTGTTTGTCTTATCACTTTAAGATGATGTGTTTGATTGGTTCACTGGATTTCCTTATTGCAATATCAAAGATAAGGACCATTGCTAACACATTTTCATGGAAGAATATAGGGAACACAAATAAAAATACTTGTTGGTTTCTCTAACAAACGCTAAAAGAAATGAAAATGAAATCATTGAAGAGTTCAATGAGAGGTTTAACCAAATTACCCAAAATATATATCAAGATATTAAACCTTTTGAAGTGGTGATTCTCATTTATTAACTTGATT
>ML781436.1:1043029-1079441 GCA_009831015.1 Picea engelmannii | reverse complement strand
AAGCTTTTGCTGGGTTTTCTTCCCCTAGAGGGTTTCCCAAGATAAATGTTGTGTCTCTTGTGAATGTGTATTTCTCAGTGATCTTGTTCTTATATTGCTCTTATCTATTGAAATGCAAAGAACTATAATAATGGCATAAAACATTAACAAATTGGGCTTCCAAATTAGAGAGAAAGATCCTTGAAACCTTAGACCGGCCCAAGAGTTATCCATTAAGATAGAGAAGAACATGATTGTTTCTAGGAAGTTAAATCAACCTAGTTCTTCTAAATCCCACAAGAAAAATAAAACACAATCTAAAACAATTAACATCGTTAAGCCTACTTTTGATCCCATAACTGCATTAATTAAATCAAATGAATGGAAATCGGTTTTACTAAAAATAACATGACTATGCAAAATAGAGTGATACAACTAAAAAGAGCTCAACAAAATATATATCCACTTAATGGGATTGGTGGATAGAAAAGAAATAAAGGTCCTCCACATCAAAATGAAAACCAAAGAGTTCATGTGCCTTTGAATCCTAATAATGTGGTTGAACATGAAACATTTCCTTGGTGTAGATCTTATCAAGATTCCCATGATGAGAATGCATGTCCATTAACCATACAAACTAGGAATCAAGTGGTGATGCACTTGAATTTGAGCACATGAATTTTGTGAATGATGACTACTTTGCATATAATGCATCTATTTTGAATGATGAGTATGACCATGTTTACAATGTTCAAAGGAAGTTGTTCAATATGAATGAGAATCAAATGAAATAAATCAAAGGGAAAATCATTGATATGGATGTTGTAACTAGATTGTATGGAGAGATACCATCCTAGGAAGAAATAAGGAGAAAAACAAGGGAGAATGAATGGAACACATATTAGAAGAAAAAACAACCCATTCTTCCTCAAAACTATGAAACCCAAATTCCACATAGGGATCTTGAAAACACAAGCCAAAAACAAACCATCAGAGCCACCAATGAGCAGAACATAGAAAAACCTTTAGTGAGTAGAAATTCTCAAATGAGATTTGATTTAACCCATGTGTTATCAAACTTGAAAGTGTTAGTTCCTTTTATGGAGTTGACCAAACTTCGTACACAATAGAGAATTTTAAGAGATTGTTTGTGGATGAAGTCAACGAAAATTGGCTTAGTGTTATTGTCAATGAACCATGGGAGACAAAATGGTAGTCACAACCATTTCTTCATTACCTTGATAGTTAATGACTTGTTGTTGCATAATTGCATGACTAATTATGGTGCATCAACAAATGTCATGTCTCTTAAGGTGATGAATCAATTGGGACATAGGATTACATGACCTTATAGGAATGTTTGTGGGATGGATTCAATGGAAATTATAAGGTTTGTGGCCTAATAAAAGACATGCATGTGGATTTAACTATATAGCTTGACATTTCAATGTTGATGGATGTCGTTATATATGTTCCCAATGCTTGGGGTATGTTGTTGTCTAGAAAGTGGGCTGCTAGTTTGGGGGTTAGTATTGAACTAGACTTATCCTATGTTACCATTCCAACTTGTGATGGCACCTTTGTGACTTTATATTGAGAACCTCAAAGAAAATACCATGCAAAAGACCCAAACAAACCCTTGAACCAATTAGTGTACAAAAGAGGATGAAATTTACAATTGCTTTATTCTTGTACATTCATTGGCCCCTAAAGTGAAAGAAGAACCTAGAGAGAGGAGTGAGAAATTTTGGAGGATGCATTTTGATGGAGCACAATCTAGAGGGATAAATTTTGGAGGATGCATTTTCATGGAGCACAATCTAGATTATGTGTTGGTGTTGATATTGTTTTCACCTCTAAACAAGGTCGTATAACTAGCCACTCTTACATATTAGAGTTTGACACTAGCAACATCATTGTTAAGTATGATGCTTTATTTCTTGGTCTTGAGTTAGCAAGAGACATGGGGATTAACTTGTTGGTGATAGTTGGTGATTTAGACCTTGTGGTGAAGCAAGTGAAGAATGAATTTTTAGTGAAGAACAATAGGTTGAAATGATACCAATACGTTGTTTGAGGCACTATTAAGTTATTTGATGCATTTTCCATTAGTGTTGTTCCATGAGAACAAAATTCACATGTTGATTCTTTGACTGTGCGACCTCTACTCTTTAGCCATGCGATATTCTTGTTGTAGGGGAGTTTAAAATGGAAGTTATCTTTAGACCTTTCATTTCACAATGATTTTGAGCATTGGTAAGTGTTCCATGCTGATGCCAAATCATTAGATTCATTTGCAAGAATTTGTTGATTATAAAGTTGATTGGAGGGAGGAAAGTGGTGAGAACCTTGAGATGGGGGATATTGAGGAGCTTAAGGGAAACAAATTCCACAAAGGCCTTGTTCCATTAGAGAGAATACTTGATATGTGTGACATGTAAAAGAAAAAGAGGGATGTGATCAAGCCTATCGATTGTGTTGAGATTAATATTGGGCCAAAGGAGAGTCCAAAACTCAACAAGGTAGGAAATAACACTTCAGTAAATAAGAGGAGTATGATAGAAGATTTGGTGAGGGAGTATAGAGATGTGTTCTCATGGACCTATGATGATTTGAAATCTTATAAGGGGGATATCACTCAACATACCATTCCTCTCAAAGAAGGTGTCAAGTCATTTAAATCAATCCTAAATTGACACCCCTTATCCAAAAAGAGATTCAAAAAATATTGGATGAAAGGATCACTGCACCAACTAGACATTCATCCTGGTTGGCGAACTTGGTGGTAGTGAGAAAAAAATGAGAAATAATCTTGTGTGTTGACTTGAGAAACTTGAATCGGTTATCTCTCAATGATAAGTACCAGATACCTAACAAGGAAAATTTGTTGCAAAGAGTCATAGGTTTGGGTATGTTGTCCATGTTAGATGTTTTTTCAGGATATAATCAATTTTTGGTTATGGAGGAAAATCAACAAAAGACATCTTTTACTACACCATAGGGAACCTTTGAGTATTGGAGGATGCCTTTTGGGTTTTAGGATGTTGGATGCATGATCCAAAGATCCATGGAGTTTGCATTCAGGGATTTGATTGGTGATATCATTGAGATATAGTGGGATGATTTGACAATTTTCTCCAAAGATAGAGGTGAATATATTCTTCATTTAAGGCAAGTGTTTAACCAATGTAGAAAATATGGGATTTCCTTAAATCCCAAGAAATCAGTTTTTGATCTAGATGAAAGGAATCTTCTTGGTCACATCATATCAAAGGATGGGGCAAAGATTGACCCATAAATAGTAGAATCTATCCATAATATCCCCTTGTCTGTATGTAAAAAAGTTATTCAAACTTTGCTTGGAAAGATAAAATTTGTTAGGAGGTTCATACCAAAATTTGCAAAAATCACCAAACCCATTTCAAATTTGTTGAACAAAGATTCAATGTTTAAGTGGAATGATGAGAATAGGGAGGCATTCAGGAGAATCAAGGAAGCTATTATTTTATCCCTATTTTTAGTCATCCTAGAATATAATTGAGATTTTCAAATATTTTCATTTGCATTTGCGGACATTATCGCATGAGTGTTGCTCTAAAAGAATGAGAAAAATATGGAGCAACCCATAGAATTCATGAGTAAAGCACTTAGAATACTCTGAGCTAAAGTACTATGTCATGGAAAAACAAGCTTATGCTTTAGTCCATGTTACCACACAATCTAGCACCTTATTGAAAATCCCTCACAAGGCACAAGACTAGTGGAACATTGGAAGATGTCACCACTATCACCTAGGAAACAACTTTCCTCTCTTTAGTAAATCCAACACAAGGGAGGCTTCCCTAGTAGCCTCCAAGAATCCCTAGGTAATACACAATCAAGTCTAGGGCCCCCTGAGTAACTAGTCAAACTACCACCAATGAAGTAAGATAGACAATGTATTAATAAGGTGGTAAGACAAGGCAATTTACAGATTTGAAGATATTAGGATCTAGGTCGTCAATATAGGAGGTTTTCCAAGTCAATTTAAAGCTCAAGGGGATCCCCAAACACGACAAATAAAGAAAATAAATAAGGGTTTCTATCAAACTTGGAAAAATATATTAAGTTACAGTAGGAAAACAAGTTATTGCGATAGTAAATAAATTAGCCCTTTAACATGTAATAAACCAATGAAATAAGAGGGATAAACCATGGAATAAACTAGGGTTTCATTCATCAACAAAATCAGAAATTTAATAGGCATATAACAACCCTAAAAACCTTAGGGTCTAGCCCTAAATGGTTGTAAAAAATAAATCAGCAACGTATTTTAGGGTTTGACAATGTTTATTAGGTCAACAACATGCATAAAATTTCAAAACGTCTAGGTTATTTATGGCTGGAAATGATAATTTGTTGTTGCAAAACCCTGAATTAACCCTAAAACAATAAAAAGTGAATAATTTTTAGAATTACATGATTGACTATTGGGAGAGTGACTAGTGCCTACAATATTTGTGGGCATATGGGGTCAATTAAGGACTCTTTTGGAGAGAAGTGAGTGGATTTTTTAGGGTGATATCTAGAGTTTGTTCACTACTAACCCTAGAAGATCCTCCTAATATGTTAAGGACAACTCAAGGGAAAGCTCTTCACTAGTAACTTTCCAAGAGCTTTGATAAGAAGGGCATGTTCAAGAAAAATCCAAGAGAATGCTCAACCAACACTAGAGAAGCAACATTACACAAATGCATTCATAAACAAAACCACAAGATGAAAAGAGACCACTTATTCAAGAAATACTTCATACATTAAAACCCTAGCAATGAATATCCATGTAGTGGAAAAGCATCCACAAGCACGTCTTCTCCAAAAATCACTCTAACTAATTATTTATAGCATTTTTCATAAGAGATAATGTAAAAGTAGACAAATATCAATATATATCCACAAGTAGCAATGATTTACAAGCGAGAAATGATTCTCTTATTTATATGAGAGATATGGGACCCTTCTCACACAATAGAATCCCTAAAAACATAAAATAATATCTTTATCTCTCTCAAAACCTAGACATAAGCCAACGATGCATAAAAAATACAAGATACATGAGTGGATAGGTCACTAATACCCCCAACGATGCCTCCAAGATGAAGTAAATTAGCTCAAACATCAAATCTTCCCTCATAAATGTGCTCTAGATCTCACATGTGTGGCATGTGTGGCCTCATGAAGGGGACAACTCACTCCAAAGTGATGTCTAGGGGCTCAAACACGAAGCATTTCCATGAAAGGGTGCAATGTTTCATTTCCAAGAGGTGTGTCATGTCTCCAAGAGGTGTGACATCTCATCAAAAGGTGTCATATCATCATCAATAATCCCAACATCTCATGAGGTCTGGCTTCTCATCAAAAGATGTCATATCCTCATCAATAAGCTTAACATCTTTTCAAAGGTGCCCCATCATCATAAAGGTGCAATGTCCCATCATCAAAATTTACAATCATCATGGAAAAGGTGCCACGTCCTCTCTCCAAGTGTAACATCCTCTTATAAAGGTCCAACGTCCTCTAGAGAAGGTGTAACACTCTCAATCAAGTGGTGGGGATGACCTCCATGGAAGTGTGCTAGTAGTCCCTCAATATCCTCCAAAGGATCCAAGTGTCATTCGATGAGGGGTTCATGTAGTATAATATATCATGAAGACCAGAGGCAAGGTACACAATTCAAACACAACATATAAAGTGAGTCATGTAAATGTAAAATCCATTAGATAGATCGCATAAAGTATCATCTTAAAACTTCACACCAACTTACAAAGTTAAACAATTGTCCAAGTTTAGGTATGAGAATATCATTATTATCCCTATTAGGTGTGCTAGTACCTAGGAGAAGAAGTATGTCCCAAGGAATCCATCAAGGAGTATGTGCAATGATATATGATATGGATTGGGGTTTACTTCATGGGTGGATTTTTATTGACATGCAAGGCCATGTATGATAGGCATCCTCATGAGTACCTTTGTAGAGGGAGAACTTAGGCACCGAGGTACCCTTTCCTTGGCACTGTGTATTTCCAAACCCTTGTTTTCCTTTTTCTTTATTGCTTCAACCTTTCTTTGGTTTTTGACATTTGATTTGCTAAGTCCTTTTTGTTAGGTACACATTCATTGCATAGGACTTGGGGTGAGGGTTTGTTAGCAAGGGGGTAGAGCTCATGCCTTACTTCTTTCTTGTTTTTTTATACTTTTTTGTTCTTGTTTGTTTATTTTCCTTTCATTTTGAATTAGGACTTTTTATCTTTCTATATTTTTTTATAAAGTTGCATCAACCTTGGGCATTCAATCCCCTTCTTGTCATGGGATTATGAAAAATGGACCTTTTTTGGATATATGTAACAACCAAACCAAAAGATAGGATAACTAATAAATGAAAGATATAATATGTTATGCATGGTAAGATATATGGAATCATTACCCCCATTAAGGCCCCCAATAGTTCAAATTTTCCAAGAGTGACAACACTTGACTAGGTGATCTGGATTTAAGAGTGAAATGAAATGATTAACAGACTGAATACAATAAACACAGAGATATGAATATTAACACAGATATCTAGTGAACAATATCTTCTATTGAATAAATGAAATAGGATGAAACTGTAAAACTGCAGAACTGAAACACTTTCTCGAATGGTGGTAGATATCTTTGAGAAGAGATGTGGCTGGTACGTGCATCCCTCTGAGCATAATCATTACAATGAGGCTCTAGAGGCATTTTTATATTACTCATGAATTCCAAAACCCTAGACATCCAAAAACCTAACCCTAGGAGGTGAAATGTCAAAAGTCATGTGGGCCCCTATGGGTAAGTTGGTACCTCAACTTCCTGGGGTCGTAACTTTTGCATACGACCTATGTTTTGTTGATTTTTCAATAGGCCAGGTTAAGCATGAAGTTTCATCCATTTTATCATTTAACCATAACCATAAATGTTGCAACAATCAAGATCACAAGAAGAAGCACCATACACAAGAACACAAAGTGTATCCTGGGAAACCCTTCTCAACAAGGGAAGAAAAACCAGCCAAATCCTTTTCTATATTCTTCAAGAGAAAGACCTTCAACTCCGAGAAAGACCTTGGCACACAAGAGGGTTCTTAATCCCTAGAACTCTATCACCCAAGAGAGGTGTGCACCTTTTTCCAAAGTAGTGTACTTGCTGAAATTTCCAAACTCACAAGTATGATATGATTCCGCAATGGGGAATCATCCCTTACTTATATTAGACTTGTCAAATCAACAAAGAAGTCTATTGGCTCAACAGGGTCAACCTCTCTAAGTCATTTTATAATTTATTATTATTATTATTATTATTATTATTATTATTATTATTATTATTATTATTATTATTATTATTATTATTGTTAACAATATTAATTATCTTTTACATTTATTATTAATCACATTAAGGTGGGGCCGACCTGTACCCTTTACATAAAAATTAAGGTTACAGGAAGGTCTGACTCTTGAACAACATATAGCAAAGTATCTGATACACCCACTAGTGCTCATCCACAGGCACGTCCACTCTACATATATTATTTCACACTGCCTCACACGGGAGAATCATCTAGAGTTTTCTCGTCAACTCTATTGCTCATAGGAGGCTAACACATCATCTTCATTTCTATTCACATGACGATGCACCCAGCACTTCGGGATTTCACACATTCACCTTATGCTCATCCACAAGCACATCCAACTCATCAGATCGCCTTTCCCACTGGATAATCATCTAGAGTTCTTCTCACTCTTTGAATGGAGGAGGTCATCTCTACGTTCCTAGTTGTGTCTCAGGCAGGAACCCTGTACCCTTCTTAGGGGCTTTCTCTCAAGTTTGTAAGCTGAGAGAAAGACTTCACATAGTTGCAATGATCCACACCTCACAGGTTTGTAAGCTGGAGAATGTCTCACATAGTTCCATTCATCAACACTCCCTCTCAGCTAGGGAGGCATTCTTTATCATGCCAGTCTCACACGGATGTATTTTGAATTTTGTCTTGGTTGGAGTTATCGACACTCCCTCTCAACTAGGGAGCCATTCTTCACAAAGTTAATTTGGTGAAGATATCTTCAATCTACTCATGTTTAGGAAGGTACTGCATGTGTGTGATTTTCCTCTGCATCATATCTCTGAAATAAGTATATTTCATCTCATCGTATTTCGATCCATCAGGAAACATTGAGTTCTTCAAGGAGCTTTACTCGCGGCTCTTGGTTATCATCATAGGATCCATCTCATGGTCAAGTAAATGTGTCAGAAGCTTGTGAAGACACATTGCTTCGCACACTCGATGCTTATATACTATGCCTCTGTGGTACTCAAGGATACAGAGTTTTTGTTTCCTGTTGCATCGGGAAACCATGGAAAACTTTATGGTAGAACATCAACCGGATGTGCTCTCCCGATCCAATGTACTTTTTCTCAATATGAATCGACATATCCTGCAAACTCAAGTTCATACTGGAGGCATATCTCGGGCCATATCCAACTATGCCTCATATATATCTCAATACATGTTTTGTTTTTTGTCTAGTGAGTTTGTCTAAGCATATTCACTACATGGAATGAATCAAGACTAGTGTTAACCATATACATCAGTGATCCAATTAGTTGTGGATCAGTCTCGGCTGAATCATCATCAAACTTATTCTTTAAATATTTTCACTGTATATTTTCCTCGACTCAGGAAAAATCTCATCGATCCTCTGTCATACTTCTTGTCCCGAGAAGTAGTGCATCATACTCAGATTATTCATCTCAAATTCAAAAGTCAAGGACTATTTGTATCCAACAACAACGCTTTCTGAATAAGTCATCAGGATCAGGCTCTCGTCATCAACATTGTAATAATATAGGTTTGGATCAGCAACACTCTTGCTAAAATCCAAACTTATCAAGAACCTATCTATCTGATATAGTTTCCAACTCATGGATGGTAGTACAGATGGAAGTGCATTGGGTTTACTGGAACAAGTGTCTTATCATAGACAACTCTCTCTATTTGTAAGAAATCTATGGCTATATATTTCGTTTTGTATTTCTTGACACTTCCATCAGTTGCATGCTTGATCTTAAGATATACTAGTATTCTTCTGTTATGGTATATTTCCATACTTGTTCTCCTATTTTTTTCTTAAGATAGGGAAGCTCAACATCAATGAAGTGGCTTATGACTGAAGGATAGCTCGAAAATATCTTTTGCCTTCTCAGAATGTGCCTTGAGGGGATTGCATTTTTCTCTACCTCTGGGTAGCCCATTTATGTTTTATTGAACATATCAACTGGAGCAACTGGATCAATTGGAATAATGTATGTCTCCCTCGGAACTGCTGAAGGGGGAGAAAGGCATTGTCTCACTGTTAATATCCATCTGAGATTCTCTAGATTTTGAAGAGTTATCTCTTCTTCAAGGGAAACATCGTCTCTGCTTGTTCTTGTATGATGAAAAAATAAAATATGGTTTGGACTCCCGTACCAAGGATAATGGTCCAAATATTGAGAGCTCTTGTACTGGAAATAATATTCATCATTTATTTGAAAAATGCAATCAATTATAAAATTAGAGATCAATTTATTTACCTAGTTGTAGTCATGTCCTTTTAGAGGAAGTACTTCTCCTCTCTCTTCTCTTCACTCTTTTGAGGTGGATCTGGATCAATGTCAGCGGTGGAAGCATATTGTCTTCCCTTCTTCCTGGTTGGACAATTTCTTGCAATGTGTCCATACTTGCCACATCTGAAGCACTGAATTTCTGAAACATCTCTTCTTTAGTAACCTAGATTGGATGAAGACTTTTCACCCTTAAATGTTTGCCTGAAATTTCTTTTGAATTTTCCTCCCTTCTTTGTATTAAGTGCAAGAGCATGATTTTCTTCTGAGGAATCTTCCACTCCTCTATTTCTAATTCTAAGTTCTTCTTGAGTGAAATTTGTCCATAGACGCTCAAATGTTGGTAGAGCTTCTCTTCCACTGATACTTTGAATGAAAGGCTCCCGTGATTTTGGAAGATTCTGGAGAGTGGTTAGGACAAGTTCTCTATCAGAAATGATTTCCCCAATGGTCTCTAGTTGTTCTTTAATCTCTGACAACTTCATAAAGAAGACTGCAACTGTGTCATCCTTCGTCATCTTGGTACTTTGAAGTTGGCTCTTTAAGGTAAGAGATTTGAGAGTGTTGTCACTTTCAAAGATTCCTTTTAATTTTTTATACATATCATAGGTTGTCTTCAGATTTGCAATATGAGGTAAGAGGTGATCTCTTACTGAGTAGATGATTATTTTTCTTGCTTTGACATCTTCTTATTTTCTTGTCTTCTTTTCTATATCGGTAGTTGTATCTGGTAGAGTTTTAGTTGTTGCATACAAGAGATCATCTTCTTCAAGAGTGACTAGAAGATTTGATTTCCAAGGGTTGAAGGTGCTTGCTCCATCAAGCATATCTTCTACTAAAGTTTTTTTCTTCATTTGATTTGTTTCTTCGAACACTTGCTGACTGGATTTTGAAAAACTAATGATTAGGTTGAATTAGAAACCTTGGATTATTTAGACTTATGACTGCCAATAATCAATTTGGTAGTATCACTTATATGCTTGCTGATTCAAGAAAAATGTTTCTTCAGAAACCCTAGAATTAATATTCTGCAAGAATTTTCGGTACCCTTAAACCCTAGGTCCAAAAATCAAAATTTCTCGGAATTTGGTTTTGATAGATTTTGGAGATGCACTGGAAGAGTTCGTACTCTTCTATGCCAAAAGTATCCCTAACGTCCAAGTATTAAGGGTTGAATCACCACTGAGAAGGAGGTTGTATTGATTTTTTGGAAACCCTAGGAGGGTCATACGGTTTTGCAGAAGAGGAGAGATGGCTGATAAAATCTTGTAGCTTGTGCAATGGGTTTTTCAATAACTATGCTTTGATACCATGTTGATTTTTCAATAGGCTAGGTTAAGCATGAAGTTTAATCCATTTTATCATTTAACCATAACCATAAACGTTGCAACAATCAAGATCACAAGCAGAAGCACCATGCACAAGAACACAAAATGTATCCTGGGAAACCCTTCTCAACAAGGGAAGAAAAACCATCCAAATCCTTTTCTATATTCTTCAAGAGAAATACCTTCAACTCCAAGAAATACCTTAGTACACAAGAGGGTTCTTAAGCCCTAGAACTCTAGCACCCAAGAGAGGTGCGCACCTTTTGCCAAAGTAGTGCACTTGCTAAAATTTTCAAACTCACAAGTATGATATGATTCCACAATGGGGAATCATCCCTTACTTATATTAGACTTGTCAAATAAACAAAGACGTCTATTGGCTCAACAAGGCTGAACTCTCTAAGTCACTTTATAATTTATTATTATTATTATTAAAAATATTAATTATATTTTACATTTATTATTAATCACATTAAGGTGGGGCCGACCTGTACCCTTTACATAACAATTAGGGCTACAGGAAGGTCTAACTCTTGAACAACATATAGCAAAGGATCTAATACACCCACTAGTGCTCATCCACTAGGGTCACATCCATAGGGATGTCATAGCTCTGACTCACTGCATTACACAGAAGAACCAGATCTACACACGTTCACTTGTGCTCATCCATAGGCATGTCCACTCTACAGATCTTCTTTCCCACTGCCTCACGTAGCAGAATCATCTAGAGTTTTCTCATCAACTATGTTGCTCAGAGGAGGCTAACACATCTTCTTCATTTCTGTTCTCATGACGATGCACCCAACACTTTGGGATTTCACACATTCACCTTGTGCTCAGCCACAGGCATGTCCAACTCATCATATCGCCTTTCCCACTGGATAATCATCTGGAGTTATTCTCACTCTTTGAATGGAGGAGGTCATCTCTACGTTCTTAGCTTTGTCTCAGGCAAGAACCACGTACCCTTCTAAGGGGTTTTGTCTCAGGTTTGTAAGCTGAGAGAAAGGCTTCACATAGTTGCAATGATCCACACCTCACAGGTTTGTAAGCTAGAGAATGTCTCACATAGATGCATTCATCAACATGTTTTAGGTGCGTGATAGCCCTTTGGAAATGTATTTCATAGAACTACACATTACGCCATCAAACTTTGACTCTGTCTACAGTTTGACTGTGGCGAGCCAAAAAAAACATTGTTTAGGGCTCCAAAACGTCCTTGGAAGTACAACAAGATTTTTTGACATGAAAACATACCAAATAAGCCAACTGGATTAGGTGAGAGGCCACTAGTGTCCATCTGGAAGATGTGTAGGGCTTCATACAACCCCAGAAATGTAGAACTCACAATTGAAAAGAAGTACAGAAGAACGTGTTCAACTAAAAACGGACAAGAGGAGCCACTTGGAATAGGTGGGTGGCCACCAATATCCACCTAGATCACTAGGAGATGATGATGACCACCAAGGTGAAATAAGGAAAAAAATATAAACTCAAATCACGATGATTCATTATCCAATTCAACCCATGATCACCATTTTCATGCCCCAAACATTGACATTTTCACTTGATATGAAGTGTCAAAAGAATGTACCTCAATGTGAAATGCACCATGTCATCCTAATGTGCGTGCGTTGAGCATGTAAGGGAATAAATTTGTGGGAAACTGTTTATGGAGAGTTTGGAATGGCATCATCGTAATTGTTGTTGGGAATGTGGATCATGTCGAAAAAAATCTTCTCTAGTCACCACTAGAAGTGAGAGGTAACATCTGGCTCCAACATGGGACATGTGCTCACCATAGAGTGCATGAGAACCTCAACAATATCTAGAACTCCATGACCTGCACTCTGCATTAAACCCTAAAAATTCCTACTACATTCTAACATAAGACCATTAGTAAAGACAAGCAGGGGGATATGGCCCCCTTTGGTAGATTAAAGGTAAAAATAAAGACAATAAAATCATAAAGTCAATTCATATGATCAAGCAATAAGTGAAAGAACGTAAATGAGAAATAACAATCAAGATGCATGAAAAAAACACATAATATGACCTACAACTATCATAAACCTAGCTAAGGATGAAAAAATCAAGTGCTAGTTGAAAAATAAATCTTGAGAAGTTGTCCATTAACTGGCAAAGGAAATTTCTCTCCATCCAGATGGGCCAAGTAAAATGAGTTCATTCTAGCCTTCCTCTTAATTTTATAAGGACCTAGCCATAGACTATCAAATTTATTATGCATACCTAGCTTTTCATTTCTCTTGTCCCATAGGAGTACAATATCTCCTTCTTCAAGTTGTCTCTGTATTGCTTTATGATCAAATACCCCTTTGATTTTATCTTGATTCCTTGCCATTTTAACAAAAACATATCTTCTAGACTCATCCAATTCTACAAGTTGATCAATCCTTCCTTGAAAATCCTCATGTTCCATTGTGAAGTGTTGCATAAGATGTAATAAAGGAATTCAGAGGTTAATTAGCAATTTTTCTTCCATTCCATACAGTAACTCAAAAGGAATTTTTCTAGTAGAAGTTTTAGTCGTAGTACGATCTGACCATGGTGCATACTTGATCTTGCTATCCCAATTATTTGTATTATCACCCACAATCTTCTCAATGATATTCATAAGGTTATTACCAATAGATTTAGCCAGTCCATTCCCTTGTGGGTACTAACTAGAAAAATGAGATAACATTATTCTATCTTCAAGGAAATCTGTAACAACCTCTTTAGATTCCTTCTTTGTAGGTATAGCCTACACCCATCTAGTGAAATAGTCTATAGCAGTGAGGACCCATATGTATCCATTGCTAGAATTCTCCTTAAATTCACCAATAAAGTCTAAACCCTATTGTTGAAATGGTTATTCAACAATAATTGGTTTCAAAATAAGGGTGGGTAATCATTGTTTCCCTAAAAATAATTGGCATGGTTGACAAGACCTAACATATTGATGAGTATTAGTGAAAATTTTAGGCCAGTAGAAACCTTCCTTCAATATTTTATGTGTTGCGATTCGGGCTGCAAAATGGCCACCATAAAATAGTGAATGGAATTCCTTAACTAAATTTTTTTCTTCATCTTTGTTAACACATATAAGGATCATTCCATTAGGGTTTTTCCAATCAATACCATCCTCGATCAAACAAAATCTCGTGAATTTTAGCCTCAAGGATCTTCTCTTATGATTAACTAAGTGGCTAGGACAAGGGTATTAGGAACTCTTTGCTTGGGAGGAGGTCTATTTCTGTTCCATACTTGGCTTCCTCTAGATGGATAATTGTTATTGAGGTGAGTTCTAGGAGGAAAACCTTTAGGTTTCTCCCTTTCCCTTTATAAAATAGTTATCCTATTTACGATGGTGGCTTGGGATTGAAAAATCTCAATTGTCATTTGACCAAATTTTTGGGTTAAAGCTATTATAGGATCAAGGATAGGATCAAGGTGTTGAAATCCCCTTACTCCAGGACCTCGGTATTTTGTTATCTAGTGATTTCCTTGTTGTAAATCAAATTAGAAGTTCACAAAACAAAAATACACTATTGGAATATTCAACTCAAGTAAATATAGTGGAAGCAATACTGGAAACCAAAATCTCATCCACAATACACAACGATATTATTCCCATAAACTAAGTTTATCATTCAAGTAAATTCAAATCTTACAAGGGCTCTAATACCCGGGATAATGGATCATAGAGAAATACAAAAAACTATAGGCAATACCTACAAACCCTAGCAACTCTTGATCTGTTGTACTACCTCGACTTTTCACGATTCCTGAGATGTACGTTCATTTCCTTAACCAAACCCGTGTATACATTCCTATCTCCATTGAAACATGTGTACCCACAGCCAAATACTGTACCGAACTCCATACGGTGTGACCTTGATGATGCGGCTCTGATCGACTGAAACCCACTTAAAATTGTCCTTGTTTTGTCTTATCACTGACCTAATATCTAGATGGATGTCCTTCTCCACCTATCCAAGATCTCCTTGAATCACAGTCCTTCGTGATCCAATCCTCTGAGAAAAAATCATTCTCTATTATTTCTTGTGTATCAACACACAATGTCTCACACAGGTGTCTTCCTCCTTCATCCTAGCCTTGATTTTATAATATTTAGTTATGAACTAACCCTAATATCCAAAGTGATTGATGGTTGAGATTACTTCTCACCTCACTTGAGATCAATGGCTATTATTTAATTCACTAATTTTAATTAAATAATTTATTTAAATAAAACTCAACTCTCTAATAAAATCACTTTAATTTAATAATTCATTTAATTAAAGTAAAGTATCAAGGTAGAAAGATTTGTATGAATTCCACACGTCTAGACACTTAGACCTATGTGGAAATATAGGTATGATGATAGAAACATCAACACTCCCTCTTAGCGAGGAAGGTACTTTTCCAAGAGCCACCTGGAACTCGTTCTCCCTCTGACCCTAGAAAAATGTCACAGACACCATCTTGCACACTTGCATCCCTCCAACCGGCATGTTGGTCAACTTCTCCCTAAACACTAGAATTCATGGAATCATTGACGCTACATATCAATGCCATGAATTTTGGAAACTTCATCGAAGGCTTTCTCTCCCTCAATGTGCTCCTAGGAGCCTCCTCTTTCTCCTGAGCATCCATCAATGTCATCTTGTACCAACTCGATCTCTTGACAGAACTGAAATGGGCTAAATCCCTCTTCCCCTCTGAAGGTTGAATCCCCATACTGGAAGTTTGTGAACTTTGATCATACTTCAAATGATCACCCTTCGGAGCCTCTCACTCCTCATCCTCTGTCATTGACATCAATCCATGATCCAATGTCCCCTTGGATCCTCTTACAGGTTGGACCTACAACATGTATAGCCTCCCCTCTCTAAAACCAATGCTCACTATTGTGTCAAGGATAGATTCCTTTGAACATATGAGTATGTTCCCTCTCTGAAACGTAACGAACAAACCCTTGTCCTCCAAAATTGAAATTGAGAGCAAGTTCTTATTCAGTTCCGGTACATAAAGAACATCATGGGAATCCATCGAACCTCTTGACACAAGATGGAACGTGAATTTTCCCTCTCCCTTCACTACATACTTGGCATCATCACCAAGCTCCACATGAGAATTTGATTCCCTCTCTGTCAAACTGCTAAATACCTCATGTTCTTCTTTCATATGACAAGATGCACCATTTTCCAAGTACCATGCACTCATTTAGTTAGTGTTGGTAGAGAGGCAGGAGAACATTAATATTTCCTTCTCAAAATTTGTTGCAAACTCATCTAGTTGTGTCTTTGTTGATTTTTGTATATGTGTATTTCCTTGTCCCTTCTTCTCTAGACACTATGATGCATATTTCGCATACTTATGGCATGCAAAGCATTTGATTTTACTCAATTCCTTCTTACCTGGATATGAGGTTGAATCCTCATTGTTACCCTTGGAACCCTTTCATTTTCCCTTTCTTGTCTTACTAACAAGGGCTAGGTTCCCCTCCTCTTCATCTCCCTACTTTCCTGCTTTAGAATCCTCTCGAGTCTCTTCATGGATGCAATCATCCCAAAGCCTCTACCAATATGGGAATTTTTCTCTAGCGTAGACTCCCTTGAAAAATGGTTCCCAAGACTTGGGAATACCATTTAATTCCACATTCACAATCTCTACATCATCCATTTTCTCCCCTATGGCTGCAACATGATCACATACCTGAGTGATCCTCCTGAAATATCTGGTAACATTGTCAGATCTAGACATTTGCACAGATCTGAGTTTATTTCTTAAGACCATCTTCCTATTCATGTTGGTGATTTGGAATAAACCTATGAGGGTGTCAAACATCTCCTTGGTCGTCTTCTTCTCGGATAAGTGAGGAATTAGACGATCCTTCACTGAATCCAATATAACCCTCTCATCTTTGATCTCCTTCTTCTCATGAGCTGCCAAAGCTATCGGATCTTTCAGTGGAATAACTACGTTGTCCACTAACTCCCAAAGGTCATACGCCTTTAACACCAAAGTAACTCTTGATTTCCAAGATAGGAAGTTGCATGCTCCATCTAATATGTCTTCAACTCTCAAACCTATTGATGCCATCCCATAGACTTGATAAATTTCCCTAGAAATAACTTGTTGTTGAAACTGCCCATGTACTAACTTGTACGACCTTGTACGTTCCCGTCACCACTGAAACCCACGTGTGTACATGACTTTCCTTACTGAAACCTATGTATGTACACACATGTGCTCACTCCAACCTATGTATATGTGAATGTCTCCAAATAAACGTGTGTATGTATGTGATTGTTCCTTTTGCAACCTGCATACAACTCCATACAACTGCAAAACCCTAGTTTTTCCTTAGTACTATTGTTTCCCTAAAATCCAATCCTTGATTTCAGACTGTTGGTTATGGATCTGCTAAAATCTTATGTAGATCTGATAGATTTGTTATCAACTGCTATGGATTTGAGATATGGTTTCCTCTCAGAGTGACAACTCTGATACCATTTTGAAATCCCCTTACTCTGACACCTAAGTTTTTTTTTATCTAGTGATTTCCTTGTTGTAAATCAAATTAGCAGCTCACAAAAAAAAAGTACACAGCTAAAATATTCAACTCAAATAAAGATAGTAGAAGTAATATTGGAAACCAAAATCTCATCCACAACACAAAAAGATATTTTTCCCATCAACTAAGCTTATCATTCAAATAACTTAAAAGCTTACAATGGCTCGTGTACCTAGGATAATCGCCCATAGAGAAATACAAAAAACTATAGATAGTACCTACAAACCCTATCAACTCTTGATCTATTGTACGACCTTAGATTTTCATGTTTCCTGATATGTACGTTCCTTTCCTTAAGCAAACCCATGTATATGTGCCTATCTTCATTGAAACATGCATACACGCACTCAAAGACTATACAGAACTCCGTACAACATGACCCTGTTGTTGCAGCTCCAATCAGCTAAAACCCATTTGGGACTACCCTTGTTTTTTCTTCTCTCTGACCTGATCTCTATATGGAATTCCTTATCCACCTATCCAAGATCTCCTTGAATCACATTCCTTCGTGATCCAGTCCTCTAAGCAAAATTCATTCTCTTCTCTATGTTGTGAATCAATACACAATGTCTGACACAATTGTCTTCTTCCTCCACCCTAACTTTATTTTATAAGATTGAGTTATGACCTAACCCTAATCCCAAAAGTGATTGATGGTTGAGATCATTTCTCACCTCACTTGAGATCAATGGCTATTATTTAATTCATTAATGCTAATTAAATAATTTCTTTAAATAAAACTCAACTCTCTAATAAAAGAACTTCACTTTAATAATTCATTTAATTAAAGTAAAGTCTCAAGGTAGAAGGAATTGGATGAATTCCATATGTCTAAACACTTAGACATGTGCGGAAATACATGTCTGATGTTATAAACATCAACCTCTATACATTGTGGAGGATTTCCTTAACGAAGATTAGATGTGGTAGTAGTGAAGAAGGGTGGACACTTGCCTTAGTCTTTGGAGTTGGATGGAGTGACAGAGATGTGAATAGAAAAGACTAAGTTTGGCCATGCAGATGCACATTTCAAGAGATAGACACAAGGATTGGACTAGCTACCAAAATAGTCCAGGACTTGAGGCATGCAATGTGCAGAGACATGGCAGAGTTAGTTGAAGTATGGACGTAGTAGAAAGTTCACATGAGTTCAACACTTAGACATTTTCCATGAGGTTGCAACAACAGGAAACAACAATGGCAGGTCAGAGTGTGATCATCACAATAGGACAGTGGTAGCTTAGGCATTGCAGACAATGTTGGGGAGGAGACGGCCTTCCATTGCAACAAACATATTGGTTGCACACAAATTTGGGCAGAGGGAAATGTTGATGGTTGCACAGGTTGCAGATGATTGCAAGGTAAGTCAAAAACTTGGGGTTTCCACTTCACAAGGAAAATTGGGGTTTCCACTTAGCAAGGAAACTTAGGGTTTCCAATTGGCACAAAACTTAGGGTTTCCAGATGACTTAGTTGTGATGGGGGCATGAGTTTGGGTAGAGACTTGGAGATCACATATTTTGTGAATGTTTCTAAGGATGGAAATGACTTTAGGTGGGGGAGGATTTCAAGTCTTCGACTAGAAGGACGTGAAGACCCTTTCCCAAGTCCTTAAGGAGATGAAACTTGGGGTTGCTTCGGCACCCAAGAGTCGTACTAGTTGGTTAAGTGGGCACCTTTGGCACGTGAACACGCCAAGGGGATTCCCCAATCATGAGTCAAAGAATGGGGTAGAAGTGACCAAGAGATGGGGCACACCAAAGAGTTTTGGGCACGTCGACATGAGGAGCACACCCAAGGTTGGGGAGCATCGGAGAGATGTGATGGTTGATGATCATACGGGTTCGTTTAGGCACATGGGTCCACGAAGAAGCACGATGATTCCTTTGGACACATTGGTATGTGAAGGGGTGCAGCACACCCAAAGGACATGATGGTTCATGAAGGTGACATTTGGAGTCCATATAAGAGCACAAGGTGCACAACCAAGAAGACACAACAAGGAGAGAAAGATCATAGTCTAGGTTTTGCGGTAGACTTGGACAAAGAGAGCCGAGCTCCCTCAAGGAGCCAAGTCACTCCACATGGGAGGAATTATGTTGCCTTGAGGTGATTTTTTTAACAAAGTTTGGGTGACCTTCTTTGAGTTGAGTTTGGTGATGTCTTGTTGTAGGTCTCAGTGAGGCATGTTGTAAGATAGAACCAAAGTTCTGTGTGAAGTCTTGAGATGAAGAAGAGACAATGAATCTGTGATGGGCACACATTTGGGGTGCATCATAACAGTTGTGAAAGTTGTTGCGACGGATGAGTCTTAGTGTGATGAATTTGTGTATGAGTGTCTTGGTGAGGTGAGGTGAGGTGAGTCATGTGACTCTACCCAAGTTTTAAATCGAGTCGATAGTGCTCGTATTTTAAATGTTTGGCAATAATAAGACTTAGTCGAGTGTTAGGCACATTTTGCGTCACCCACACTATATCTTTGTGTCTCTTGTTTGTTTGGCAAGTGTCCTCTTCATTACATGGATGTATACTTAAATGACTAAGTGTTAAGTTTTTAACAAATTGTCTAAGTATACAAGAGAGTTTCACTAGAGTAGGAGTGTGACTTGCCTGTAGCCTAAAATGGAGTATGGGTATGCTCTAGTTAAAGAGGCGTAGTCTGGACGAAGTATCCTCAATGTTGCAAAGCAACCAAGTGAGAAACGTAATGGTGTCGCATGCCCTCAAGAGGTGCACGATTTCAAGATTCATGCAAGCACATTGTGGGGACATGACACCCAAGGGTACATGGAAGTGAATTTTGTACACAGGTGATGTTTGATGCGGTACTACTCAAAGGGATACCAACAAGGGTTACAAGGGTTTCCAACCAAGTGAAACCTCTTGTATTTCATGAGTGTATGCTTCCTCGACCATATTTTTATTTGCTTAGTGATATATCATTGTGTTATTTATAGACATCGGAACACGTCTCTTTCTTGAAAAAACAATTACTCTAAAATTGTGTCAGGAAATATACGTGATACCACTTTTAATGTGCCAATTAGAAATATTCATAGTGGAATTACAAATATTACTCAAATATATTGTAGAAATAAATAGAATTGCAAACACAATGGACAATATGAACTAAAATATTATACCTTTATTGATATGGAAGCAATGTCCACTTGCCACTTCGAGGGGGAAACCTACAATAGAGTAGAGCTTAGATTGCAAATGATTTCCCAAAATATCTTTTACAATGCTTCTACATCTTTATATAGTATGTTCTATCCCTTGAGAACATTCTAGAGAAACAACTTTCTAGTAGGTGGAACATTCTCGTAAGCCTTCTTAAAATAATTGTGTTCACAGTACTACATAGGCTTTATTTACTACATAGTAATATATCTACTTAGAGGGTTAGGGAGGTTAGGACCTTAACATATTTACAACATATCACTTTATCCTAGGAACCTAACTTTTGCACCTTAAGTTAAAAAAAACTTAATTTTAAATATTCTAGAATTAGATTTCATTTTCTATTTTAATCTTACTCTGATTTCCAACAATTTGTTTATTGCAGAAAAATTCATTTCCAGATTAGTTTTGAGTCTTAAAACATCCTTTATAAATCCAAATAGATTCATTTACTTAGATTCTTCCATTCTAGAAACTTTTTTTTATTTATATTTTGTATTTTCTGAATTTCTATCACTAAATATAGCTCATAAATTCACATTTCCAGATCGCATTTATTCTTAAAAAACAAACTCATTTCTAGATCTTAAATTAGTCTCATTCTATATATATATATAGCATTCTGAATTTATTATCTCGATTTTTTTTATATTTTTCTGCATTCTTTAATCATATTTAACAAAGAAATTTATAGTTTCCAAATTGCATCTAAGCATTCAAGTTTTCATTCTTTACTTTTTCTCAATTTTTACATTTTCTTTGCAAACATGGAAGTAATAATCATCACAATGTCACTTAAATTCAGATTTGACATAAATCTAAACATATCAAAGATACTCCTATACTAGACTTGTATCTAGTTTGAAAATATGAAGGATACCTCCTTGGAAACACTTAAACCAGATTTCAAACCAAATTTGGCTTGATTCATTGAACACTTCATTCACACCTTCAAACTTGAGCTTAGATTTACCTTAGGGAAGCCACCCTTGTGCTAAATAAGTTCTAACCTAAAAATTGAAAAGAAGGGTTATTGTGGTGATAGTTGGTAACCTTCCTAAGTTCAACTTGAGCTTGCACCTTGGTGGACAGAGTTGGGGTGACTCTCATATTTTTAGCATATAAATACATATCTCTAATTAAATCCAAGTCTACCAAATTAGTTTCTAAGGACTAATACACCACCCAACCATATGAATCATCTATGGATTTCATCCCCAAGCTAGACCATGATACCACCAGAGTGAAGGAAGATCCTATGGAGCTCTAATCTCACTCAACCCAACCCATTACTCTTATCACATGGTCAATTTTTTCATTGTTGAGCACTTCAATCCCTCATCTAACCATAAATCAATGATGGCACTCTCTTCCACTACCCTACACAACACTAGGAAGATCTTCCCTTTCTTTGTGCAACAGTCCCTCAAGGATCTTCTTCCCTTCAAGTGCTCTTCAATGTAGGAATAAAGAGTCCAACACTATAGGTTGTCTTATGGGAATAACTTGGAGGAGAAGCACTTGGATCAAACTCTCCATGAGTAACAATATCAAGGTTATAGGTGTTAATGGTCACATTTGAATCTCTATTATGGACATTTTAGCCATGTTTTTTCTCTCAAAATCATCTCCTTTCCTCTCATATTTTTAGCATCAAATCCCCCATTTTCCACAAGCTTCTACTATCCATGAGTGTTGTAAGTTTTAAACCTATGAAATAAAGCAGTGTATACAAATTCTTAAGAAAAGAAAAAATGTATCAATGGTTCATACACAGTAAACAAAGATTTGTGTTGGAAACCCTTAACTAGGAGAAAACCAACCTTCCTTGGTGTCGCACCTCTCAACTCTTCATGGTATTAATTTCACCATTCAAAATACAATATATACAATATCTTATGCACCGTCCCACACACATGTAAAGAATATAACATATACCCAACAATTACATCAAATTATCTTTACTATTTCAAGAATAACAATCATAATAGTCATAGGATTCACACAAGTTCCTTCATAAACCAAAAGAGGAAAATGCTTCAAGGAGAATGGGAGAATGGTACATGAGTAGTGGCGACTGATACTTTCCCCCATTAATTTGCACAATATATACTCCCTTGCACGAGTAGTACACCCTTCCCAATAAGCACGGGGAAACATCAAAGGGACCATCTCAAGTCAAAGGGGCATTGAATAAGGCTTAGGAAACAAAGTAGAACTTCCAAAGGACAAGTGTCAAGGTCAAATTTCCCATGCAACCCCTTTCATATTCCCCTATTTTGGTATTATGGTCCCCTTGTTGCTTCCTCAAGCAACCTTTTAGGTGGATATTATGTTATTATCCCCTTTCCTCTTATATTTCCATTGGAAAATACTATAGCTTCCACATGTTGTTATCAACCAAAAGTGCATGGGATGTTCTTTACCATTGCAAGAAGCACAACCAAAACAAAAATATAATTCACATAGGTTCCTTCATAAACAAAAAGAGGAAAGTGTTAGTGGGAGAATGGAAGAGTGATCCATGAACAATGGTGAATGATGCTTTCCCCGCTACTACAATACCAGGATGTAGTGTCATCATTAGCATCGTCAAAAATAAAATTTGGACAATGCAAAACATGACGCTAAAAGGGGTGTCGTGATTTGCATCAACTTTGCAACATATTTTTTTACATGCACTCTACATGAAATTGTCTTGGTGAAAACAAATATGATGCAAAAAGTTATACTACATCATGTTAGTGTTGTGTTCCATCGATATTATTGCAAGAAACACTTAGAGAGCCGCATTTGTGTCGATTTTGCATCAGAAGCATGTACATTGTGTCATATTAGTGTTGTAGTGTGTTGGTATAAGTGTCGATATTTCATATGGGACGTCATTCTAGCATCATATGTGTATCATACTAGCATCATGATATCATTGAAATATATAATGTTTTAGTCCTTTTGTGGCATATTTGTGTCTTATTAGTGTTTTTTTATCACTCTTGCAATGTGGTAGTGTCACATATGTTTCATTATATTAATTTGTGTGTCATATTACATCACTCATGCATTTTGTTAGTATCGGGCCTATGTCATTATTATTCCTTTTGTGTCATATTAGCATGTTTTTAGTGTCATAATTTATACATTTTGCATCAATTTAATGTCAAAATTGCATCGTTTTATTGTCAAAGTTGCAACGCAATTATTCTTAATGATTTAATTATTTTTATTAATTTATTTTTTATAGATCATTTAATTATTTCTATTTGATTAATTTTTATTATTAATTGATTAAATTAAATTAGTATTTATTACTTTAATTATTAATTATTAATTTGATTATTAATGATTAGTTATTATTATTAAAATATTTAAATATTGATGAGATTGTTAATTAGCATAAGTCTATTTTACAACATAGTAATCATGAGAGAAAAAATCATGTATATATAAACACAATACCCCACTAACATTCATCCAATTTCACACCACGAGAGGAAAAAACCATGTATCCATAAACACAATCACAAAATTTTATTGCACTAACATTCAATCAATTTAGGAGTGTTAGGTGGGAAGGGGATCTTTTTTTATCCCAAAGAAAATGAGGAATGTGACTTCACATGGGGTCTAGGGATCGCATAGAACAATGAGGCAAAAGCCTTAGCATAATTCCAAGGACTATAGAGATCGAAGGCATGTGGGTTCAAGCGCATTACAATTGTTGGGGACTCTTCCATTATCATCAAATTTCTTTGTAAAATCGTTATCCCTCGTTCAATTGGATTAAAAAGAATGTCTTGAAGAATTTTAGGCATGGCGGAGTAGTTTAAATCCATCTCTTATTCCAGGGTCTACAACCTCTTAACAAAAACATGGATTATCTAGCCAATATAGGTTCCCATATAGAATAACGGTCACTTAGTATTGAAGGGGGTATCATCTCACACACCCCTCCTATGAATTAATTACAAGGATAGTAATTGTCATTTGTAGTGGACATGTGGAAACTCATGCAAGAAGGCTAGAACAAGGAGTTATGGCCACCTTCCCTGCCTTTAATCCCATGCATACTTTCGATGGCAGAGAAAATTACATGGAATCACTTGTATTGGGTTTTAGATTTGTGGGATCATTTGGATCTTCTGGCATCCTTTGCCTCTGTTTCAGGCCATTCGGGGCCATTGCATGCCTAAGGATGCTCTCTCCTTGGTGCAGTGGGACGGTACATTGTGGATAGGCCTATTCACTAAAATAAAAACACCTTCTAGCTAAGTTTTGTAGTGTTACAATATTGTGCAAAAATATCCACTAAAACCTGTGCAGTTGGTAGTGGAGGTTTTAATAGATTTCATTGTAACTAAAAATTCTAGGTGGCCAAAAGTTCTAGCAGATGTTTTTTCGTCAATGCGCATTAATGGTGCACCAATTATGTATTATGCATCAATGCACTAACTACTAATACGCATTAGGGCTTCCAAATATCTATACTAAGCATTGGTGTGTATGGCATATTTTTGAAGCCCCGATTCAAAATTTAGATATTGAAAGCACTAGGGGCGCTTCTATCAACAATAGGATTTGGTGCACCGCAACTTGATATGCATAGGGGCTTTAAAAATATACATTATGCATCGATGTGTATGATATATATTATGAATCCCCAATGCATATATCATATTGTGCATCGTAAGTTCTTGTAACAATAACAATAATGGTAAGGACAACAATAATGATATCATCGAAGGAAGTGATGCTTTTGTTTTTGTTAGGAGCATTGATGCTTGTATTACATCTATTCACACCAGTGTGTTTAGACACATTGATACATAAGTAGGTATGAACCACATTGTTGAGTTAAAAGGAATACAATGCAGTGATATGTTTTAGTGTTGAATTTTTCCACATTGGGAGTATGCAAATGCAACTTCTTCTTGTTTTTTTAAAACAAAAATTCAATTAATCATAAAAAAATCAATTATTTTTAATAATATTATTTATTTTTATATTTTAATTATTTCCTTTGTATGATGTACCCCGTCACCAACAAACCCAAAATATTCACTCTGATACCAAACTATATTGTACCCATCGACCTAGGTACCTCAAGAATTCACCTTCTTGACGTATTTTTGATTTATGATACCAATTAAATAATAAAGAAGCATGAAAGCAACACATGAAATAATCAAGAAACATGATAAACCATAAAATAAATGAGTAACATGTCATGCACGTCATTAACAACAAGAATGCACATTATAAACACATATCATAGATGAATAATACACAAAAAAATATAAATTGCACAAAAAACACAGAGAACACTTATCCTTTCAAATAAACATTTACTAACTAGTTGCAGACGTCAGACATTCCACCCAACCATGTACATTGTTTTTCTAGCTCTCAACAGCAGATCACCCCCAAGCCAAGGCTATGAATATATAAGAACATATCCTAGGCCAACTCTAACACACACAATCAACTATCAAGATCTCATGGTTTTCCAAACCACACAACAATCCTAGTTTACCAACTCTCTTCCCCTTCATCTTGCACAACCCAAAGAAATGAACCCATTTCTTTGCAATGCAGTCCCTCGGGCTATTCCACTTCTTTTATAGGGCTCCAATGCTACTGGTCAGGAAATCTCAATCCTATAAACTCCAAGGATTCTCAGTTGTGGACAGTTCTTTAATAACTGACATCAATCTCATGCACCCAGACATCCATTCCTTTCTGGAATAATCAACATTTACTTACAACCAACAAGCAATGGATCTTTTCCTCCCATAATATGTTTTACATGCCCATAACAAGGCCAAGAATGAGCAAGAATGAATGAGGAACAAGTAACAATGATTGATGAAGCCCCAAACAACTAAAAATGGGGTTTATATAATTACATGCAATAAAGCACCACATGGCCTTCCCCAAGAAGTTCTTGTAACCAATTTTCCCAACTAAAACCAATATGAGTCGGTAAAATAATAAAAAAATGTATCCCATTTATCCCCCCTCTCTCTTGGAATCATAGCCCACTATCTCTTTCCTTGTCTATCTTGCGGCCAACGATGTATTTTATTAATATACTCAAAGTATTAAATTTCTAGGCACTTCGACCTTTCAACTTTACATGAACTCCAACCTTGCATGAATTAAAAAAAAATACATTATTAATCTGGAGAATCAAAACTAGGGTATTACATTCCTCTCCCCCTTATTTTTGCATTGTCCTCAATGCATATACAAAAGAGAGAAATCAAATTTTCAAAAATCTTCAAAAAGTCACGGGTACTCTTCCCGCATGGCATCTTCATGCTCCCAAGTAGCATATTTAGGACCATAATAGGTCCATTGAACCTACACCAATCCTATGGCTCAATTTTGGAGTACCTTGACCTTCATGTCCAATATGTGCACCGATTGGACATGAAAGTATCCTTCTGGATCCACCTAAATCAAATTCCAATCAATAACATGGTTAGGATCATGCACATAATTTTTCAGCAAAGAGACATGAAATGCATTATGCACATTCATGGAAGCAGGCAATGCAAACATGTATGAAATTGGCCCTATTCTTTCTAATATCTCAAATGGACCACGGCATCTGGCTGCTAGCTTGGCACAACTACCCAACTTTAATGAGCTATTTTTGGGCTTCACTTTAAAAATCACATGTTATATGAGGGATGGAATTTTTAGGAGCCCCTATATGTATATGAGGTATGAAATATCCATGTTGAGATAAAACTAGTATTTCTTGATCAAGGATGGGAAGTCCTACATAATAAACACACACAAAGGTAAATCGAATATCTCACTAGTAAGTGGCAGCCAAGCTAAGAGGTTGATTAGTTGCAGTAAGAAATATGTTTTATTTTTCTTAAAATAAAATCATTCTAATGATGAGTCGATAAGAGTAAAGGCATCCCTGGAGGGGTGTACTAAAGAGTGAAAGCATCAATTGTGGGAGTTTCTATAGAAATACAGAGGAGTGTTCCAAGATCCTAAAGGGATACCACCCAAGAGGGAAGTGGAGCACGAAATACAGTTATTTCCAGAGTCTCCATTGTCGAACATTGGACTATATAGACAGTCTATTATGGAATCAAATGAAGTGATGAAGCAGTTGTTGGAGCAGGGAGTGATTTGACTAAGCATATCACCTTGTGTTTCACCTATCATTATAGTACCCAAGAAGGATGGGACTTGGCAGATGTGTATCGATTACATAACTTTAAACAAGAAACACTCAAGAATYGATACCCTCTATCCAGGATCAATCATTTTCTAGACCATTTGCAACTTTCCAATTACTTCACCAAGTTGGATCTAAAACTAGGATACCACTAGGTAYRTGTGAAACAAGAAGAAACTTGGAATACCACCTTCAAGACAAAGAAAGGTATGTATGAATGGTTGGTCATGTCATTTGGATTATGTAATGCACGAGCTACATTTATGAGATTGATGAATGATGTATTACGCCCATATTTAGATTCATTTGATATAGTATATTTGGATCATATATTGGTTTATAACTCTACCTAGGAAGAACACATATCACATCTTATGTAGGTTTTAGAGACATGTTGTGCCAAGCACTACAACCCTCCATTTTCCTTAATTCAATCGCAATTTTCTTTCGGGAAATGGAGCCCCTTATTTTTTACTCTTCCATTGGCCTCCTTCTTTACCTCAAGCCCATTTGAGAAGTCTTACTTAATATAAGGAAACACTGGAAAAAGGAAATAATTGAAGAAATCAATTATTAAGAAAGATTGAGAGAATCGACAAAGTTAACTTTAACTCCTTTGATGTACATCGGGGGATTTCCCTTTATCTCCTTCGATGTACATCGAAGGAGTTCATCTCACTCTCTCTGATGAACCTCGCTTATTGCTTAAGTTGTTCTCAACTACTCCGATGGCATCGTAGCATTTGATCCCAACTCCTCCGACCTCCATTGGAGGAGTTTCCTCGATGTTCGCTGACAAAATCGGAGGACTTGGGGTTAAGTCCCCCCGATGTATATCGGAGGAATTCCCACGAAGTCTTCTGATATGCATCGGAAGACTTAATCCCAATTCCTCCAATCATAAGTACCAATCCAACAACTACATTTAATGCCAATTTATTTTCCGACTACTATATATTCACCAATTGACTCATCCATCTTACCATTTCGCCAAGCACTAAGGAGTCGGAAAGGATTTCTACCTCAAAATGAATAACGTGTCAAGCCCTACCTTCGCATCAATAATTTCTCAAAGTCGTCCACGTGGAAATAGGGTTTCCACATATGCTTCGATATTACATCCCCTGCTAAGGTTAGGTTTTATCTTCGTGTTTTTTGTTTTTTCTTCCCTTCTATCTCCTTCTTATATCCTCAGCCCGCTCTGCAACTAGCATCGCCCAACCATTGTTAGGATCTCCCTACCTTCATACTATTTTTCTTACGGTCGCTTTACACTGAGCCAGCCTTGGGGTTCATTTCAATAACCTTAAGGATCAACCCTAAAATGTTTTTCTCCCAAGAAGAAAATCGATGACTTGACTAGACCCTTATCCGAACTCCTATCCAAATAAGGGACTTGTAACAAGGTTTTTTCCTTTCTATCGAAAAATAGAACCATGACCTTCTTTCCTCCATCGAGCTACTTCTTGGTAACTCCTCCAACCATATTGGAGGATTTCATGTTAACTCCTTCGATGTGGTCGGAGCAGTTCCCAGAAACTTCACTGATTTTTCTCTCGACAGTCCACCATTCAGAGTATTTAAGCCTAGTTCCTCTGATGCAATATCGAAGGACTTAGCATTAACTCCTCTGATTCTCATTGGAGTAGTTTTCATCAACTCTATCGATATCACATCGGAGCTAATTCAACCAAACCTCCTCAACATTTTATCGGAAGATTTGACACTAACTTTATGATACACATCAGACAACTTGTTATCAACTCCTTTGATTTACATCAGAGGAGTTAACTTCTGAACCTTTGATTTTTCCTTATGAGCACAATTTTCACCCTTTCTTCCTCAAACTTTCACCAAGTTGCCCAAACATTCCTGCCATCATGTTATCATCCTCGGACAACAACTCCCTACCCATTGTTCATTCAAATAAATATTATGGTAGTTCAAAATTATCAAACTGCATTCAACTTCATATTTTGTGTGATTTTAATCCCCGCATTGAGCTCACCTTTTCTTGCAAGTCCAAATATGTCTCCTCGAAAGAATACATAAAATAGGGCCATTGGGACTGATGCCTCTAGTAGTGGTCAGCAAATGGAATGTGAGCCAAAAGTAATCGGAGCCATTCACGATGACACATCGGGACTCCTAGAAAAGGATGGGTAAATGTTGAAGTTGGGAGAGGTATGCCACATGTTCAAGAAGTCTAATTTCTCTGTTGAAGTTGAAGAACCAGATGAACTTAAAGTGTTCAAAAACATCAGTAATTATGGAATTTTCATAGTAGCAGCACACTCAATGGTGTTCCCATGCGCAAATTCCATCACTTGGATTCTGAAGAATATAGATGTGAATGGCAGACACATATGCAATGCCAGAAAAGATCCCATAGCTTCGTTCAGACCTAAATATTTGATGAAGTGTTATCACATCGAAAAGGGAAGTAAGAAGTTGGATAACAAGCTCCTTGGTGAGTTTGAATACACTCCCAAGGACCTGTTTCCAAAATGGTACAGGGTCGACCGATAGTTCAAATACAGATCCAAAGGAGGATACCCCACAAGTTCCCTGATAAGACTTTATCATTATCGGTTAGCCATGTTCTGTCGGCTATATGGGGAACCTTACGCATCCCAATTCTCTCTATCGTATATGCCCCTGATATACTACTGCGCAGATGAGAGAATATCATTCAATTGGGATGATATCCTATCTGAAAATCTAACAGTGGCAATCTATACGGTCAAAGGAGCTCGGATTGGGACATTTCCAAGCTTTCACATGTCCCCATATCTTGTGGACATTATGTGCATAGCCCATAAATACCCTAGGATGGGGTGGAATTGGAAGTCGTTCAACCCAACCATCCATGTGTACCATAAATTTCTTTGGGAGAACAAATACCGCACAGAATACCAAATGATATGTGATCATTTTACGGCCCCCTTGTACGAAGTCAGAATTGAAGAAAGAAACCTTCAAAGTTTCAAGGTCAATGTTGAGAAGGTCAGGAGAGAACTAGAAGAGGCCATCATAGACATGTATGCTCACCTACACCTCTTCCAGCAAACAACCACTACAATCATTGACCAGAATAATCAAATACAAACAAAATTGACACAAGTACAACACGATCCGTGAAGGCATCACCGACATTAATAGATGGATCACGGAAAAATCTGATGCACCGCTCAAACTATACCAACCATCAAAATCAGAAAGAAAAACAAAATTGTATGCACTTGACCATTGTCAATAGGTAGGGAAGAGAGTAGATAAGGAGGTTTCCAAATTAATGGCAATATGCTCAAAGATACACAAAGTTATGCAGGAATTAATCAAGGGAAGACGACTACCCAGGCTATACAAGCTTGGGAAGAATCTAGTGATAGAAGAGCTAGTAGACAAGGTGCATGATAGCATGAATCAAAGAAGAGCAGTAGTTGAAGAAGCCACTACAATATCCACAAATATCATAGAGAAACACTTTCTACAATCGATAAATTTGTGCACCATGATACAAGCATTCATGGAGACACTTTCAAGCAATGTATAGACCCAAGAACTATTTCGAGAACATATACTTTGTTAATGAATATTGAGAAGCCCTCAGGGCCAGTTTTCTAAAGAAGGAACTCTTTTGTGTGAATCAATCTATGCTTGAATTATTTCAATTGGAGATGAATGTTGTTCACATGGACTATAAGGATGCTTATTTTCTTATAGATTAATTCTTATGCACTTTATGTTCTTCTAGAGTTTTAAGTGTTTCTTCGAATATATTTAAGTCTTGATATTGTCAAGTTGTTAATGAATGCATTGATATAAACTACATTGTTATGGTTATATATAACTTGGTCTCACTTTATAGCTCATAATCTACTTGATATGCATTGATAGAATTTGGTCTCACTTTATAGCTCATCGGTTACATTAGTATGCTCCTAGATAGGACAAATTAGAGTATATTAGTAATAGATTAGTTTATTGTTTTTCATACATAGTCTTCATCTACATCTTTACATTGCATCTCCATCAATCATCCACCCTCATCGGTAAATCGGACCGTAATTGGCCAAAACTTCAAAAACAATAACAAATGGAAGTCGGGCCAAATTCCAGATGGGACTCCTAATCCAAACGATGCATAGTCTAGTTGGGACCGTGTATCGGGGAGTACCCCTTACTATTGTCGGGCGAAGTTAGACCTATCAATAGAATTGGTTCTAGAAGGAAGGCCATCTTTTATGGATTACATAAATGATTTACACAACTGAAATCAGTCTTCAAGAAATAACCCCAGTCCTTCTCTATTTCCTCGAGTTGAATATGAACAAGAAGTTACCTACGAAGACTCAAAGCCTAATTTCGGAAGTGCATCCGGCAGTCCAGAAACACACATTGAGACTTGGTTTTGAGTAACACAAGAAGAGTTATATGAAACTCATAGGATTACACGTGCTTACGCAAAGCTACTTGGCAAGTTGCCAATAGCCTCTTAGCTTCCCAGGAGGAAATCAACCCATGTGGAAAGACCTAAGACACACCCTGATATTTACATTGATTTGGTAGATGATCTTATTGAAACCACTTTAAAATAAGTCCTAAGACCCTTGAGTTGAGCTTCACATTTCCTTGTCGAACCTGAGTACGATCTCAAAGGTGAACACCTAGAAATTATTTTAGAAAAAATAATGGGGGAAAACATAAACAATAGAGAATGTATCCCACGTTGGAGGGCTCAAGGTGCTCTAAATTTAGCTGGACTGTTACATGAAATGGAAATAAAATATGACAAAGTCCTTCTAAAATTCGATCCAGATAAACTCAGGTCCCAGAAGACCATTTAAATAACTTCTTCCTAGCCACTCATCTACTAAATGTCCAACATGAAGATGTGGTTTGTAGGTTTTTTTCCTTATACTTTTTTCAGGTAGAGTGTCTACTTGGTATTTCATCCTGCCACCCAGATCTATAACTGAGTGGGATGATTTCGAGAAGCTCTTTATCAAAAAATTTGGGGAAAGAAAAATGATTGCATATCTATACAAAGAGGTAGGAGCCATCAAGATGGAAAAGAGAGAGAAGGTAAAAGATTTGAACCATATATTTCTCAATGTCTTAATCAAGTTCCCCCATGACGTAGCTTCTGCTCAATCCTTATCCATTGAATATTATATGACAACATTAACTAGTTCCATAGGAATGTTTGTCAAATGGGCTAACAAGAATACTTTGGCACTTAACTTTGATGAAGCTAAAATGGTAGAAAGAGAGTTGACATCCTATGAACATCACTCACATCCCAACGAAACCAAAACAGCTAGAAAGAAACCTTTGTTGTTAACTAAACTACCCGAAAAGGAACCAAAGGATATTGATAATGTGGTTAAATTAGCTAAGAAATTGTCTAACGAAGTGGTAGACTTAAAAAAGAATGTCGGAGAAGGATCATTGAAACCTTGAAATTTTTGCTTGTTATTTAAGAAAACAAGACAACTCATGGAAACCACATGGACCATCCCATATGGCCTTAAACTTAGACAGCTTCAACAATGATAATTTATGCTCTTATCACCAAAAAAACCACTGAGAACAAACTTTCCCTGAGTGAGTCAACTCCATGACCCTGGTGATAAATCAATTGTTAGATCAATAGAGATTAAACGATGAAATCCCCGCACAAGCTCCCACTGACACTACTGATGAGATTCATCCAGAATCTGCCATGCCTTTTTGGGACTGGTGTCCAGAGTCAGATGATGAACAAATTGAAGAAGTATTTATCAAAGACACACCAGTTATCAAGGTTGTTTCCCAAAGAAATTATAATTTATGCAAAAAAGGTCCATTCACCAATGCTTTGTCCTCCAAAGAAGACAAGATTCCTCTCAGGAAAATTTCTCCTCCCCCTGCTCCCCCAAAACGAAATGAAACAACTAAAGGGAATACCAATAGAAAAACAAGGAAATTTGTTCTGACCAACACAAATAAGCCAAGTACATCTAGCCCATTTAGGAACAATACCAAGCTTAACATGGTACCAAATAATGACAAAACACTAGAGCCGAAATCTAGTCAAACAGTAAACGACTCCAACACGCATGCCCTTGACTACAATGTGATAGAATACATGAAGAAGACGAAAGCCAATATTTCCATGTTTGATATATGTTCACTACCACAACAGCGTGAGCTCTTACATGATGCTTTCAACCTCGATGATGCTCGAAAAAAGACTGTTGTTATTATTGAAAACATCCTTCTAGAAGATGAGGTACAAGAAATAGGTGCATACTTAAAGTCTCAGGTACCACCTTTTCTGCTCACTTACGCAATTTTTAATTTCAATGTGCATAATTGTTTAGATATTCAGGTGCATCCTCTAACATCATGCCTTTTTGTCTGTCAAAAAATAAATGTTGTTCCACAAATGACAAGGGCTAGAACTATACAGTTAAATAGGACAGATGTTAAATTAAAGGGTGAACTTAAGGATGTCTTAATTAGACTTCAATCTGATACTAGGGTGCATCAAACTATAGACATTGTTGTTGTGGACGTACCAGAAAGTTATGGTTTTCTATTGAGAAGATATTGGTCGACCAAACTTCAAGGTTACTTTTCTATCGATTGGTCTCACCTGTGGCTTCCATATAAGGGTAAGGTGAATCAAATCCAAGTAAATACTAAAGCTCACATGAAACACATGGTGACAGAGCTGGAAGGTAAGAACTAACACATAAGTTTTGCACATTTTTTCTTGGGTAATACTTTTTTGAGACTGACTACGGTTGTTATGAAGCACAAACATCTGAAACACAACCATATTTACAATATGAACTCCTCTCGCAGACTCATAATAGTGCTTGTATTGTATTAACTAACTTAGGATTTAATTTGACTAACAAAACAAAAATTTGTGACATGTCGACTATGTTCTTTGATGACTGTAAGACACAAGATGGAGCCAGAGCAGGATGTGTCCTAATCGATCTTGGGCAAGGTAAAACGCCCATATCGTGCCACCTAGAGGTTTAATGCACCAATAACATCGCAAAGTATGAATCCTTAGTTATAGGTCTTAAAAAGGTCTTAGTACAAGTGTTTGGTGATTTTGAAATAATCATTCAATAGGTAATAAATATCATTCATTGTTTGTCCCCGCATCTAAAAGCATATCAGCAAGAGGTATGGGATTTTCTTTACTCTTTTTATGCATTTAATATTACTTCTATACCTCGTGATCAAAATATAGATGCAGATATATTGTCCAATGTGGCATCTAGGTGCATACCCCTTGATGATGGTTTTTTGGTTGAAATGATTTTCAGGCCCTCCATACCAGAAAACATCACAAATTGGAGAGTATTCGATAATGATGCTAAGATTATCAATTTTATCCTAGTTCGAACACTTTCCAAGATGTGGTGATCGATGATGAACCACATCAATGATAATAGTAGAAACTTTAACATGGTATCTGAGCTTAGCTGAAGAGAGCATCTTTCACAGGAAAAAGAAAAACATCATTGTTGTCGTACATGAAAATTAGGGTTTTTTATTGAAGAAGGTTTTCAGCCCCAAATCCATCTAGAAAGGTGTGCCCTACCTCAAGGAACATTTTGGCATCTTCAACGCACATTTTCAGTGGCTAGATCTCCCAGAAAGTGAAACCCTAGTTTTCAAAAAGTACCAGAGTACCAGAAGTACCAGAGTACCAAAAGTACCAGAAAACCAGAAGCACTAGTCCAGAAATCCGTAGACAAAGTTTGAAGGGGTAAAATTTGGACTTTCATAAATCTGACTGTACCAGCATACTCGCCTCAGTCCAGCGCATCTTTTGGTGAGTTCAGTTTTCAGATCCAAGAAATTTGATTTTTGTATTTTCTATAGCCCGGAGAGCTAGGGTTTCTACTGCAAGAAAGAATAGCTACCATCATGAGGGTAGGAGACAGGCTGGAAGGATATAGAAACTTCAGGTCTTGGAAGCATAGGTTGCATATGATTCTAAACGAGAATGATCTCCTATAACATGTTACAGTGGGTGTACCAGAACCAGATGAAGAAGAGCAAAAGACCAAGAATAAGAAGAATGAAAAGAAAGCAAAGAGAATCGTGTCAGATTCAGTGAAGGATCACTTGATCCCTCATATATCTGAACTACAGATAGCAAGGAAAATGTATGAAGCACTCAGTAGGTTATATGAAAGCAAAGACATCATCCGGAATCTTACCTTAAGAAATCAGCTTCGTAATATGAAGATGGAAAACTCAGAATCTGTCACATTCCACCTTATGAGAGTTTCTCATATCAGAGATCAGCTTGCAGCTATTGGAGATGTCATTAGTGACAAGGAGCTTGTAACCACAACCCTAAATGGGTTTCCAACATTTTGGATTCCTTTTGTACAAGGAGTGTGTGCAAGAACCAATTTACCCAAGTTTGATAAGTTATGGGCAGATTGCACACACGAA
>ML781436.1:1017886-1041375 GCA_009831015.1 Picea engelmannii | reverse complement strand
ATCATGATGTCAAATGACCAAGTGGATTATATTGATGCCTCATGTTATCCAGTTGATGATGTTACCTAGTTGATGATGTTGCCCAGTTGATGATGTTATCCAGTGTATGCTACTACCTAGTTGATGTTGACATCCAGTGACCTTTCAAAAGATAAAGAATATCCTTCTTGTTAAGAGGGAGTGTTAAAATATTGTGTAACTGCAAAGAATATTCTTATCCCCTTTTGTGGATAAAGATAAAATATATTTATTATTGGTTAGATCAATCCCCTTTTGTGGATTGATCATGTTGGGCATTGTAATTGACCAAATCCCCTTTTGCGGATTGGTCAAACCCTAATTTTAATAGGCTAAATGAAAAGACGGCCCCATAATATATTAAAGTGGTTATAACCACCCAGAATGAGAAGTCGGCCCAGCCAGAATATATTAAAGTGGTTATAACCACCCAGAATGAGAAGTCGGGCCTGCCAGTGAAAAGACATATGTTCAACACCTGCCAGATTGTATAAATAAGAGAGACCAATGCCTCATTTGGACACACACTCAGCTCACTCATCTAGTGTGCAATTATTGAAGGAAGCTACAGTTACTAGTTTTCGGAAGAAGGAAGAGAGAGAGAGGTGCATCCTTGGGAGAGGAATTTCGGTGTTGTTTGGTTCATTGTCTTGGAATTGTATTGGCTATCTATATTAAGGAAGTTTTGTTGGGTTTTCTTCCCCAAGAGGGTTTCCCAGGATAAATTCTTGTGTACTCTTGTGATTGTGTTTCTCTCAGTGATCCTATCTATGCTATTGTTATCTAGTAAATTGAAAGTAACCTAATAATAGTAGAAACTTTAACACATGTTCCAAACCAAGTGGGGAACATATGCTTACAGAGGAATTCCCTTCAGTTTAATGAACGCATGAGCTACTTTTAAAAGGTTAATGTACATTGCTTTTAAAGGGTTAATTAGTAAAAGTCTGGTGTTTTACCTCGATGATGTGACTTTTTATTCAAAGGAGAGGGAAGACCATCCAACGAACCTCAAAAAGATATTTGAACGATGTAGGAAATATGGGATTTCTTTGAATCCCAAGAAAATTGAATTTTTTGTTTCATAGGGAATTTTACTAGGACACGTTATCTCCAAAGATGGGATTTCGGTAGATCCAGAAAGGAAAAAATCCATTCTACAAATCCCTCCACCGCATAGAAAAAAATCAATGCAATCATTCTTTGGCGAAATAAATTTTCTGAGAATATTTGTTCTGGATTTTGCTGAAATTATGAAGCCACTTCAAAGGATGATCAAGAAAGATGTTCAATTTAAATGGACACCAATAGATAAAGAATCATTTGAGAATATCAAAGATTCCATAGTCGCTGCCCCATCTCTGCGAAGTCCATATTTTACCAAGGATTTTTTGCTAGATAAATTTGTGTCTCATCACTCCCTGGAAGCAGTGCTCACA
Source organism: Picea engelmannii (assembly GCA_009831015.1). Classification (NCBI taxonomy): domain Eukaryota; kingdom Viridiplantae; phylum Streptophyta; class Pinopsida; order Pinales; family Pinaceae; genus Picea; species Picea engelmannii. The sequence continues at coordinate 1,039,918 of ML781436.1, read as the reverse complement.
CATAAAGATGAGAAAGGAGACGAATATCTTGTTCTTTCATGAGAATTGGATTACAAGGTGCTAATTTGAACTATCCCCCATTGGATAAGCAAGATTTTGTTGTCCATAAAGCTATTAAATAGTTCAGACCTTATATTCTGAAAAACCATATGAAATTCATCGTGCCTCACCCAGAGGTTAGGTCTCTTTTTGCTCAAAGAGAACTGGGAGAGAAACAATGAAATTGGATGATGACCTTACAAGAATATGACCTTAGTTAAAACCATCCAATATCGTGAAAGGTCAAGGCCTATGAAAACTAGTGACACAAGACATTGATGATGAAGATCAAGAGGAGGACGGATGGAAAGATGAACCAACAATGTATACACAACAGGTTCCATATATGGATGGCACAGCCTCATATCACCTTAATTCTAAGAAGAAGAGAGCACTATGATTAAAATCCTTACAATATCAACTGCTACATGGAATCTTGTTTAGAAAAAACTATGATGGAGTGTTACTCGGGTGCCTTGAAAAACAAGATGTTGATAAGGTCCTAAAAGACATGCATGATGGACTTGTTGGTGGCCATTTTTCAGGAGATACGATAGCTCAAAAAGTATTAAGAGTTTTATATTATTGGCGTACACTCTTCAAATACACCCATGCATACTCAAGAAGCTACGAAGCATGCCAGAAATCCACGAGAAGAGAACACAAAGTCGTTATCCCACTCCAACATGTGGCTATTAAATAAACATTTGAACAATGGGGGTTGGACATCATTGGTGAGATTAACCCCCATTCCTCCAAGGAACATAGATACATTCTAACCACTACCAATTATTTTACATGTTGGATTGAAGTGATACCATTGATTAAAGTAAATGAAGAGGTAGTGATTAATTTTGTTGAACAATACATCATCACGAGGTTCGGAATTCCTAACTCTATAGTGTTTGATAGTGAAACTTATTTTTCATATTTGAAATTATATGAGTTCGCATTAGAGAAAGGAACTATTTTGAAATACTCAGTCAACTATTATCCTCAAGGTAATGGTTTGGCAGAATCCACAAACAAAAACATAATCTACATCCTCAAATGAATTGTGGTTGATCACTGGAGAAATTGGCACAATGCCTTATCAAATTCCCTCTAGAATGATTGTGTCACCCCTAAGGCCTCCATAGGGACTTCCATGTACTTCCTTGTTTATGGAAATAAGTCGTCCTACCCCCGAAAATATATCTTCCTTCCCTCCAACTCACACGATGGTCTAGAGGAAGAGAGTGCCCCATCATTCAAAAATGTATCAATACCTTGATAATCCTGGAAGAAAGGTGAGCTAAATATAAAAGTAAGTTTTAAACCCACCAAAAGACAGTAAAACACTGATTTGATAAGAAATCTGTTGGTGAGAAATAATTCCAAATTGGGGATTTAGTCCTCAAATGGGACAAGCCACATGAAAATAAAGGGAAACATTCGAAGTTCCAGCAACTTTGGGTTGGTCCTTACATTATCAAAGAAAATATTTTCCAAGGTATCTTTTGATTGCAAAACCTTCAAGGGGAAGTTGAACCTCTCCCTATTAATGGAAAATTTTTCAAACACTACATCAGCTAACCTTTGAGGCTATTGCTCACTTGTACATAAATAATGTTTGACTTTTACCTTTCTTGCTCCCCATTTATTTATTTTTTTATGTTTATTTCCCAGTATGTATGGTTGTTTAGATTCTCAGATTCTTATTTTTGCTTGAAAACTTCTACCCTAATTTTTGAGTTTCCAATATCTTAGTCCTGGCCATACATTTAAATTGTAGCACATCTAGTAGCAATAGCCTGGTAATATTGTGACATGTGTTTATCCACGTAGAACCCCAACCATGTAAGCCTTGTTATGCACCATCTCAAGTCAGATCTAGTGGAGGAACATATTTCATCAATATGCAAGAACAGTAGAACAAAACAGAGAACCCAGGACCTCTTCTTAAGAATAGATTGTTACATTGTGTGAACTAAAAGGAAATGATTTGGAAGATATGTTAGCAGTATTCCAGAAATTATCACTCAGGAAGTTCTCTCATTTATAATCAAGTTAGCAAATCTCACTATCAAATATGTCATCCCTAGTGCCTTAAAGGATAACTAGAATCCCCCCATCCACATCTCTCTTAAAAAAGAGAATAAAATTTTGTAAAAGGTAAAGGCTTGGGGAAAGGATTTCCATATCATGTGGTACATGAAAATATCTCCATCGGAGCTATGGATGCTCACTAGAAGCGGAGCAAGGATTGTGACATTGGAGCGACTTCGTCGGGGCTATGGATGCTCACTAGAAATGGAGCAACACCATAGAAATGCACTATAACTTGTATTCTCATCATTCTTGATGTTTCATTTCCATCATAATCCCTACACCTTCTCCTATATTCATTTATCATATGAATAAGAAATCATTTAAAGGCAATCTAGTCAAAGTAAGGTCTTTCCCCTTCTTTGTATCGTCTAAGTTCTCTCATAATCTAAGCTATGGAACCTAATTTTTCTTTCCTGAGAGTGTACGTGATAATTTCCTTCTTTCCCAAAACATGTATGGATGTCATCTTACATAGATTCAGGGCTTCTCCTAGTGTGTCTCCATTTGTTGTGCCAGGCACTGCAACCCTCCATTTTTCTTAATTCAATCGCAATTTTCTTTCGAGAAATGGATATCCTTCTTTTTTAGTCTTCCATTGACCTCCTTCTTTACCTTAATCCCATTTGGGAAGTCTTACTTACTACAAGGAAACACTGTCAAAAGGAAATACTTGAAGAAATCAATTTTCAATAAAGATTGAGAGAATCGGCAAAGTTAACTTTAACTCCTTCGATGTACATCGGAGGAGTTCCCCTCACTCTCTACGATGAACCTCGCTTATTGTGCAATTTGTTCTCAACTACTCTAATGGCATCAAAGGAGATGATCCCAACTCCTTCGACGTCCATCGGAGGATTTTATCCCAACTCCTCTGATGTCCATTGGAAGATTTTATCCCAACTCCTTCGACGTCCATCGAAGTATTTTCCTACATGTTCTCTGACAAGATCGGAGGACTTGGGGTTAAGTCCCCCAATGTATATCGGAGAACTTCCCACAAAGTCTTTCGATATGCACTAGAGGACTTAATCCCAATTCCTTCGATCATAAGTACTAAGCCAACAACCAAATTTAATGTTAATTTTTTCCGACTACTATATATTCACCAATTGACCCATCCTTCTTACCATTTCACCAAGCTCTAAGGAGTCGGAAAGGACTTCTACCTCAAAAAAAATAATACGTTGAGCCCTATATTTGCATCCACAACCTCTCAAAGTCATCCACATCATAGTAGGGTTTCCAGGTAAGCTTCGATATTACATCCCCTACTAAGGTTAGGTTTTCTCTTCATGTTTTTTGTTTGTTCTACCCTTCTATATCCTTGTTCTATCCTCAACCCACTCTACAACTAGTGTCTCCCAACCATTGTTAGTATATCCCTACCTTCATAATATTTTTCTTGCAGTCGCTTTACACCGAGCTAGCCTCAGGTTTCATTTTAATAACCTTAAGGAAAAACCCTAAAACAAAATTCTCCCAAGAAGAACAGTGACGACCTGACTAGACCCTAATCCAAACTCCTATCCAAATAAGGGACCAGTAACAAGGTTTTTCCTTTCTATCAAAATATTGAACCACGGCCTTCTTTCCTCCATCGGTCTACTTCTTGGTAACTCCTCTGACCATATCATAGGAGTGCATGTTAACTCCTCCGATGTGGTCGAAGGAGTTCCCGGAAACTTCGTCGATTTTCCTCCCCATAATCCAGCATTCAGAGTATTTAAGACGAGTTCCTCGGATGCGATATCAGAGGAATTATCATTAACTCCTCTTATTCACATCAGAGGATTTGTCATCAAATCTACTAATATAACATCGGAAATAATTCAACCAACCCTCCTCAACATTTTTTCAGAATCTTTGACACTAAATTTTTTGATACACATTGGACAACTTGTTATCAACTCCTCTTATTTACATCGGAGGATTTAACTTTTGAGCCTTTGATTTTTCCTTATGACCACAATTTTCACCCATTCTTCCTCAAACTTTCACCAAGATTCTCAAACATTCCTTCCATCATGTTATCATCCTCGGATGAAAAATCCCTACCTAGTGTCTATTCAAATAAATCTTCTGGTAGTTCGAAATTCTCAAACTGCATTCAACTTCATATTTAGTGTGATTTTGATCCTCACACTGAGCTCACCTTTGCTTATAGGTCAAAATATGTCCCCTCGAAAGAAGAAATCAAATAGCACCATTGGGACTTAGGCCTCTAGTAGCGGTCAACAAACGAAAGGTGAGCTAGAAGTAATCATAGCCACATGGATGACACATCGAGACTCCTAGAAAAAGACAGGGAAAACATTGAAGTGGGGAGAGGTATACCACATGTTTAAGAAGTCTAATTTCTCCGTTGAAGTTGAAGAACCAGATAACTTAAAGTATTCAAAAACATCAGGAATTTTGTCATTTTCAGAGTAACATCACACCCATTGGTGTTCCCATGCGCAAATTCCATCACTTGGATTCTGGAGAATATAGATGTGAATGGAAGATACGTATGCAATTCCAGAAAAAATCCCATAGCTTCGTTCAGACCTGAATATTTGGTGAAGTTATATCACATTGAAAAAGGAAGTAAGAAGTTGGATAACAAGCTCCTTAGTGAGACTGAATACACTCCCAAGGACCTGCTTCCTAAATGGTATAGGGTCGACATACAATTCAAATAAAAACCCACAGGAGGATACCCCAAAAGCTCCCTGAGAAGGCCTTATCAGGATCTGGTAGCCATATTGTGTCAGCTATATGGAGAACCTGACGCATCCCAATTCTCTCTATCGTATATTCCCCTAATATACTATTTCACGGATGAGGAAATATCATTTAATTGGGATGATATCCTATATGAAAATCTAATAGTGGAAATCTCTACAGTCAAAGGAGCTCATTTCCAAGCTTTCACATGTCCTCATATCTCCTGGGAAATATGTGCATAGCCCATAAATACCCTAGGATGGGGTGGAATTGGCAGTTGTCCGACCCGACCATCCATGTGTACTGTAAAGTTCTCTGGGAGCACAAGTATCACATAGAATACCATAAGATATGTGATCATTTTCTGGCCCCCTTGTATGAAGTTAGAATTGATGAAAGCAGCCTTAAAAGTTTCAAAGTCAGTGTTGAGAAGGTCGAAAGAGAACTAGAAGAGGCCATCATAGACATGTATGCTCGCATGCACCTCTTCCAGCAAGTAGCAGCTACAGTCATTGATAAGAATAATCAAATAAAAACGAAACTGACACAATACAACATGATCCGTGAAGGCATCATCGACATTTATAGATGGATCGCAAAAAATATTGATGCACCGCATGAAATATACTGACCATAAAAAGAAGAAATAAAATCATACGTGTATGCACTTGGCCATTGTCAACAGGTAGAGCAGAGGAAAAAAAAGGAGGTTACCAAATCAATGGAAATATGCTCAAAGATACACAAAGTTGCGTAGGAATTGATCAAGGGAAGACAACTACCCAGGATAGATGAGCTCGGGAAGAATCTAGTGACAGAAGAGCTAGTAGACAAGGTGCATTATAGCACAAATCATAGAAGAGAAGTAGTTGAAGTAGCCACTACAATATCCACGGATCTCATAGAGAAACACTTACTACAATCGGTAAAACTACACATCATGATACAAGCATTCATGGAGACACTGGTAAAAGACATGAGCACCCTGGAATATAGCATGGCCATGAACAACGCATCTTTGGAATAGCTAGCCTACAAAATAATCATATCCTTATATGATCAATTAGAAATATGGGAAACATACATCAGAGAGAAAAATCTATGAATAAAGACAAAATAGTGGTTAGAGAATATTAACACTTGTTTCTTATTTTATCTTTTTCTCAACCAATATCAATTTTGTCTTTACTATACACTTTTCACTGGGAAATAGAAATATGAACCATTTTGTAACCACATCTTCAAGAGGAAGGAAAAGATTCATCTAGTGGTTACTAAGAATTGTATAAGAGAGAGCAGAGGCTCGTTTTCGGGGGGGATTTTTTCTTTTCAAGAAATATATAGACCCAAGAACTATTTCGAGAAGGTATACATTGTTAATTAATGAATATTGAGAATCCCTCAAGACCAGTTTTCTAAAGAAGGAACTTTTTTGTGTAAATCAATCTATTCTTTGAATTATTTCAAGTGGATATGAATGTTGTTCACATGGACTATAAGGATTCTTGTTTTCTTATAGATTAATTCTTATGCACATTATGTTCTTTTTCAGTTTTAAGTGTTTCTTCGAATATCGTTAAGTCTTGAGATTGTTGAATTGTTAATGGATATATATATATATATATGTATATATATATATATATATATATATATATAGAGAGAGAGAGAGAGAGAGAGAGAGATATAGATATAGATATAGATATATTTATTTATTTATTTGCATGCACTTGTTTCTGATTTTGCTTTTCTATTTCAACCATTTGTGTGAAAGTTTGTGCAGAATTCGGTCTCATTTTACAGCTCGTCGGTTACATTAGTATGCTCTTAGCTAGGATAGATTAGAGTATATTAGTAATAGATTAGTTTCTTTATTTTCATACATATTCTTCATCTACATATTTCCATTATCTCCATCAATCATCCACCCTCGTCGGTAAATCGAACCATAACCGGATAAAACTCCAAAAACAGTAACAAATGGCAATCGGGTCAAATTTCAAATGGAACTCCTAATCCAAATGGTGCATAGTCTAGTTTTGACTGTGTATCAGCGAGTACCCCTTATTGTTGTTGGGGGAATTTAGACCCATCAACAAGACCTTGAAAAAGAACCAGTTGTTGGCTAACCTAAAGAAATGTAAGTTTTCTTAGCAGTCATTGGTGTATTTACAGTATGTGAGTGGTGGAGGGGAACTCAAGATAAATCCCAAAAATATGGAGGTTGTCATGAAATGGTTAGTTCCTCCATCTGTCACTAAAGTTAGGAGTTTTGTTGGGATAGCACAGTACTTGCGAAAGTTCACAACTTCATTTTCAGCAGTAGTTGCACCACTCCATTCCATAACAATGAGTGGTAAGAGTTTCCAGTGGGGAAAGAATCAATAGAAGTATTTTGATGAGTTGAAAAGAAATATCAGTCGAATTGGTTGCAAGGTTGTTATTGTGTAAAGAAAGAGAGTATTATGTCAATTGTGTATTAGGTGTAGACCAAGGTTAGTCATATAACTCTTTATTATATAAATGAATAAGACAATAAGAGAGAAAAATGCTCAAGGACTGTTGGTTTTCCTAGTTAAGGGTTTCTAGGGTAAAATCTCTATGTAATGTGTCTTTGTCATTTATTTTTTGCTTAAATGTGTCTTATTTTTCATGTTTGGTTTAGTTTGGGTGTTTATTTCCCTACAAGGCTTATGCTTCGCTCTCTTTGTTTCATTTATAAAATTCACATGCAAAGGAATGAGAACTCACTATGGAGTTACCTTTTGGCATTGTGTCTTGAATGGATATTACAATTACAATGCGAACATCAACTTATTAAAATTATAATGCGAACATAAATTTATTACAATTACAATGTGCCTTACTTATATACTTTATAGCATGAAAAACCCTAAATCATGGCATCCAAAAATGGTTATAGATCCACGCAGATGATTGGTTGCAATCTTGTGAATCTTAGGATTTATTTACAATCTTCTACCAAGTTGACCTCCAGTCAGTCTTCAGTCGGATGCCACTCGACCTCATGTCAGCTGACCTTTCAACTTCTCGGTCGACCACTTTGACCTTCGACTTCATGTTCAATCACTTCAACCTTGACTTAACCATCAATTCAATTTGACTTGTTGGTCAACTTATCACACAATCGATCCACCTCGACTAAATAGTTGGATGAATTTTATTTCATTGCAAATAATATAACAACCCAACATTCTCCCACTTGTTGTCTTATTTGTTGATAAAGGAGAACCTAAAAATATGTTTACTGACCCAGGGAAGAAATGCCCATTTCCTCTCTACACGAAGAGAACTTCACAACACTCATAGACTTGGTCAAAGAGTCTGTTATGTTTTCCAAAGTTTCTACCATCTCCAACATCACCTTATTGATTTCCACCATGGCTTTCACAAAATGGTATTGTACATCAATATGATTCACCATAGAATGGTAATTTGGGTTCTTTTCCAGTAATATTTCACTTTAATTGTTGCAATTTATCTTCATAACTCTCTACTCAAACCCATTCCCTAAACACAGCCGATGAAACCATATTGATTCTTTTCCATGTATTCAGCTTCTATTGTCAGCAAGGATACAACCACCTTTTGTTGACTCATCTAGCTGATTGCTCCACCAAACATATTGAACACATATCCATTGGTCGACCTTCATCGATCCATATCTCTAGCCCAATCGGCATCGACAAAGCCATGTACTTCTAATTCCCTGTCAACTTTGGGTCTCCCTTGGTATCATATAGCATAATCTTTTGTGCCACACAAATACTTTAACACTCTCTTGAAAATAGTCTAGTGCTCTTTCCCAAGTGTCGACATGTATCTACTCAATACTCCCACTACATGATAAATATTTGGTCGAGTGTAGAACATCAAATATATCATATTACCAACGACACTAGCACAAGGAACATGTGCCATATCCTCTATTTCTTCTTGTGTCTTTGGACATTATTCAATAGTTAGTTTTTCTCCCATGGGAATTGGTACCTTGACAGATTTGCAATCCTGCATGTTGAAATGCTTCAAGATTGTTCAAATATATTTTCTCCAATTAAACCAAATCTTTCTAACTGCCTGATCTCTCTTGATCTCCATTTCCAAAATGAAGTTTTTTTCACTAAGATACTTCATGTCGAACTTGGAGGACAACTGCATCTTCATCTCTTTAAGTGTGTCCATGTTGTTTTTGACCAACAACATGTCGTTGACATGCAAAGCTACATATATGAAATGCCCTACTTATTCCTTGGAATATACACAGTGATCAACATTTCTTTTCACAAATCCCAAACTATGTATGTTTCAAACCTATGGTACCACATCCTCGGTGATTTCTTTAGACCATAAAGGGATCTCTATAATTTTCACACCAACTCTTTCTTTCCATTTACTGCAAATCCTTCAAGATATTTCATGTAAATTTATCCTTCCAAGTCCCCGTGTAGGAATGTTGTCTTCACATCCATTTGTTCTATTTCAAGATAATTTTTTCAGCTACAAACATTAGTAATCTAATGGAAGTTAATTTTGCAACAAGGTAAAAAATGTCACCGAAGTTGACTCCCTCGACTTGGGAATACCCTTTCGCTACCAGACAAGATTTGAATTTCTTAACTTGACATGTTGTGTTCAACTTTTTCTTGAACACCCACTTGATACCGATGGGTTTCCTTCCATTAGATAGCTCTACTAAATCTCATGCCTCATTCTTGTGAAGGGATTCCATTTCTTCAACCATGGCGTCCTTTCAAAGTTTACCCTCTGTAGAGTAGACTACCTCCCTTAATGACTTGGGCTCCTCGTCAGTGGAAGATAACACACATGCAGAATGGAAATCGAGTGGACTATACCTTTTAGATAATTTCCTTACTCATTCATATCTCATTACGACTGAAGTCATGTGTTCCACCTCTTCATCTAATTCAATTGACGCATATTAATCATGTTCATCGTTCCTCAGTTCAAACACCAACTTCTTTGGTTCTTTCTCCATTTGAACCTCTTCGGACTTTGAAGTTTCTCCAACTTCCCTGAAGATCAAATATTGGCTATACATGGTCTTCCTCAATAGTAGATCCTATAATTTATATCATTTCATTCCATTCTTGTAGCCGATGAAAGTACACTTGACTTCCTTATTCTCTAGCTTGTTCCTCTTTTCCTTGAGAACATGCACAAATGCATCACATCCAAAGACTATGAGATGTGAAATAGAAGGGTTCTTACCAAACCATACCTCATATGGAGTCAAGTAGAGTGGTGTTGATGAAGGAGACATATTTACCAAATATTTTGCAATGTCTACTGCCTCTTCCTAGAATTCTTGTGCGATCCCAACACCATTAAGCATGCTCCTTGTCCTATTCATTAACCTCCTTTTCATTCATTCAACAACTGCATTATGTTGTGGGGTATATGGTGTGGTATTTTGGCATTCTAAGCCACACTTGTTACAGAATTTTTCAAAATCCTTTCCATGGTATTCATCTCCATTTTTATTTCTCGACACCTCGATATTCTTTTTTTTCTCGTTTTCCACAAGGGATTTAAACTCTTTGAATTTCTCGAAAACCTATGATTTATTCCTTAGGAAATATAGCTATGTCTTCCTAGAAAAATAATCTATGTAGGAAACATAATACAAAGATCCTCCCAGTGAAGGGACCGGTACAGGCCCAAACACATTACTATGTATCAATTCCATAATTCATTTTTCCCTTGTAGCTCCAAATGGAAATCTAACCTGATTTTGTTTTCCATATATACAATGTTTATAGAAAAAGACTTATAAATTATAATTAGGAAAACCTTTAACCATACCTTTGTTTTTCATAGCTCAAAGTCCTTTTTCACCAATTTTTACCATCCTCTTATGCCATAACATGGTCGAGTTGACTTGATGAAGAATAGTCGAGTTAGTTGTATCGACTCAACCCGAGTTGAGTCAAGTCGACTTCAAGAACAACAATGTTGTTGCATCCAGTTGATTCGGCATTCCCTGAAAAACTTGTATAGGGTCCCAATCCTAACTCCTTTCATTAATACTATCATTCCCCTTACCATTTTGCATGTATCCTTCTGAAATAAAGTGTGAACACCTGCATCACTCATTTTGTTGAAAGATATCATATTTCTTTCCAAACCTAGAATAAGTAGCACAACTAGAAGGTTATTTCTCCTCCCATCTTGTAGTATCAGTAGGACTCTTCCTCATCTAACAATTTTGGTTGTTCAGTCATCCCCCAATAATACATCTCCCCCTTCATATCTATCATATTTACAGAACCATTCTCTGTGAGGTGTAATATGGAAGGATGCACACAAGTCAATCAACCAAACATCAAAATTTGATTGTGTACTAGTCAATGCTAGACACACATCACCTCCTTATCTAGAATCATCTTTCTCTCATTTAAATGCTTCTTGTCGGATCCTAGAATGATCTCAGTCACCTTAGACTTATGGTCTCTCTTGTAGTGCCTAGCTTTATCGCATTTCCAACATATTCTCATCGACTGAACCGGGGATTTACTTCTACCCTTTCACTTAACTTTCTACCAAAGAATTTTCCTTTATCTCTATCAACCAGTCGACCTCTCACCATCAAGGCACCCTTGGTCGATCTGTCCATGTTCTTCCATATTATTTTTTCTAACAACAGAGATGCAACTACATCTTCAAGAATTAATTTGGTCGAATTACTCCCTATAGTCATGTCTAAGCTATCCCGGGAGTCTGGAAAAGAACAAAACAACCTTATACATTTATCCTCCTCGGTGATTTTAATATCCATGGATAATAACTTGATTATTACAGTATTGAATGCATTCATTTGGTCTGTTACCGAGCTCCCATCACTCATCCTTAGAATATATAGTTTCTTTCGAAGGAACAACTTGTTTACAAAGGATTCCAACTGGTACAAGCTTCCCAACTTGTCCCATAGTTTCTTTGTAGAGTCTTCACTTGAGAAATTCAGCAGTACCAAATCTACAAAAAAAAATTGAATCATACTCCCTAACCTTCTCTCAATATTCTCCCATTATGTCCTCAACATATCCAGCATAATGGTTCTAGGGCTTACAATTGCCCACTATTCTCGATCTACAAGGAGATATTTCATCTTAAGCTTCTAGAGCTCAAAATTATGGCAACTGAATTTTTCGATCTCTATCCTTGAATTTTTTGTCATTCTTTCAAGCACAACTTTAAATATCAGTGACTTGTGACTCCCACTGGACCTAGGTTTAGCTCAAATCCAATATTTGCTTAACCTTGATTTGATACGACTTGTACTCTCTGATACCACTACTCTCTGATACCAATACTCTCTGATACCACTTGTATCAGAATGGCTCAGATAAGGTCGGATACCACTTGTAAGGAAATAAACACCCACACTAAACCAACCAAGAAATAGAATACATATTTGAGTATAAAATAAATGATAAACATATAGTACACAGAGATTATACCCTGGAATCACTTAATTGAGAAAAGAAACATTTCTTGAGAGGATTTCTCTCTTGTTTTCTTATTCATTCATAGAATAAAGAGTTACATGACTAGCCTTGGTCTACACCTAAGACACAATCACTATCATACTCTCTTGATTTACACAAGAACAACCCTACAACGAATTCGACTTGCATCTACATGACCAACAAAATCAATGCAAACATCAACTTGTTACAATTACAACGTGACTTATTTATAGGTTTCACAACATGAAAACCCCTAAATCATGGTGCCCAAAAAAAGTTACAAATACACGCAAATGATTGGATGCAATTCTACAAATATCGAAATTCTATTATAGTCGACTACCCAGTTGGTCTTCAATTGGCTTCCACTCGACCCCTTGTCGATTGACCTTTCGACTTCCCAATCGACCACTTTGACCTTTGAATTAATAGTCTGTCACTTTGACCTTGACTTAAACATCGACTCAACTTGACTCGTTGGTCGAATTATCACCCAATCAATTCACCTTGACTAGACAGTCAGATGATTGTTATTTCACTGCAAAGAATATAACAACCCAACAGACCTCACCTTCTAGCTGGGTTTTATTTTGTATTGGCTTTCCCATGTCGAATCTTGTGTTCATTTTTTTGGATGGTGTGTATTTGTGCATGTTCTTTTATTTTTATATTTTATTTATTTCTTAAATTCAAGCCATAATCTAGAGATAATAAATCTAGGATCTAGAAATAAACCACATAAGTCTAAGATTTCAAAATATTATACAATATATTGTGACAAAATGTTCCAGTGGAATATCTATGGACATTTATAGTTCAAAATTCAATACATTGACATGAATTTTCATTAAGTGATTGGTGATTCAATGTAATGAAAAATCGTGTTCCTTGTGAGTGACCTAGCCAGTGGGGTCAGAGCCATCAAATTTATTGACATCCACTTTCGGAAGGCGTAGATCACAAACAAAGGGGTTATAATGAAACCCCATGGAATGGGATGATTCGAATCCCTCTTGGTGGAGGGGTTGTTTCAGGGATTGAGTGGTCTTGAATTTAGTAAAAATTCCAGACAGATCGTCAGGTACTTTGTCTAGTTTGGTGAGTTTGGTAGTAACTTTAGCAAGTTGTTCATTGACTGTAGTAAGTGTCAATGTTTTGATAGTAGTGGGAGGTATTACCTCCTGGAAAACCTTTCTTAGAGAAGAAGAAGATTCCATAATTCAAAGGAAGACCATTGAATAGTTGAAGAACACCCCAGAAGAGAAGTCGGATCACATGAAAAGAATAAAGTGGAAATAGGATTTCTAGGAAGAGAATTCGACCCACAGGAAAAAGATAAAGTGAAAATAGAAATCCAGGAAGAGAAGTCATCCCTAGCTAAAGTGATTTGAAGACTATAATTAAGGTGATGCCTTGCTCATTTTTTCACTCACTCACACAGCTATCTCACTCAAGAAGAAGGCGCAACTATGAGGCAAGGAGAAGATGAAACTACTACAACAACTAGGGTTGTCTTGGTGATTCTTGGTGGTTTCTCTTGTGTGCTATATCTAATAGAGGTGCTCTAGTATTGTATGGTGTTGTAATTTTCTACCTCTGCTAGGGTTTGACAAGAAGAGATAAGTTATTGTTATCAAGGCTTCTTCATTATCAGTTTTTCTCTTGTGAAGAAGAGCTTGTTCATGGTTGGATTGTATTATCAGAAAGAATCAATCTAAGAAAGGTTGGTTGGGGTTTTCCTCGAGTTTGGGGTTTTTCCAAGATAAATCTTTGTGTCTTCTTGTGCATGTTTTATGTTGATTATATTTTCATTATATGGTTGTTAAATGTAAAAGAATATCTAAATACACTAGTAAATCTATTGCTTTGAAATTTTAAGAAAATATAACATGGTATCAGAGTGGGTTACCTTCAGAACAGTTTAACCACTGGAAGGAATATCGTACTTTGGGATTTATTGTTGCACAATTTTATTTTTCCAAGCTCGTTGATCACTTATTCCAAAGTCGTTGGGGATAACTCCACTTCATAGAAACTCTCCTAACCCTAGAGCACATCTTGAAACCTTAGCGTTGACTTTTCAAGTAGGTTGATTTTTTTAGATTTTTCAGGTCTAGGGTTTCTACCAGAGAAAATGATTACCAATATGAGAGTTGAGGATAGGCTGGTTGGAGAAGACAACTTCAGATCGTGGAAGCATAGGATACTACGCATTCTAGAAGAGAATGATCTCTTGGATCATGTCAAACAAGTTCTCCCATAACCAGAAGAAGAAGACGCCAAGGTGAAGTACAAGAAGAATGAGATCAAGGCCTGGAGGATCTTGATAGATTCAATCAACAACCACTTGATTCACAATGTATCAGAATTGAAGACACCAAAGGAAATGTTTGATGCCTTATAAATATTATATGAAAGCAAGAATATGAGCAAGAAGTGAACCCTAAGGCATCAACTCAGAAACATGATGATGAACAAGTCAGATACATTTTCCACCTACTTCATGAGGATTTCGCAAATCAAGGACTAGCTAGCATCTATTGGAGATTAAATGGATGATGCATAGCTTGTGACTACAGCTCTTAATGGATTTCCTTCTTCTTGGGACACATTTCTTCAGGTAATTTGTGCAAGAAGTAAATTACCCAAATTTGACAAGTTATGGACAAACTATACCCAAGAAGAACCAAGATTGATATCCAAGTCACAGAAAACCAATGATGAAGAGAACCAAGATCTTGCCACTCATGTGAATAAAAGGAAAGAAAGAAGAAACATCGGTCTGAAGAAGAATAGAATATCAGTTCCAGATCACAAGAAAGATGTATAAAATATTAGATGTTTCACTTGTCAAAAGTTGGGACATTTTGCTTATCAATGTCCTCAAGGGAAAGAAAAGAGAAAACATCATGCATATGCACCATATATGGAATATTCCACATCTCAGAAGAAGACAAAGGAATAAAAATATGAATAGTACATCTTTGTCTCAGCTCTCACACATACCATCACTCAAGGAAGTGATATTTGGCTAGTGGAAGGTGGTGCTTCCAAGCACATGATCAGGTTCAAAATTTCTCTTACAAAATTGATAATGAAGAGTTCATACCTTCAGGTGGAACTTGGGGATGATTCCATGCATGCAGTAAAAGGAGTAGGAGAAGCCTCCTACCAACTTGATTCAGGTAACTATATCTCAATAAAGTTTGTTTTGTTTGTACAAGGTTTAAAGAAGAATATTCTCTCTATCTCTGCTTTAGAAGATCGAGGCTTCAAAGTAGATTTTGTGGATGACCAAGTCCTTCTATGGCCTAAGGGTTCAAGTATGGATTCAACTACTGTGATTGGTTTTTGAGAGGGAGGATTGTATAAATTGAAGGTACACCCAGAACAAGCTCGTGTACATAACAGTGTTATCCTTAGTGAGCTATGGCACCGTAGACTTTCTCACCTCAACTAGAGAGCCTTACTAGTTTTGAGAAATATGGTTATAGGTCTACCAGATATGCGGGTAGATCATGATGGAGTATGCAAAGGATGCACACTTGGAAAGAATTCCAAAGGAATATTTTCAAGAAGTAACAATAGGTCCAAAGGGATCTTGGACATCATACATTTAGATGTATGTGGACAAATGACGATACCATATCTAGGTAACTTTTTGTACTATGTCATTTTTATTTATGATTACTCACATAAGACATGTATCTATTTATTGAAAGCAAAAGATGAAGTTTTTAAAAAGTTTCAAGAATTCAAGGCTTTAGTAGAAAATCTCTATGGAAGAAAGATTAAAATTTTGAGGTCAGATAATGGAGGCGAATACACCACAAATGAGTTCAAAGACTTTTTCATAGAAGCAAGGAACAAGAGAGAGCTAACAACTCCCTGCAACCCCCAACAGAATGAGGTTTCAGAGAGAAATAACAAATCGATTATGGAAGCAGCTAAAGCAATGATCCATGACCAGAACTTACCCATTCATCTATGGGCAGAAGCATCCAGTATAATCGTATAGGTACAGAATAGAAGTCATCATAAGATATTGGGGAACAAGACACCAGAAGAAGTATTCACCAGAAATAAACCAAAATTCGTCCACTTGAGGATATTTGGTTGTACAGTGTACATACATGTTCCCAAGGAAAAGAGAACAAAGTTAAAGCCTTAAGGAAAGGGGAACCTTCGTTGAATACAGTGAGACTTTGAAGGCTTACATAATATACATCCTTGGTCAGAGACAGATTGAGATTAGCAGGGATGTTACATTTGATGAAGAAGCAACGTTCAGGAAATCTAGAGAGTCTCACATGGATGAGGACAGAGAGGAGCAAGAGGTTCCAAGGGATGCAGTAATGATTGACTCTACTCTAGAAGAACACATTCCAGAAGGTCAAAATGGGACAGTAGAGCCAGATATACATGTAGATCCACCCAGAGAAGTTACAGTTATCAAGAAGAGATCAGCATGGGTCTGGGACACTTTGCAGGAAGCTGAAGGACATGCAGCTCCCATAGGATATTTCAGAGAGATCAAGATACCACACAAGTTTTCCAACTATGTGATGTTGATGAGTAATATCATTGATTCGAAACCTTCCACTTATGATGAAGTTGCTAAGAAACAAGTGTGGAAGGATGCTATGATGGAAGAGTATCAATCCATCATGAAGAATGATGTGTGGGAAGTGGTTCCGATACCAAAAGGGAAGTTAGTGGTGACTTCCAAATGGATATACAAGATCAAGCATGCTGCAAATGGAAGCATAGAGAAGTACAAAGCAATATTTGTGGCTAGAGGATTCTCCTAGAAAGAGGGAGAAGACTATGACGAGACATTTTCTACAG
The DNA here is from genome assembly GCA_009831015.1 of Picea engelmannii. Classification (NCBI taxonomy): domain Eukaryota; kingdom Viridiplantae; phylum Streptophyta; class Pinopsida; order Pinales; family Pinaceae; genus Picea; species Picea engelmannii. Next base: position 1,022,729 of record ML781436.1, on the reverse strand, counting down.
AAGAAAGGTACACTTCCATTATATCTATTATTTCTATTGCTTCAGTTATGGGTTGGAAATTACATCAGATGGATGTCAAGATTGCTTTCTTGAATGGTGTAATTGAGGAAGAAGTGTACATAGAGAAGCCACAAGGTTTTGTAATCCATGGGAAGGAGTCCCATGTTTGCAAATTGAAGAAATATTTGTATGGGCTTAAGCAAGCACCCAAGACATGGTATGCCAAAATAGACAGATATATGATGATATTGGGGTTTACCAAGAGTGATGCAGATCCCAACCTTAACTACAAGGTTGAAGACAGATTCCCATTGATTTTGGTACTATATGTGGATGACATGTTTCTTACAGGGGATGAGAAGCTCATAGATGGCTGCAAGAGGGACCTCACTTCAAAGCTCGAAATGAAGGATATGGGTTTGATGCACTATTTATTGGGACTAGAGGTGTGGCGGAGGCCAAATGAGATTTTCCTTATCCAAGGAAAATATACAGTTTATATCCAGTAGAAATTTGGGATGATGGACTGCAAATCCATGGCCACACCTATGGTTACAAATATGAATCTCTTGAGTGATTCATCTTCATATTTGGTTGTTCCCACGATGTAAAGACAATTGATCGGATCCTTGATGTACCTGGTTAACACCATGCCGAATATATGCTTTGCAATGAACACTTTGATTTAGTACATGGTTGATCCTAGACATGTACATTTGGTAGCAACAAAGCATGTGTTGAGGTACCTTCATGGTACGGTTGGATATGGACTCAGATATGTCTCGGATGTTGAAATAAATTTGCAAGGTTATACAGACTATGACTGGGGGGGAGTGCAGTGGACCGGAAAATCACATCAAGATGTTGCTTCAGTTTGGGATTAGGTATGATCTCATGGTTGAGCATTAAATAGACGTCAATGGTACTTAGTACAGCAGAGGCAGAATCTATAGCATCCAGTGTTGCAAGTTGTGAAGTAGTGTGGTTTCAGAAGTTGCTTGCAGGGTTATTTGATCTAGAGTTGGAGCCAACTTTGATATATTGTGATAATCAAAGTTGTGTGAAGCTTTCATAGAATCCAGTCTTTCATGAAAAGTCAAATCATATAGAGATCAAATACCATTACATATGAGACATGGTGCAAAAAGGAACAGTGGAGCTCTGGTACATATCCATAGGTGAGAAGACAATGAACATTCTCACCAAAGCTCTATCTAGGTTGAAGTATGAGCACTTCAGATACAATCTCGGCATGATGCAGAATGTCCATTGTCGTTAAGAGGGAGATGTGATGTTTCTCCTCCAGCAAGCTCTCCCTTTGGCCAAGGGTTTCCCATATCAGTCATGTGAAGTGACTCGGGGGGTAATTTGTATCCTGGTACAAGTATTGCCTACGCCATGTGAAATGGCTAGGTGTGACTAAGAGTTGTAGCATGGTCTTGCCTACACTATATGAAATGGCTAGGTGTGATTGGTACCATGGTGTATCCTTGTGGCTATGGTAGTATTCTTTCCCATACCATGTGAAGTGGATGGGTGTGATTGGGACTACTAGGATAGGAGAAACATCATAGTGTAGTTGTGAGACTATGGTGGTAGTCTTGGACTACTAGATGATCATAGTGTATTCATGAGACTATGGTGGTAGTCTCGGACTACTAGATTCTCATAGCGTAGTCGTGAGACTGTGGTGGTAGTATTGGACTACTATATTCTCATAGAATAGTAATGATACTATGGTAGTATTCTTGGAATACTATATGCTCATATCGTAGTCATGATACTATGGTGGTAGTCTTGGACTACTAGAAGAAAACATATTGAAAGAATAACTCCCTAGCTAAGAGGGAGTGTTGATGTTTTGATAACAGTGAGAGGTATTCCTTCTTGGAAAACATTTCTTACAGAAGAATAATATTCCAAAAGTCAAAGGAATACCATTGAATAGTTGGAGAACACCCCAGAAGAGAAGTCAGCTCACAGGAAAAGAATAAAGTGGAAATAGAATTTCCAGGAAGAGAAGTCGGCCCACAGGAAAAAGATGAAGTGAAAATAGAAATCCAGGAAGAGAAGTTGGCCCCAACTAAAGTGACTTGGAGACTATAAATAAGGTGACATCTTTCTCATTTTTTCACTCACTCACACAACTATCTCACTCAAGAAGAAGGCGCAAGTTTGAGGCAAGGAGAAGACGTAACTATTGCAACAACTGGGGTTTTCTTTGTGATTCTTGGTGGTTTCTCTAGGAGAGGTGCATTAGTCTTGTATGGTGTTGCAGTTTTCTACCCTTGCTATGGTTTGGAAAGAAGAGATAAGTTATTTTTATCGGGGTTTCTTCATTATCAGTTTTTATCTTGTGAAGAAAAGCTTGTTCATGGTTGGATTGTATTATCAGAAAGAATCTATCTAAGAAAGGTTGGTTGGGTTTTTCCCTGGGTTTGGGATTTTCCTAGGATAAATATTTGTGCATTCTTGTGATTTTTTTATGCTGCTTATATTTTCGGTATATGGTTGTTAAATGTAAAATAAGATCTAAATACTCTGGTAAATCTATTGCTCTGAAAATTTAAGAAAATCTAACAAGAAGTTGGTCATTAAATGTAGCAAATTTGTGATTGGTAACAACTTGAGCATGGTTGAATTTGTTGTGTTCATCATGTATATTTTCCAAGGTAGTAATGTGGTTTCCATATTATTTCTTTCGGGTGGACATCTGAATGGGGTGGGGATAAAGATATGGGATAGAGGGTCCACACAAAAAGACTTACTAGAGAATGGTACCAATGTGATCAGTGAGGATTTTTTGAGTTTTTGAGATAGGCAGCTAGTAAAAGGGTGAGTGGATCCACCCAAAAAAAAGGATTACGAAAGAGGAGGACCATTGCGATCAGTATGACATCAGGATTCCATTGAGATAGGTCTCAAATAAGGGTACTTGTGGGACCACTATAACATTTTTTTACTCCCATGGAGTTATACTCCCATCTAAAGAACATTGCACTGAAAAAATGCTCAAATTCTTAATATTGAAGATTATTTAGGAATTTTCCAAAATGAAAGTAGGAAGCAAGGTTTTTAGTGACTAAATATTCAAAATTTCAACACAACCCCTTTATTTTATAATATTTTTGGACTGACATCTAGGATTAAGGCTTCAAGGGTCCTAAGGACAAGGGAGTTTCTTGTGCTATAGATCTCCGATATACTTGTGAGGTCCAATACTAGTACTTGAACCAACATCTAAGAGACATAACTAAGGAGATTCGACCATACCCTTATCCATACTACTTGATTACCCAGGTATTAGAGAGTAATCTTCCTAAGTATTATTCTTGGTGCCATTATAATAGTCAGGAAGTTGATCAACTTATCTAAGGATGTTTTCAGGACACCTACAAGACTTTCGATATACCTAATGTAAGGTCTTCGGCTAGAATGGAATGGAGACCCTCGCCCAAGTCCTCAAGGAGACAAAACTTGGGGTTGCTCTGACACCCAAGAGTCACACTAGTTGGCCAAGTGGGCACCTTGGGCACATGATTATGTCAAGGGGCTTTCCCAAGCATGAGATGAAGCATGGGGTGGAAGCGACCAAGAGATGGGGCGCACCAAAGAGATTGGGGCACGTTGACATAAGGATTGCACCTAAGTTTGGGGTGCATCAGTCCCAAGGGACACGTTAGTTGACGAGCACATGGGTTCGTTTGGGCACATGGGTCTGGGATGGTTTATTTTTGTGTGTTGGTTCACGAAGTGGCGAGACACACCCAAATGATACGACGATTTGTGAAGGTGGAATTTGAATTCCATATAAGAGAATAAGGCACAAAACCAAGAAGACACAACAAGGAGAGAAAAATCAGATTCAAGGTTCTGCGGTAGACTTGGATGAAGAGAGGCAAGCTCTCTCAAGGAGGTAATTCGCTCCACATGGGAAAACTCGTGCTTCCTTGAGGTGATTTTGTGAACAGATTTGGGGTGAACTTATTTGGGTTGAGTTTGGTAATGTTTTTTCGCAGATCTTGTCGAGGCATGCTATGAGACAAAACCATGGGAATGTGTGAAGTCTTGTGACAAAAAAGAGATGGTGAGTCTGTGGTGGGCACACGTTTGGGGTGCATTGCAAGAGTTGCGAAATTTGTTGTGACAAATGAGTCTTGGTGTAATGAATCTATGTATGAGTGTCTTAGTGAGGTGTGGAGATTTGTGTGACTCTTCCCAAGTTGTGAATCGAGCTGGAATTGATCATATTGTAATTATTTTACAATAATAATACTTAGTCGAATGTTAGGCATTTTTTGTGTCACCTGCACTATATATGTGTGTCTCTTGTTTCCTTCATAAGTGTTCCCTTCATGACATGGATGTATGCTTAAATGACTAAGTGTTAATATGTTAACAAATTATCTAAGTATACAAGAGAGTTTCACTAGAGTAGGAGTGTGACTCTCATGTAGCCTATAATAGAGTATGGGTATGCTCTAGGTGAGGAGGCAAAGTCTAGAAAAAGTATCCTTAGTGTTTCCAAGTAGACAAGTGAGAAATGCCATGGTGTCGCATGCCCTCAAGAGTTGCATGATCGCAAGATTCAGGAAAGCACAATTTGGGGACATGACAGATGGTATTAGAGAAATATTTGAAGGCATTTGTTGTGGAGGAAGTTCAATGGGAACGTTCATAGACTTGTTGAACAGTTCGGTGGGGTGAACTATTTCATCACAAATTGTTTGCATCATACTTACAACAGAGTTTCTAATTGATTATGCGGTGGAAGGTTGATCTAGATGCACACACCTTGTATAGACCAAGAGCGGATTTTGTGGTGAAATGAAGCACTTAGACA
>ML781436.1:965963-1002915 GCA_009831015.1 Picea engelmannii | reverse complement strand
CTCTTTTATGAGGGAAATGTATTGCGGCTATGTATGTTGGCGAGTATTGTATTCTAAGAGAGGAGACTGTGAGAGAAAGAAGAGGAAGTTACAGCGGGTTTTGTTGTAGGTTGTATCCCTTCATTTTGCTGGATAATAATAAAAAAAGGACCTGGTAATTTCTCTGGTGAACGTAGCCCACACTGGGTGAACCACGTAAATCTGTGTCTCTCTTGTATTGTGTATCTTCTGTGTTTTATTTCCGCATTTGTTTTATTTTATTGCTCTGCGGTCCTGTTTTTCTAACATACATGACTCAAAAATTCACTCAAGAGAACTATTTGGAAATATGCAATGATGAAGATTGATTCTAGAATGGTTTCCATAGCTGAGAGGTCAACTATCATGCTCAGGAAATTAAAACACAGTCCACTTTTTTCAAGACGGTCAGTTTAAATTATGGAAATAAAAGTTTATTAAAAAAAAAATTAAGAATTAAATGGGTCCCACTTGGAGGCATGAATTCCAATGACTTAAGTTCATTAATGAGAATTCAATAAATAATTAATTAAAGTGATTTACTCCAAAAAGGAAGCATGTGGAAACTTCTAGAAGGACAAGCCCCTAACTACTTGAACAAAGCATTTCAAGAAAGCATTGGAAGCGGATTTGAAAGAAGAATAGCACCATCAAAGTAGAGGTTGAATTATCAAAGGTTCAGATCATCATAACATTTCTCAGCCTTCAATACACACTTAACTCTTCATCTGCAAATACAGATCTCCACTTTCTTACTTCTTCCTCTACAAAATTTCTCTCTTTCTTAAAGATCACAAGAGTATTTTACAGCCATATATGTGTCTATTAATGTAATTCAGGATCATTGTCTAAATGATTCATGGAGATTTAGTCCTTGTGTAAGTCGGGATTGTCTAAATGATTCATGGAGGTTTAGTCCTTGCATTTGGCAAGATTTATTTCTAAGCATTAGTCAATTGGTTTACTAAAATTTTGTGTAATATATTTATGTATTAAACTCCATAGAGAACTACTTCGAGTTATAACTTCAATGAATTCTCGGACTTTAGGATTTTTTAGTATGAGATTTTTGGAGTATGCCCATCAAATTATTTCCAATTTTGAATGCAATACTTATTTCAAGTTCTCTGAAGTGATCAATACCATTTCACTATTTTTCTTGTGAGAAAAAATTGTTGCATCTTCTACTTGCATGTGTTTTAGAGGGATGTTATAATGAAGTTGAGCACATATTTATTTTGATATCGAAGCCTTTCATTATCATTTTATTGTAAAGAAGTTGTTTGGTCCATTTCCAAACAAATATTGCATTTAAGGAGCAATATGGTTATCAAGAACCATTTTATATACAAACTAAAGCAATAAAGATTTTGGGGTTTGTTGTTTAGCATTCTCCCATTTGACAGCCCAATCCAAGAACATCAAGATACATCTTTCAAATTATTCCAAAGAAGTACCACCTCTATAAAAATGCATTGGGGTATTTTCTCCTTGTGAGGTTGTCATTGGGATTGTGACCAATCTAAACAACAACAGTCAAGCAGATGCACATTTCAAGAACTAGACGTGGTGGTTGGACTAGCTACCCAACCAGTCTAGGACTTTAGGCATGCAGTGTGCAGAGACATGCCAGAGTTAGTTGAAGTATGGTCCTAGCGGCAAGTTCACAGGGATTCAACACTTAGACATTTTTCACAAGGTTGCAGCAGCAGCAATAGGTCAAAGCATGATCGTCGTAGTGGGACAGTGGCAGCTTGGACATTGCGGATAGAGTTGAGGAGGAGATGTCCTTCCATTGCAACAGACATATTGGTCAAACACAACTTTGGGAAAATGGCATTGTAGATAGTTGCACGGGTCGTAGATGATTGCAATGCGAGTTGGAAACTTGGGGTTTCCACTTTGGTAGAATTTGAAGTTTCCAGTTGGAACGAAAATTAGTGTTTCCATGATCCAGGTGGATATCAGTGGCAACCCACCTTCTCCAACTGGCCCAAAACATGTTTCTGACAATTTTGGTAATTTACTATTTTTAACAGTTTTTAACTTTCAGGGCCATTTTGAGGCCCTAAACGATGTTTTTTTAAGAAAAAGGGGAGCAACATGGATCATAGATCGATGTTGCTCACCCAAAATCTATATTCCTCGGATATATCTTTCCAACGAGCTATCATGCGCCTAAAACGGAGATTGTATGCAAAAGTTAAGACCCCGAGAAGTTGATGCACCAACTTACCCAAACGGGGCCCACATGACTTTTGGCGCTTCATCTCCTAGGGTTAGGTTTTTGGATGTCTAGGGTTTTTGGCATTCCTGCTGATTGTAAAAAGGCCTTCAAAGCCTCATTGTAATGATCATCTTCTCACGGATGCGAGTAGACATCACATCTCTTCTCAGAGATAAGATGCCACCATTCTAGCGAGTCTTTCACTCTGTATTTTACAGTCTCTGTACATTTATTTCATTAATAGAAATCGTGTATTACTGTATATCTGTGACTCTTGGTTATTTCCGCTATATCTTTGTTATATTTTTGTCTCTCTTGCAATATTTCTTTAGTATATCTCCGCTCTCATTTTGTGCCGAAAATAATCTGGATCAGTGGTATCAGAGCAGGATGCTCTTGATTGTTTTCAGTGCATGTCCCTGAAGAGGTCTGAGTATAGCAAGTTGGGTCTCAATCTTGTCTCTCTTGAGAACAATCGCTCTCGCACACCCAAGAAACCCTCAATGGAAGAAGAAAATAAAAATGACGAAGCAGACGATCCTATCAGTCTGTTGCTTGAGCAAGCTCTCACGTGACAGAGGGACGAAATGATGGAGAATTTTTCCCACATCCTTCAATGCCTCCCGATAGCATCAGGCGCATATTCATCAAGCGGCCACTTTGGAGGCACCTCGCCTTTCAAGGTACAGGTTAATTTTGATATTCTCGTATTTGAAGGTCAAATAGATGCAGATACCCTAGATAAATGGTTAAATCTGCTAGAAGGTTATTTCTTTGTTCATAATTTTTTCGACAAGGAAAAGATCACCTTTTCACTCCTTAAAGCTCTCCCCCATGTCAAACATTGGTGGGAAACTTACTGGGAGTAGAGTTCCACAGAGGAGTCTGGAATATATGGGGCCGAGCCCACTTGGGATTTTTTTTTGGATGTGGTAAAGGAACAATATTACCCTGTTGGCAACTATGAGGATCAAGACATGAGATGGACCATACTATGGCAAGAGAGGGGCCAAGCAGTTCCGGAGTTCACCAATACCTTCCATACCTTGCGCACCAAGCTTGGTATCAAAGATTCTGAACAACATTTGGTTCTGAAATACCATGGGGCTCTACACAGATACATCCAAACTGAAATGGATTTTCTGGACATCTCATCACTTTGTGTTGCCTATCGATATGTTGTTAAAATCGAGCAGAAATTTAAGCACCAGAACAAACAGGAGTTCGAGTCTGCAAATCAGCAACAAACAAAGTATGACAAAGACATCCCTAACAAACAGTCTCCTGAAAAACAGTCCAAGCCACAGGAAAAGAAGGGTCACGGGAAGACAAAGAAGGACACCGAAAAATGGTGCAATTTCCACAAAAGCCCCTGGCACAACACCGATGAATGTCGCTCAAAACAGTCATTGGTGGTCGAGATCAAAGATAAGGAGTCGAACCCTAATTCAAAATCTAATTCTGAAAATACTGGTAGAAGACAGATCATCGACGCAGACCCCACTACTATTGTCACAACCACAGCAATTCAACCAGAAGAACCAACGTATCCTAAAGAGGGGGAGCGCCTTTTTCATTCACAGATGTGGGTGAAGGGGACCCCGCTGCATTTTATTGTTGATAGCGGAAGCCAAAAGAGCCTCATCTCAACAGAGGTCATCAAACAGTTGAGAGTGTCAACAACACCACACCCACAACCATACAACATTGCGTGGCTTCGCCAAGGACGAGATCTTCGTGTCAACCAGCAGTGTTGATTGTCATACGGCATCCAGCGCTTCAAAGATGAGGTATTATGTGATGTTGCCCCACTGGATGTTTGTGATGTTCTCTTGGGCCAGCCATATATGTGGAAGCGCCATGCTATTTATGAGTCTCGACCCCATAGTGTCATTGTTACTTTGGGGGGTCATCTCTACAGAATACTAGAGGTAGTTCGAACTACTGCCCCACCTAAACAGTGCCGCAAGGTAGTATCTCATACTACAAAATTCAGCTTCTTCACAATCTGTTCAAAAGGTGAACAGAAGGATACTGCAACCCACCACAGCTTCGGCTCAAGCACCTTCTATCCAACAGAAACAGGTCGACAATGTTGCAGAAAAGAATAAAGATTTCTTCTGCACACAGTCATCTAAAATAGCCAAACTGGTTAAAAAGGTCCAAACCTTCCAGCCAAAGGTTTGTGATAGCCTTTAACAAGCTAAGCAACGCCACTTCTCCAGCAAGGCAAGCAGATCACCAAGATTCAGATTCAGCAATCACTTTCCCCTCTCCCCTGGGAACTCAACGCAATGGATACCATTGCTTCCTAAGGAGGGAGGATTGATCTAGGTGGATATCGGTGGCCACCCACCTTCTCCAACTGGCCCAAAACATGTTTCTGGCAATTTTGATAATTTACTATTTTTAGCAGTTTTTAACTTCGGGGCCATTTTGAGGCCCTAAATGATGTTTTTCCATGTTGCTCACCCAAAGTTGTAGTCCTCAGATATATCTTTCCAGCAAGCTATCATGTGCCTAAAACGGAGATTGTATGCAAAAGTTAAGACCCCGGGAAGTTGATGCACTATCTTACCCAAACGGAGCCCACGTGACTTTTGGCGCTTCATCTCCTAGGGTTAGATTTTTGGATGTCTAAGGTTTTTGGAATTCCTACTTATTTTAAAAAGGCCTTCAAAGCCTCATTGTAATGATCATCTTCTCACAGATGCGAGTAGCCATCACATCTCTTCTCATAGATAAGTTGCCACCATTCTAACGAGTCTTTCACTCTGTATTTTGCAGTCTCTGTACATTTATTTCATTAATAGAAATCGTGTATTACTGTATATCTGTGACTCTTATTTATTTCCGCTATATCTCTGTTATATTGTTGTCTCTCTTGCAATATTTCTTTAGTGTATCTCCGCTCTCATTTCATGCCGAAAATAATCCGGATCATTCCATGAGACTTAATTGCGATGAGGGAACGAGTTTGGGAAGAGACTTGGAGATCTCTTATTTTGTGGATGTTGTCGAGGACGGAAATGACTTGAGGTGGGGGAGGATGTCAAGTCTTCGGCTAGAAGGGCACGAAGACCCTCCTCCAAGTCCTCAAGGAGACAAAACTTGGGGTTTCTTTGACACCCAAGAGTCGTACTAGTTGGGAAAGTGGGCACCTTGGGTGCATGAACACACCAAGGGGCTTTCCAAATAATGAGGCGAAGCATGGGGTGAAAGCGACCAAGAGATGGGGCACACCAAAAAGGTTGGGGCACATTGACATGAGGAGCACACCCAAGGTTGGGGCACGTCAGTCCCAAGGGACGTGATGGTTGACAAGGGCACGTGTTTGTTTGGGCATGTGGGTCTCCAAAGGGGCACGATGGTTTGTTTAGGAACGTTGGTTCTCGAATGGATGCGACACACCCAAAGGATGCGACAGTTCGCAAAGGTGACGTTTGGAGTCCATATAAGAGCACAAGGTGCACAACCAAAAAGACACGACAAAGAGAGCAAGATCAGAGTCAAGGTTTTGAGGTAGACTTGGACGAAGAGAGGCAAGCTCCCTCAAGAATCCAAGTCACTCCACATGAGAGGACTTATGTTGCCTTGAGGTAATTGTGTGGACAGAGTTGGGGCAAATTTCTTTGGGCTGAGTTTAGTGATGTATTGTCGCAGGTCTGGGTGAGGCATGCTATGACACAAAACTGCAAGTTTGTGTGAAGTCTTGTGATAGAGAACAGATAATGAATCTCTGGTAAGCAGAGGTTTGGGGTGCATCGCAGGAGATGTGAAAGTTATTGCAACGGATGAGTCTTGGTGTGACGAATTTGTGTATGAATATATTGGTGAGGTGAGGTGAGTCGTGTGACTCTACCCAAGTTGTAAACCAAGTCGATAGTGCTCATATTGTAACAGTTTCACAATAATAAGACTTCTTCGGGTGTTAAACACGTTTTGTGTCGCTCGCACTATATTTGTGTGTCTCTTGTGTGTTTCGCAAGTGTTCTCTTCGTTATATGGATGTATGCTTAAATGACTAAGTGTTAAGTTGTTAACAAATTGTCTTAGTATACAAGAGAGTTGCACTAGAGTAGGAGTGGCTCGCCCGTAGCGTACAACAAAGTATGGGTATGTTCTAGGTGAAGAGGCATAGTCCGAACGATGTATCATTGGTATTGCCAAGCAGCCAAGTGAGAAAATTTGTGGTGTTGCACGCCCTCAAGATGTTCACGATTGCAAGATTCAGGTAGGCACACTATGGGGACATGACACCCAAGGGTAACAGTTGATGTATGATGTGATACTACTCAAAGGGATATCAACAAGGGTTACAAGGGTTTCTAATCAAGTGAAACATCTTGTATTTCCTGAGTTTATGCGTCTTTGGCCATAGTTTTACTTGTTTAAAGATAGATCTATGTGTTATTTATAGACATCGGAACACGTCTCTAGCCTGGAAAAAAAAATACTCTAAAATTGTGCCAGGAAAAAGCTCTAATATCGCTTGTGATAGAAATATTCAAAGTAGAATTACATATACTACTCAATTTTTTTGCTGAAAGAAATAGAATTGCAAATACAATGAACAATATGAACTAGAACAATATACCTTTATTGATATGAAAGCAACGTCCACTTACCACTTCGAGGGGGCAACCTCGAGCAGAGCTTAGATTGCAAATGATTTATCAAGACATGTTTTATAATGCTTCTACATATTTATATAGTATTTTCTATCCCATAAGAAACAAAAGTTACCAACTTAACGAGAACTCTCTAGAGTTCTCGTTTTTTTAGAGATCGCATTTTTATCCTTACTTCAAAAAGTGGTGCTACCGGTAGCACCATTTTTTTGGATGTGGTTAAAATTGTGACTTGTTTAGAATCACAACCTTGACATTCCGAACAGAACCCTGAAATTGATTCTCGGATTGAAAAGTGATGCTACTAGTAACACCATTTTTTTTTAGTTAAAACTATGGCCTAATTGAAACTGTGGCATTGACTACTAATACCATTGTTGCAAATAAAACACTTAAAATCGGCTCCTAAATCTAAAAATGTTATTACTTGATAATCTATTTATTTATTAATTTTATTTATTTTAATAATTTACATTTCGAAAATAATTAAATTGAAAAAAAAACACCTCCTAAACAAATTTTTTAAGGGAAAAAAATAATTTTTTTTTGTGTTTTTTTACTGTGGTTCCACTACCACTTACCAATAAATAAGGGAAAAAAACATTTTTTTGTTTAAAAAATGCAAATCACAAATTTTTAATCAAAAAATTGAAATAAATTATTAGAAAAGTGAAATCTAAAAAAAAATGAAAACACAAATTTTATTATAAAAATAAATTAAATTTAAAATAATATAAAAATAAATTTAAAAATAAAAAATAAAACTAAATTACAAATTTTAAAAATATAAATATTAAAAACTCAAACATTTAAAAAAGATACAAACCTAAACTATATTAAAAATAATAATAATAAATAAATAAAAATTAAATACAAAAAAAATTAAAAAAAACTTGGATTTTCTGAATAGTTCCAAAAACAACTCATCCCAGAAATATTATTAGTCAAATTATTTTTTCCCTTAAAAAACAGAATTTGTTTAGGTTTTTTTCCCAATTTAATTATTTTCTTAAAGTAATACATTAGTTGGATTGCACTATTAAGGCAGTCCTTGTGACATTCTTGGTTTGAAACTTGCATAGTCGTGTGTATTGTGTGTGGGACCGCAGAGGTTATAGTGGTAGTGGTCGGAATCAACCCCATGTTACGTGAGCTCTCCCAATTGTTGATTCCATAAGATACAAAAAAAGAAAAAATAACACTTTTAGATTTAGGAAAATTGATGTCAATGGTCAATGCCACGTTTCAATTAGATCATACTTAAATTCCAACAAAAAACAGTGATATTTGTAGCATTACTTTTCAATTTATGAGTCAATTTCAAGGTCCTGTCTACAATGTCAAGGGCACCAATTTTTTATTTGGGAGTTGGTTTTGGTGTTTTTTAGCTTGAGTTCTCGTTTTAAGGTCATAGTTCTCATTAAGTTGGTAACTATGTTAAGAACATTCTAGAAAAAAAAAAATCTAGTGGGTGGAACCTTCTAGTAATCCTTCTTACAATAATTCTGTTCACACTACTACATAGGCCTTATTTACTACATAGTAATCTATCTATTTACAATAATTGTGTTCACACTACTACATATGTCTTATTTACTACATATTAATATATCTACTTAGGGAATTAAGGAGGTTAGGACCTTAACATATTTACAATATAGTATTTTAGGAACCTAACTTTTGCACCTTAAGTAGAAAAAACTTAATTTTAAACATTCTAGAATTAGATTTCATTTTCTATTTTAATCTTATTGTGATTTCCAACAATAAAATTTCATTTCCAGATTAGTTTTGAATCTAAAAAACATCCTTTCTAAATCCAAATAGACTCATTTACTTAGATTCTTGCATTTTAGAAACTTATTTTGATTTATATTTTGTATTTTCTGCATTCTAGCACTAAATATAGCTCATAAATTCACATTTCCAGATCGCAATTGACTCTAAAAAACAAACTCATTTGTATATCTTAAATTAGGCGCATATATATATATATATTGCATTGTGAATTTATTATCTTGATTTCTTTTATAATTTTATGCATTCTTTAATCATATTTAACTCAGAAATTTAGAGTTTCCAAATTGCATCTAAACATTCAAGTTTGCATTCTTTACTTTTTCTCATCTTTTTACTTTTTCCTTCCAAATATGGAAGCAATAATCATCATAACATCACTTAAAGTCATATTTGACATAAGTCTAAACATATCACAGATACTTATCTGTGATAGACTTATATCTAGTTTGAAAATCTGAAGGATGCCTTTTTGGAAACACTTAAACCAGATTTGAAACCAAATTTGGCTTGAGTCATTGAACACTTCATTCACACCTTCAAACTTGAGCTTAGATTTACCTTAGGGAAGCCCCCTTGTGCTGGAGAAGTTCTAGCCTAAAAAATAAAAAGAAGGGTTGTTGTGGTGATAGTTGGTAGCCTTGCTAAATTCAACTTGAGCTTGAACCTTGGTAGTTGTGACTTTTCTGCATTAGGTGCTAGTTTTTGTTGTAACAACTCTTATGTGGCTAGTTGCTATAAATATCATCTACATATAATTGGGATTATGGAAAATAAATTCCTTTTTCTCAAAATACTCCATAAAGTGTTTAATAACAAATTCTAGGTTTGGCTAAGGCCCTCTTTATACACTAGGCTCATAACCACTCTTGAGGAGAGCATCCTAATCTTAAGTTGTGTATAAATACACAACTCTCATTTGTAATTGTAATTGATCATCTTATGATCATTCATCCTTAATAAAATGCTTCGCTTGAAGGAAACTATCAAGTGTAGCTCCCTCTTTTGAATAGGTTGATTTCTCTCTCAAGAATATTTGTTCATGGGCTCACTCTCTATCTAGGTTCGTCCTCCTCTGGGCTGATTTATTTTAAGTGTTGTGTTTCCCTTTCTCTTTTGTTCATGGGCTCACTCTCTATCTAGGTTCGTGCTCCTCTGGGCTGATTTATTTTAAGTGTTGTGTTTCCCTTTCTCTTTATTGTAGAATTTGGGTGATTTATTTTAAGTGTTGTGTTTCCCTTTCTCTTTATTGTAGAATTTGGGTTTGTGTTGGTTTCGTTCAATTCTCATACTATTTCTCGTGAATCTCAACAGATATCACGATATGGATTCAAAAATAATTTCTCAAAATATTGAAAAGCATCCATTTAATTTGCATATATATACTTGCAAATTTAAGTCACCATGTTCGTCTGAAATTCGAAATTCGGCCCACTTAAACAGAAGCTGCATAAATTTGGTGAAGTTTGTTCAATATATTCGCCAATCAACCTAGCCACTGTTTAATAAACAATTTTAAGTGTGTTTTTTAATCGTTGTGGAAGGAGATGCTATGGAATGTGGCCTTCCATTTGCATATGAGAATCCATCGTGTAAATGCAGCGGCGATATGTCCACTCCATTTGCATATATAGTTGTCCAATGATGCAGTGGTTGAAATCTGTCATCTCCGTTAGCCCTACATCCATGGTGTTGATGCCTTCTATCATATGCAAATTAATCGGCCTCCTGAAAAATGAGAAATCTGCCAGCTACAACTAAATTGTCATTTGTTAATACATTAAGTTTTAAGCATTGTTACTACTAATCTCACAACTGTTGTCTATCACAATTAATTACATATATATTATATTATATAAATACAATATTTATTATATAAATTATTTATATTAAAATAAACTTGTATAAATATAAACTTATATAAAGTTTCTAATATAGTTAAAGTGCTTTGTAATCTGTATTTCTGGTGTTTTCTACAGAATATACTTCGTACAAATCTGTAGTGTATTTCGAATGTGGAGAGTTACGAGTTCAGATGCAGTTAGATGGATGAATGATGTTGTATTTCGAATGTGGAGAGTTACGAGTTCAGATGCAGTTAGATGGATGAATGATGTTGTGAAGAATCCAGACTTTTTCTGGAAAACTCTTTTTCTTTTTGTACTTTGCAGTTTCCGCCGCACCTTCTAATGAAATAAAAATCTACCAACTTTTATATATATATATATATATTAATGAAATAAAAATCCACCAACTTTTGTGAATATTTGTGAATATATATATATGAGATAAATAAATTAGGTACTTTAACTAAAAATTTATATAAATTTAATAATTAAAAACTCATTATATTTAATGATATATTATATATTTTTAATTGTTGAACTTACTGGCAAATTTTATCAACCGTTTTTTTTATGCTGATTTATTTTCATAATTTCATGATTGTTGAATTCGAACACGAACATGAACTAGGTGACCAAACTTGAAGTGTTCAAGATGGTTACTATAAACTTGATGTTGATGTGTCAAGTTTAATGGTTAGCGATTAGCAGAAGCTATGTCAATGATCAATATTTATTGATAATAGAACGAATAGCAAGAGCAGTAACAGACACCTCTATCTCTTAATCCTCGAGAGGTTCATGCATTTGATTGAACTTTATGATGACAACGGGATCACATGGCTAAAAAAATGGAAACGCGTGTCATTGTAATGTGGATGTTAAACTTATCCTTGCACCTAATTCGAGTTGGGTGCTACAATAAAATATAAGAGACTGCTTATTGCTCAAGAAAAAAGGAAGAAAACGGCATGTTTACTAAGAAGATTTGCAAAACTGTCCACAGAGAATCGTGACAAAAAGTGGCCAGTTAATGAAAGTGATTTTTTACAAGCTGTTACATCCACAACTAGCTGCCAACTTAACGACAGTGTTCAGTTCCATATGGTACATTCTTCTAAAATACAATGCTCCAGAAATACGCCTAGAGAAAATGTCTTGGACCATATGCCAGATACATGATCACTGGTTCAAGGACATGATCCTTGAGGATATCAGAAAAATGCTTTGTCCAATCCCTGACAGGAGCAAACGGAGTAAGTCCAGCCATTGCTGGAAGAACTAAAACTAGTGTAGTATGGAAAGCAAACTTACGAATCCATGAGGATGTCGAATTGCTCCCAACGGAGCTTGAAATCGGGCCATTCAAAAAGCAAAATAAATATGATGTGAAGCAAGTTGCAAAAGCATGCAGAATACAAAGTAGTTCCCAATATACCAGCCAACGAAATCCACTTCCTCCCAGGCTATCCACAGAGAACTTGCCTGCCCAACCACATAAGCCTCCTAGTAAAATCAAGATAATCGTTGCAGGCTTGGCCTGACTAGAGCTTGTGACCGTGTGGCGTAATAATAAATAGGCAATCACTGAAACAAAACCACCACCGGCTAGCATGCGGGATATTACCATAATTTCGCATACAACAGTTCGGAATCTTCCTGTTACAGTGTCCATTGGGTTGGGAAACCATGAAGACTTTTGCGATTCCTACACACAGTTGGAACAAAACAACAATCACAGAAATGTAGAAATAAAATACAACTTATCTTGAGACTTGACGTTAGACACATCAATTAAATTACCTTGGTGAAGGCTTGGCATGATGTGATCGCTTCTGAAAGAAGTGAGCGTGAATATCTCGAAACACCGTAGGCTAAAGCAACGAGCATGATTATCATCCCCGCCGCCAATTCATCCGCACATTGTCTGCTAAGCTCGTCATATGCTCTATTTTGTTTTTCACCTACAAATGCACTCTCTTTGAACAATGCTTTGGACTGGTTCAACTCTAATTTGTTTCTACGCAACATATTCGACTCTGAATTATTACGAAGTTGTTCCTCTTCAAGTTTGAAATGCCGCACTTTTTGCACGAGCTTGAGTGATTTTAAGTGGTTGCTTCTTTCTTTTTCCCTCAGAGACTTATCCAATACATTAAGAAAGTTTTGCTGAAATTGTGGATCAGAAATGTTCGTCCTATCTGAGAATACAGATAGCATTGCTGCTTTAGGTAAATTGCCTGAAAAAGTCCTCAACTGTCTACCGGACTGTTCCTCGCACTGTGGATGTCCACTTAACACAATCTTCTGACAATCCTCTAGAATCCCTGATGTTTCTTTATTGCCATGTATTTCCCCTCTGAGATTAGACACGCTGTTCTCTCCAGAACCCTCTGCCGTAGTTGTAGTCCTTTCAGTCAATACAGAAAAGGAATTCCCCATTTTTGGACATTGTGCAGCTTGCATTCCCACATCTTTAATAACTGAGTTATTTCTTTCAATTTCCCCGGAACCAACACCACAACTATGGACATTTACTTCGGACTTCACATGACCGAAATTACTCTGCTGCACACTACCAGCAACTGTCACTTGTGAGGTTGCACATTCACTACCTACAACTTCGTAGTTACCTTCGGAGGCTTGGCCCTTGCAATCAACCTGAGATTCAGCTTTCATGAAGCTAGACTGCTTCAAAAAATCTTGCTCTAAACTGGGCAATCCATTTTCTTCTCCAACTTTCCGTATATGCTCACATGCAGTATCGAGACTAGATACTTTTTCTTGCATTTGCCCCCTTTCATCTGACTGCAGTTGACAATTTTTATTACTTGGTATTTGCTTCCGTGTTGTTGTACACTCTATGTCCATGTTATGACCATTTACATCTGTTGCAAAACCACTTAATGAACTATCAGCCATCTGCCCAAATGGGCTTGCATTCCACTTTCCTTCAGAATCACATGAGATCTTCTCATTATCATGCATTACTTGCTTCACTAGTCGCAATGTGTTGAAAGTGCTTCTGAATGATGTTTCAAAGTCATTTGCAAATTGTCTGATTTCAGTGTCTAAGATCTGAACAAGCAAAAATCACATAAGTTCCAACCACAGCATTTCTGCTTCCATCTATAAAAGTAGAAAAGGTTTAAAACATGAAAGCTTTATGGTTCCTTTTCTGAAAAATACAACTGACCTGGGACAACGATTCCTTTACTGCCAGTCCCATGAGCTGCAATATATATCAAATGATTGATTAACACAAAGAAATCCAACAGAACAGTTTGGACCAAAGAAGAAAAATACGTTCAGGAGTAAAATGCAGAAAAACTAAATGCAAGAACTGTGTGTCATGCTAAATCTTCACAAGAATTATAACCCCGAATGGATAGACTTACAGAGATAGCTAAAGTACAGATAAGATTATAATTGCAAAAGTTTAATTCTATAATATATTATGCCGTACCTTAGTTTGATTATTAATAAGTATTTATTTGTTATTTTACTAACAATATAGTTTTACATTGCTGTTGTTATGATATATTATCTTATGTTATTAAATTATGTTAAGACCATTCTAGGGTGGATGGATATTGACAAACAATATTAACTTATCAACCAATGTGTATATTTATGAAAAAATATATGATAAAGTTTTGTAAATTAACAAACATTGAACTATAATTAAAACATTCATTGAGCATATAATATATTAAACCGTTATAAACATATAAATTAAAAAATTGATGCTCAAAAAATCTAAATCAACCAACATTACATCAAAACATGTGCATGATTTTAGACTAGACCAGAATTAAAGACTAACTTCATAGCTAAAAAAAGGAAATAAATTATTTATTAATGTACACTAATAATCACCGAACGGTTAATGGGACTGTAAAAATAGTACATTGCTAAGAAACATGAGGGAATGCTTCATGCAACTCCACCATAAACATAAAAGAAGCAGAAAAAGAAGAGCTTCTAGCTTATGTAGGTTCTCAAAAATCAACATGCAAGAATATTAATGCCCGGGAGATTCGTCAAATTTCTAGAGAAATCAGAAGTCTGAAACAAGCCTCACCCTTGGTAGCTCATCTGCCGAAATGAATTGCCCCTTTTGATTATTGCTTTCCAAAACCTGAAAATAGGAACAAGATTGCTAATTTTATTATGAGAACAATTAAGCATCAAAACCTGTCTGGTTTAGTTGTTCGGTAGCTTATGAGTCAAAAAGCAACAAAGAAAATTCCCCATTTCACCTGAGAAGTAAAACATCACATATATTTCATATTGCAGAAAAGATTAAAAAAAACGTCACCAATGAGATCAAAACTATTAAGGAAGCCACAATCCATTCCTATGATTTTTTGGTCCGGAAAATAAGACAATTTTGTTCAGAACAAACCTGAATGCCTCTCCTGCGGCTGTATGATTTGTTGATTTTTGTAGCTTCGGGCAGGTATTCTCACGTGGCCTAAGTGTCAGGCACGTGGGAATCTAAGTCGCATGACACATCCAAACCCCCTGTCGTGTCGCGTGTCGGACATAATTCAACCTAATTCGTGTCTGACACTTGTTTAGAACCTGGCATGTTCACAAGACACATGTCCTGCTCAAAAAAGGACCCTGGCTCATGTTTTCTCATGCAAGTTGCAGCGGTGAGGTGTTTCAGTGTGCAGCTAAGGGTTATTTGTCTTTACTAATGCTATTTAAAGAGGTCCACAACCACTTCATTTCACTCACCCTTGTAATTAAGTAAAAGTAACATTCTCCTTTATCTTTCATTTTCATCCTTTACTTAATTTTTTAAAATTACCATTAATTGTTTCAGGATGTTTGAGAGTCGTTCCAACCTCATTGGACTTCATATGGAGAAAGTAGAATTTTAGGTCCCATTCAAAATTCAACAGACTTAACGGTTTTTAGGATTTCAAGATTGGCAGGATTGCAATGTTTCCACTGGATTCTATCATGTATGAGGGTATGGAACTGGCATTTAATCAAGGGCACCAAGCCCTTTATGTACCTCGATGTTGGTGGCATTGATTGTTGAATTCTTTTGTCATGACCCCCGTAAAAATGTACCCTTCACTCAAGTATAGACTATTTTGTTGAACTCTTCTCTATGTCATCGTGTCAAGTGACTTAGTGGTGTATGTGCACAACAACCTCTATCTTATATGCAGGCATTGGGCAGAGAGAAGAGTGGTTGAAGGGAAAGACAGAGATGTGGGATGTGTTTCCTGATGATATGGGTTTGGACAACAATGTTGAATTGGCAATGTCATCATTTCTATTAGTAAGTTAGTAACTTATTAGTTACTAAGTTAGTACTAGTTGTATGATTGAATTTGTATCATCATCATGTAAACGTTTACAGTTTAATTATTTCATTTTTGTATGTGTAATTCATAATTTAAATTTTAATATATATATATATATATATATATATATATATATATAATGTGTCATCTGTGTCCTGTTTCCGAGGGTCGCTATGCCCGTGTCGAATACTCGTATTTCTGTGTCCTCAGTGTCCCATGTCCCCGTGTCAGGTGACTTAGGTTACTCTCTTATGGTTTTGTTTTTACCGTTGTTACCAGTATGATGATTATCATTGAGTCTGTCTTGCAGAACTATTGAAAAGAGTTTTTTGACTAGCACTATGCTTGCGCAGAAGCTTAAGAGTCTGTCACAGGTATATGGGAGAGGATTTGTTGCCTAAGCTATTGTATGAGAGATATAATCGCTATAACACCATGTTGAGATGATGATAATATAGAAGTTATTCTAGCTCTAAAATTTTGTTATAATGTGCATGAATCCATAGTTCTCTGTTGCGCGACTACTTTTGTTATGTATACTTAGTATTTAATCATTGTTTATGCAAGTCTTGTTGCGTATTGATGTATGGATCCGTTTATGGTTGTGTTGAACCCGATGATGCATCCTCTTTGACTCCCTCCACCCCTTAAGTCTTGACTACGCTTCAAGTGAGACCTCCTTCCCTTGCAGAAGGTTGAATATGTCAGTGTTGCTAGACTACAACGGTACCTTTGTTGGTAACCTCCGAGAACCCTGGTCTCAATTTTGCGCTAATAAATGGTTCCGTTGTCGGAACATGAGCTTTAAAGTGAGCCTTTAGAGGATGCCTCATCACATCTTTAAGTCCAACATTGAGAATTGGTGGGAAAAAAGGTGTGACGAGTTTATACAGCAAGAAGATGAGTTACGGCACAAAATCTTTAGGGTCGTGAAGAGTGTTGTCTTCTATTCCAAAGCTGCGAGTGACCAGTAAGAGATCTTTTGGATCCGATTCCCTGAAGAGTTATTTCAGTGGCTCGATCGGATGCAAGAAGCATTGAGATACAAAGATCTAGTCAAGAGCAGATATAATTGGATCGCTTAGCGTTTAGCAGCTCTTCACGGATTGGATCATCATAGCTCTCGTGCTGCGAACTTCTAGGTACAGAGTACTTTGGAAGGATATATCATTGAGTTTGTAGCGAAGAACCACCAATCTTTTTCAAAAGCAGAAGCAGTATTCTACGAGGGACCCAGAGGAAGATTGTTGCAGGAAATCACTCTGTGTATCAAGATTTTGCTAGTCGAAGAAGGGATGTTGCCTATTCCTTCAGTTGGGATGGCAACGTAAACCCCTGCGCTCAGGGGGGAGGTGATTTGCAGGAGGGTCATAAGCCAATAAAGAAGGAGTTTCAGGACATGGGGGGTCGACGAGAGAAGACTGCAAGAAATGAATGAGCTCTAAGGAGGGTTGCGGCTGTTGAAAAGAGGTGGCGGAACCAGATGAGAAAGGTAATGAAGAGACCTAATCAATCGAAGGAGATTGATTATGAGGGTAGTCGATGAAAGGAATTAGAGAAATTGCGAGATTTGCAAAGACGTAGAAGGTTGGCCACTCGATGGTTGAAGGAGAAATTCGGTGAGAGAGGTGAAGATTCTACAGGAGGCAGACAGGAGAAGGGAATCTTAGGAGAGACAGGTAAAGAAGTAAAGATAGATGCCACTACTGAAGAAGAATATTTAGTTGAGACCTCAGAGGGAGCTACGAGAGAGACGGAACCCACGACGCCAGAAAGTGTCAGATTGCATCACGAGGTAGATGAAACCTTGCAAGAAAACGCGACCCCCCAAATCAAAGATCTTCGCTCTATAGCTAAAGACCCCAGCCCCGAGTCACCTATCCCCCTGGCGCAATCTAAAAATTTGGTAATTTCTACAATCATTCTTTCAGTAGTTTTTGTCGTTTCTAACCCTTCTAGTCTAGCAAGTTCAAGTAGTAATAGCAGCAACATGGCAATTGTTTCCGTTATATCACAACCAGGACCTTCAGGGTTCATATTAATAGGATCTCCTAGTCTTACAATGGTGCATCAACACAGGATCTCTTACCTGATACCCATAATTTTGGGGTAAAGGGGATGAGGACATTGGGCAGCATTGGTTTCTTTTTGAAGCCATTTGAAGGTCTCACAAAACTCTAGACGCAAATAAATTGGTTGAGTTTCAAACTACTTTGAGGGGTCAAGCCCTAAAATGGTACATGAAATCTATCGAACCAGGGAATCCTCAAGGGCAGCCTTTCTCTTTAATCCAGTTGAAGCAGAAGTTTATAGCGGAATTTGGATTACCTTAGTTAGATCAGCAGGCTCTCTCTGAGTTGCGAGAGATAAAACAAAGAGACGATGAATCTACATGGGAATATAACTGAAGATTTAAGGATGCGATAGGGAAGTTAGCAAACCCTATCCATGAAGATCACCAGAGAGAATGGTTTATTCAGGGGTTGTTATCGCTAACCTGAATCCCATTGGCTCAACAAAGAATAGCTACTTTGGGATAGGCATTGGAACAATCCATGTAGATTGAAGCTATGGTCGGCTATCCGGGAAACTTGCGAGTGATGAGGCCGCCTAAAGATCATAATATCGCGCAACTGCAAGGACAAATCTCCACTCTAACTGATAAGATTCAAGAGTTGACTCTTCCTCAGGTAGGTCGACCACAGGTATGGTGCACTGGTTGTTATACCGAAGGTCATACAGCAACCAATGCCCTAGATTGAGGGGTTCAGGTCCCCCCATTCACCCAATGGCGCCTCCACCAATAGGACCATCGAGAGGAGTTGCGCAAGTTGCCATTGTAGCACCATTTCATGGCTCTGTTCAATACCATACTTTCACAAATCATCAAGGAGGCCAAAGCAATGAGTATTGCAATATCTGTAGAAGTCATGGCCACTCCCCTAGGTACTGCCCTGTTCCACAAAAGTACACCTTTGTTTTGAATACAGTACATTGTGAATTATGTGGGTCCCCTACTCTTTCTACCAACCAATGTAGAGCTCTGGATGCTCTCGTCGACAGAATAGATCGTTCCGCATTTAGGATCAATGAAACTCCTCAAGGGTTCGAAGGAGGTCGTCGAGGTGGAGGAAATTTCAGAGGAAGACGGACTGGCAGAAGGGGACCAGGCTATTGTTACAACTGTGATGAGTAAGGGCATCTTACAAGAGATTGTCTGCTTCCACAAAGACCATGGTGTGCACATTGTAGAAATAAGACCGGTACCGATATTGAAAGTCCTCAACAGATCAAAATTCAAAAAGCAGTACCTGATAATATCAAATATGACTCTATACGACATAAGGGATTTTTCAAAGATGAAGTGAAGATGTTTCGACAACTATCTAGTTCTAGAATGCCTGAGGTTGTGGAACCGAGTTCTAAGCCACATCCTCGCCAACCCAGAGTTGCGAGAGAACCACTTCCTCGGATAGAGCCCACAGATAAGTCATAGAAAGTTGTTGCTCTATGGTTACAGCTATTTTCTGACATTTTGGATGATGAACAACTTACTGGGAAGTTGTAGAACACAATCAAGAGGGCCTTGGGGAGCAAAGGAAATTCAGAAGAGTCCATTGTTGTTAACCTTCCAACACGGAACGCAAGTAGGATACAAAGAAGGAAGAGGAGAATTGAGAGAGAATTCTAGTTGAACGCCCACATTAATGACTATGAGATCAAGGACGTTATGCTGGACTTAGGTTCCGATGTCAATATCTTTCCCCGGAAAACTTGGGAAGCGATGGGTAAACGCAAACTTGTATATTCTCCTATTCAGTTGCGGATGCCGAATCAATGCTGCATCTATCCGATAGGCAAGCTGCAAAATGTCGAAGTGGATTTGGTTGGCATCAAAACAGTGGCAGACTTTGAAGTCATCAAAATAATAGGGGAAAAGGATTTGTACCCAGCTATGTTAGGCATTGACTGGGCATTTGAGAACTATGCTATAATCGATCTTAAGAAATAAATCATGACCTTTGAATCTGAGGGCATGAAAGTAACCCAGCCTCTAAACCAAGGCTGCGGGGGAGCATCCCCCCCCCCCATAATGTCAATGTGGTATGCCATTTTGGTTCCATTTTTTATTATAATGATGGTGGTGGGTGTTGATATTATGGTAGCTGCGCGAGGTATTTACCTCCACGTGTAAACCTGACGAAAATAGAATATTTCGGGAAGCAATAAGAAACCCTAAATAACCCTAGAAGACTAGTCGACTCAAGAAAATGATTTATATTAAGTTATTAGTCTCCAAGAGAAGAAGTCGACCCAACTAAGTGACTTGGAGGACTATAAATAAAGGGCGCTAGAGCTCATTTGTACACACACCTCACAACTGCAGTGGTGCGCAAGTTTGGAGAAGAGATGTAGTTGCAGCTGCTGCAACTAGCAGATTTCGGTTTTGGCTGGGATTCTCTCTTGGTTATGGCTTGGCCTCTTCTGGTTATTCTTGCTTGGTGCGCTATCCCTGGAGAGAGGTGTGCTATCTTGTTTAGCTATTAAGCCTAGGGTTTTCTTCCAGAATGATTCTTTGTCAAGGTTAAGGTGCTCGGGGGTGGCTTCGGCCTATGGTTGGGTGACAATATTGCTATATTGTCTATGGTTAAACAAGCACATCCATTATATTATAACAGGTTATGGGCCCACACTATCTTCGGATAGTCTAACCGTTGGAAGATAGATTGGGAGGATTTGCTCAGTTGCAGTTGCAGTTGCAGCTTGTTTTTGCTGCAGCAACGAAACCCTAACCCTCTCGTTGAGGCACCTTAAGTGAAGAGATTGACCTAATTTCTGGATAGACTAGTGTGCCCTAGCCTAGCGCATCTCCTGGTACTCTCAACAAGCTAAGATGTCAAGTTTGAGTTTTTGGTTAAAATCAAGACTTGACCAAGTCAAAGCAATTATGACTTACTCTGTGAAGTCAGAAAACAAGTTAGAAGGGGCTTCTAACTTCAGAGCATGGAAGACAAGGATTGACCTCATCCTTGCCAAGAATAAAGTGTTGGATATCATGAAAGGAAAGATTGTGGAACTAGAGTTTGAAGAAGGAAAAGAGAAGGAACCTCATAACATTGCAGTTATGGAGAAGTTCAAAGACAATGACATCAATGCCATGAGTATCATAGTGGACTCTATAAAAGACCACTTGATACCCTACATCTCCCATATTGACTCATCTAAGAAGATGTACGATGCCCTAACGAACCTCTTCTCAGTCAGAAACATTGGACAAGTAATGAGTATGAAGAATGAGCTTCGTGACATGAAAATGAACAATGATGACAACATAACATCATACTTTGTGAGAATCTCTCAGTTAAGAGATCAACTACAAGCTATTGAAGAGATCATTTCAAAGAAGGAACTGGTAAATATAGTACTCAATGGTCTTCCCAAGACTCGGGATGCATTTGTCGCAAGCATGAACACAAGGAAGGAGTATCCCACATTTGAAGAACTTTGGACTTGTTGTGCACAAGAAGAATCAAGAATTAGTGCAAAAGAGAAACCCCAAAAGAAATATGATGATCAAGCCTTCACAGCAAGGTTCAAGAATTTCAAGAATAAAAGGAAGTTTGGCTCAAGGAAGAAGCCAAATCAAGAGAAAGATATGTCAAAAATACAATGCTTCAACTGTCGAGAATATGGTCACTACAAGAATCATTGTCCCGAGCTAAAGAAAAGGAAGGAAACACACGAAGCTTCAGTTGCCGAAGAAAGGGAACCCTCAAAGAAGACCAAGCGGGATAAAACAGACTTCTTCTAAGACAAGGTAACAATATTCTTCATAGTTCTTGTACATACCATGCTTACATAGTTTATGTACATATCTTGCATATCTATTTCTTAGAAGATAAGATGTTCAAAGAGAAACAATACCTATGGAAGAATAAAGATAAGGATTGATATCACGATGACTCTAAGACAAGCAATACACATGGAAAGATGATGTACATCAACAACCCCTGGTAACAATTCATGTGGAAGTTATTACATAAGTAACAGCTGCAAGATAAGCCGAAATCAGAATCAATCTTGAAGAAACCTAGAAGAAGTAAAGACAGAAAGAAGTCAGCAATCAAGAGGAAATTGGAAAAAGACTTGTGACACTTTGTAGAAGGCAATGAGGATGCAGATGAAAGCGTGGACTCTCCTAGATGGAGGGAGCCAATTATATAATTCTAAAAGAAGAAGCATGCATGAAGCAAGGATTAGGAGGGAGCTAATCCTAGATAATATGATCCATTGAAGATTATGAAGTATCTATCCATGTTCCCATCAATAGTAGCAACCATGAAAAGCAGCACGTGTTCAGTTTGACCTCAGAAGAAGTCTTCTTCGAAAAGAAGCCTTAAAGTATCCTTGGTTGTCCATCCACATCCTGAAAGGAAGAAGTTGGAATCGTCAAGGCATGGAATCTATAGAAAACTCGATGGACCCAAGAGCTAAAGAGAAATATGAAGAAGAACATGAATATTCCAAGAGAGAGAGAATCCAGAACAACCAGTCATTATATCGAGAATCACAAAGACTACCAGCTTGATCTGAACCCTCTATAAGCAATCAAGCAGAAGAAATGAAAGTTGTGATGAAGAACAGTGTATGGAAAACTTATGAATGAAAGCATTGCGAGATCCAAAACTAAATGATCTCCCAGATGGAGGGAGAGGACTATGATGATAGCTTGTTCCAGACATACCTCCACCTAAGACATTATATCTCTTACAATATCCATGGGTTGGAGTTTACATCAGACGAATGTAAGGACTGTTCTCCTCAACAGAGTAATCAAACAAAGAAGCATATAGCAACTTCATGGTTTTGAGGTATACCAGAAAGAGACTCTTGCATGCAAATGGAAAAAGATCTTGTATAGATTCAAACAACTTGGTGCAGAGCCTCCAATGCACAGCAGAAGCGTGGTGAAAAACCTTCTATAACAGAGATATTGTATCAGAATGGTTACTCAAAAGTTCAGGATAATGGATTGCTAATCCATGACAAACACTCATGATGACAGAAGAAGTGCCACTTGGATATGTTCCAATTTGAGCTCTGCCACGATGTTATGAGCTAGCAGGAAACAAAAAGAGTTGAATCCAACTATGATATACTATAATGATCAGAGCTATATGAAGCCTCCAGAGAAAATCAGTGTTCCAAAAAGACCGAAGTACATTGAGATCAAGCAATACATTCTCCGTGATGAAGTCCAGAAAAGAAAAGTGTTTCTCCAATATATCTCCACAGATGAGCAAATAAGCAGATATTTTGGTAAAGCCTCTGTCCAAGATGAAAGAGTTTGAGTACTCAAGAAACAAGCTAGAGCTCGTGGAGACGACTTCCTTATTGAAAAAGGAAGAGATGACTCCCAAGTTGGGAGGGAGCACTGATGTGTTATTGATTTATGGACAGTCATTTTTCAAGTTCAAAAAATGGTCCAGGTTGAGCAGTTCCTTTCCAGTTCAGAAAGTGGTTTGAGATTTCTGACGGACATGCATTTTTCCAATTCGGAAAATGGTCCAGATCGAACGATCATTTTCGCAATGAAAATGGTTCGATGGATTGTTGATGTACCATAGACAGCAATTCCCCTTGTGTCCAGTGTGGGGGAATGGTCTAGGACAATCTTTCTTCTTGACCGTCACTCTCAGTAGTGGTCAAGAAGATTGGTCCGCCTCGCTGGACAATCATTCTTTCGAAGCTCACAGTTGTGAGCAGTTCCGAAGAATGGTCCGTTTTGGAGGTTGGTGCAGGACGGTCATTTCCTTAGGAAATGGTCCGGACATTCATTCACTAGGGAAGATTCATTCTCTTCGGGTTGCACTTTGTTTAGTGCCGGAGGAATGGCCCAGATAAGTGAATGGTCCAAGTTCAGCAATCAAGGACAGGTATTCCCTAGGGAAGACTCATTCTCTCCAGGTTGCACTTTGTTTAGTGTCGGAGGAATGGCCCGGATAGGTGAATGGTCCAGGCTCAAAAATCAAGACAGGTATTCTTCCTTGCTTGAGAAGAATAGTCCAGATAGCCTATCATTGATGTTTTACTCTCTCAGGGTAGATGCTCTTCCAGATCTCACAGATATGAGTGGAAGAATGGCCCAAATGATTCAGTTTATATCATGACATTGTTTTTCTGTGCAGGTGGATGTCAGATGATATGATTGCCATGGAGACTGTATGTCTCTGGACAGTAGATATATGTTACTGTGGTGGATGTGTTCCACTGATTATGACTATATGTCACCGATCAAGTAGCTGTGTACTACTTGGTGTGGTAGTATACCATTGGATTGTAGTTGTGTACTACTATGGATAGACACGGGTCTGTTCTATTAAATGGCATTGTTCTGATTGCCTTGTAGACTATCAGTAGTGTTGAAAATGATTGTCAGCTAGATGGATGGTCAGTGTGCTGGTGGACTAACATTCTCCAGGCGGAAAATGGTCCAGGACAGTTATTCTTCTAAGACGTATGTCTGAATTAGAAGAATAGTCCTTGTAGCCTGTGGTGTGGCTTCCAGCATCTGTTGGAACAATTATTCTTCTAGGACATATGTCCGGATTAGAAGAATGGTTCTTGTATCACTCTGTGGAGTGAGTGACTTATCTAGCATCATGTCTGATTACTCAGATGGAGTAAGGTTTCGTGAAATAATGCAGTTGATGTTGTCAAATGACATTGATAGTGATGATAGTGCTTGTGATCTAATCATGAGATAGTCTATACGACTATGATGATGATATCGGGTGAATGGTATGTTTGTGCTCAAGACCATTACCTTCAATACCTCCCTAGCTAGGAGGGAGTGTTGATATTATGGTAGCTCCGGGAGGTATTTACCTCCACATGTAAACCTGACAAGAATAGAATATTCTGGAAAGCAAGAAGAAACCCTAAATAACCCTAGAAGACTAGTCGGCTCAAGAAAATGATTTATATTAAGTTATTAGTCTCCAAGAGAAGAAGTCGGCCCAACTAAGTGACTTGGAGGACTATAAATAAAGGGCGCTTGAGCTCATTTGTAAACACACCTCACGACTGCAGTGGTGCGCAAGTTTGGAGAAGAGCTGCAGTTGCAGATGCTGCAACAGGCAGATTTCGGTTTTGGCTGGGATTCTCTCTTGATTATGGCTTGGACTTTCTGCTTGGCCTCTTCTGGTTATTCTTGCTTGGTGCGCTATCCCTAGAGAGAGGTGCGTTATCTTGTTTAGCTATTAAGCCTAGGGTTTGCTTCCGGAATGATTCTCTGTCAAGGTTAAGGTGCTCGAGGGTGGCTTCGGCCTATGGTTGGGTGACAATATTGCTATATTGTCTATGGTTAAACGAGCACATCCATTATATTCTAATGGTGGAAAGTTCACGTCGAAATACCCATGATAGTGATGAAGAAATAGAAGTGGACAGCACATACCAAGGAGAGGAGGAAGGAATGGGAGGGGATGAAGACAATGAAAATGATAGTGATGGTCAGGATCCCCAAAAATCCAAAGAGAGGTACACACCTCTATGGAAGTATGTCACAAAGATTAGTGAAGGGAAAGGGGGTGGAACAGGGAAATTTATAAGCCACCATTGTCATAAAGAATACACAGGTTCCTATACCCGTGTGAGAAAGCATCTATGTGGGGTCTATGTACTGGGATGAAGGTAAGAATATAGAAATCAAAGCCTGTGTGAGTATCAATCCCAAAGATAGACTCAAATACCAAAGGGAAGAGGAGGTAGCACAAAACAAATCCAAAAGACCAAAGGGTGAACCTGAGAATGCACGAAGAATGTTCATTGGTCGAAGCGCATCCCCCCATGCTAGTGCATTCTCGCCTTCGTCTTCACCTAGAACACTATCAGAATTCCTTGACCAAGCTTGTAGAGATGATGTGGATGTAAAAGTTTACAAGTTTCTATATGCATGTGGTATACCATTCAATGTTCTTCGCTCACTATATTGGCATGAAATGGTCCAAGCCATCAATGGTGCCCCTAAAAGGTTATAGGAGCCCCGGGTATGACAAAGCTAGAACCTTGGGACTTGACAGCGAAAGAGACAAAATCCAAGGTGCTCTAGGAAAATTTACAAATGAGTGGAACATAAATGGGGTATCAATTGTATCTGATGGTTGGACAAATGTGAAAGGCAGGGCATTGATAAATATTCTTGGTGTGTCTAAGAGTGGTGTGATCTTCCTTTCAGCCCATGACTACTCAAATCGCTACAAAACAGGGATTAATATTGCAGATGCCTTGCTTAAAATCATTCACGAGATTGGGCCCTACAATGTCATTCAAGTCATCACTAATAATGTTGCTAATTGTAAGGCAGCAGGAGCAATCATTGAAGATAGGTACCCCAATATATTTTGGTCGAGGTGTTTGGTTCACACAATGAACGTTTTGATGCATGATATCATTAAAATGAAGGACCATAATTATAGATGGATTGGTGCTTTGTACAAGAGAGGGAAGAAGTTGATAAGATTTATTACCAATCATAGCATGGCCCACTACATTTTTCGCAGTCACTCCAAGTTGAAATTACTAAAGATTGCAAAGACGAAATTTGCTAGCTATTATCTCACCTTCAGGCGTCTATTGAAGGTAAGAGAGGCATTGGCTAGTATGGCCTCGAGTGATAAATGGCAGGATCTAAAAGAAAGGGCCACATCCGTATCTAAGAGAAGTGACTTTCAGGAGGTGGAGGACACAGTTCTTGATGGCCATTTTTGGCAACAAGTTCGGTATATTCTACAGTTCACCAAACCCATTTACATTATGATTCGGTTTGCAGATACAGATCGACCGATGATTGGAGAGGTGTATGATCAGATGGACAGCATGCTAGGCCAAATCAAAGACATTGTTCAGCCAAAGGATGCGATCTTGTATGATCATATCCATAAACTTGTGGTCAAAAAGGTGGGATAATTTGAATGTTCCACTCCATGCCCTGGCATATGTCCTTACCCCAAAATATTATTCTTCATCTTAGTTTGCCCAACCAGCACCTAGGGGTGGGGAAAGGAGAAAACCACACACAAATCCAAAGGTGCAAAATGGATATATGCTTGCATTGGACAAGTTGGTACCTGATGAAGTGGAGTGTGCTCAAGTACGAAGCGAATTGAGCAAATACATCAGTGAGCATGGAGTCTTTAGTAACTTGCATGCAACCAAAGATCGAGACAGGTTGGGTGCTATCGAATGGTGGAACATGTATGGCTCCCCTACTAAAACTTTGCATAAATTGGCGATGAAGGTGCTTTCTCAGGTCATCAACATCTCTTCTGCAAAGAGGTGTTGGAGCACCTATAGCTTCATCCACAGTGTAAAGAGAAACAGCTTGAATGCAGACCAGTCAGAAAGCTTGGTTTATGTGCATTACAACTTGAGGTTGTTGTCGCATTATTGTGATGCAGAGGGGAATGCTTTTTGTAAAAGAGATATGACTTGGGATAACAATCCAGAGGAGACTAATTTAGAGGATGGAGCCATTGTTTTAGAGTGCTTGGAAGAGGAACTTTTGAGTGATCATGATGGCGATCATATTCATGGAGGAGACATGCCACCCCCATCCACTACAAGGGTTCCAGATTCATCAGTTTTACCTTTATCTGCACAGCGTCCATTGCCACGTGGGGGCCATTCATCTATTGGTCGTGTTCCACGATCACTTCCATCTGTTCCTGCTCTTATTCAAAGATCACAGGAGAAGAAACTAGAAGTTTGTCGTGGCAAGAGGAAAACTTAGAGCATAGTACTTAGTACTTGCTAAGTTGCTACTATATACTAGATCTCTTTTTTTGTTTCATGTTTAGAAGTAGTCTCTAAAACTTAGTACTTTGTCTTGAATCTTGAGTCTTGACTCTTTATTATGGCTTATTCTGTAAACAATGAAGTTA
Organism: Picea engelmannii; assembly: GCA_009831015.1. Taxonomy (NCBI): domain Eukaryota; kingdom Viridiplantae; phylum Streptophyta; class Pinopsida; order Pinales; family Pinaceae; genus Picea; species Picea engelmannii. The sequence goes on along the minus strand of ML781436.1, from coordinate 975,126 downwards.
TGAACTTATGAACTTAAGAAGATCATATGACAATTTACCTTTGAAGTTTGAAATTTGAATTTTGAACTTTGAACTTTGAACTATTGACTGAAATTTTGAATCTTTGGTAATGAATATGATCATTGATGCTCCAAAGTCTAGAGTCTAGAGACTAGACTATTTCATTTCATGGTTGATGTTGGCTTTTACTGTTTTACAATCTATTGATGACAAATGTTTATGATTGATGTTATATGTGTACTAAATGGTTGCTGCTTTAATGATCATCACTAATCAATTAGTTAAATGATCTTATATCTATGTTTTCATGTTTTTTGCAATTGATTCAACATTCTGCATGTTTTATATATATATATATATATATATATATATATATTATGTATTATATAAAAAAACGCTCTCGCTCCCGCTTCCCGCTCCCAACAACCTTGCTCTAGACCCTTATCAAGGTACACGGTATAGTAATCTAGCAGATGAGAAAATGGAACAAGACGCTCTCTATCAACACTATACTATGACTGCAAGGAACCGAGCAGATTACAATAACCCAATCGCAGATGGATCCATAATTTGGCGAAGTATTTAGTCTGCGAACGAAAACTCTGAAGTTGATTGGGACAATTGGAAACAAGGCAAGTATGAGAACTTTTCAAGACGTTGCGCAACTTTCCGAGCAATATGGTGGATTGGAACAGAGATCAGGGAGTGTCCAACATATGATGCTACCTCAGATTTACAGAGTTTTCTCGTTAAAATGGAGGGTGGGGTTGTGGCGTAACACAGACTCTCAGCACTTGACCTAGCCCTAAAATATTCTCTAGCCAGGTGGTGGGCTACTCACAAGGAGACTCTGTCCACTTGGAATGAAGTCAAGATTGCTATGCACCATCAGTTCCTTCCACCAACACAAATACCTCAGTTGGGACAAGATCGAAAGCAGAAGAGTTCGTTGATATCCTTGGAGATATTGATGGTAAGTCTAACCCATTTACACACATTGAGCATTGTTTACAAGTGTGGAAGGATGCACAACTCTCGTCCTCCCTGTGGACACATCACTTCTTCCATTCTCTGGGAACTATTCCCAAAGCCTGGTACGTGCACGAGGAAACAAGGAGACAAACAGTATGTTGGAAGACACTTCAAAATCAATTCTGCCATGATTTCTCGTTCTCTGGTAAGACTCCCAAAATCACAGTTGTGCTCCAACAAATTAAGAATATGTTGTTTAATACTGAGGTTAAGCCTAAATATCCACTTACGGTTTGCTCTGAGCACGAACACTTGCTTGAATATAGCTTGTATCTATCCCTTGTGAGAATACCTATGGCCTATAGTAAAGTTGATAAGGACCCTGAAGATCCTGAGGACTTGGAGGAACTTAGACATTTAACCTTTCAGGAATCTACTGGAACAAGAGTTGATAAAGATACTATCTATGATGATGTCAGCAATTCCTATTCCAAACCGCTAAGGTTGCAGAAAGTAAACATAGGGAGTGAGGAACATCCTAAGATGGAATCCATAGGTGACTATTGGGATAAGCAAACCATGAGAAAGATCCAGGCTCTGTTGCAGGAGTATGAGGACCTCTTCCCCAAGAGTTTTTCAAAATTGAAAGGGGTTAAGAGAGATTTAGGTGAAATGAAGTTTTAACTAAAACCTGACGCTAAGTCGGTTAAACACAGACCTTACGGTCTCAATCCGCGAGTAAAGGAGAAGGTTAAGAAAGAGATTGATGGAATGTTAGTTGTCAGACTGATTTTTCCTGTAGATGAGGTCGAGTGAATCAGTCCTATTGTAATCCAGAGCAAGAAGGGTACTAATGATATAAGAGTCTGTGTGGATTACAAGAGTTTGAACTCAACTTGTGTGCATAACCCTTTTCCTACCCCTTTTAGTGATGAAGTTCTTGATCAAGTAGCAGGCAACGGAGCCTATTCTTTTACAGATGGATGTTCAGGTTATCATCAAGTTAGAATTGCGGAAGAGGATAAAAGAAAGACTACCTTCACTATAGAATGGGATTCTTTTACTTATAATGTTATGCCATTTGGGTTGAAGAAAGCCCCAGTTGTTTTCTCTCGAATAGTCATCGTTGCGTTTCGCGACTTCATTCATAAATTTCTTGAAGTGTATATGGATGATTGGACTGTGTACAACCTATTAAAGGAAAACATAGGTTTACTTTGGTTGATGTTTGATCGTTGTAGACAACTAAAGATTTCGTTAAACTTGAAGAAGTGTATTTTTTTGTGTACCATTTGGAAATCTGCTAGGGCATATAATATGTAGGGAGGGAGTACTAGTGGACCCTGCAAAAGTTGTGGTCATCCTCAATATGCCCCCTCCTACAACTGCTAAATAGTTGCGGTCAACATTGGGCCACACTGGATACTACCACAGATTTATTAGAAATTATGCAAGTATAACTGCCTCGTTGGAGAAATTGTTGAAGAAATCTAAAGCCTTCAATTGGCAACCAAAGTGTAATCGGGCTTTTGACACCCTCAAAGAAAAATTGAGTATTGCCCCTATTCTGGTATACCCGAACCGGCAAGTGGAATTCAATGTACACATTGATGCTTCTAGAACCGCTTTGGGTGCAATCCTTACGCAACCTGGTGAAGGGAACCTAGATCATCCCATCTACTTTGCTAGCAGGAATCTTTCTTAGGTCAAGCGCAACTACACTACCACTAAAAGGGAAGGTTTGGCTATGGTTTATGCTTTACAAAATTTTAGACATTATTTGTTGGGAGGTCATTTTAAATTTTTCACTGATCATTCTGCTTTAAAATATTTGGTTAATAAGCTTGTGCTGGAAGGAAAAATTTATCAATGGTTGTTGTTGTTTCAAGAGTTTTCTTTTGAGGTCATTATTAATCCAGGTAAATTAAATGTGGGTCCCGACCATTTATCTAGACTAGAGTCAGGAGAGAGTGGCGGAGCTGTAGATGACCAACTCCCAAATGCAGATCTTTAAAAAGTTGAAGCTATCCCTCATTACTTGTCTGATATTGCCTTATTTCTGAGCACAGGTGTCTGCCTTGAAGGTTACTCCGCAACTCAAAAGAGGCACCTAGTGGTTCGTGTCGCAGACTACCAGTTGATTACAAGTCAATTGTACAAGTTGGGATTGGATAGTATCCTCAGACGATGTGTTCTTGACCATGAAAGATTGGATATCTTGTGGGAGTGTCACAGTGGAGTTGCAGGAGGCCACGTATGAGGTAAGGCAACATCACAGAAAATATTACAGGCAGGATTGTGGTGGCCAACTGTATTCAAGGATGCCAAACACTATGCTAGAACATGTCATGTATGTCAGCGAGTTGGTAAGCCATCATGCAGAGATGAGTTACCCTTACACCCTTCCCGAGCACTGCAAGTCTTTGAAAAGTGGGTTGTTGATTTCATCGGTCTGATAATACCCCATGCGAAGCATTCAAAGGCAAGATATGTTATTACCGCAATTGATTACTTAATCCGTTGGGCTGAAGCAGAAGTTGTTCGGGATTGCTCTACAAACATAGCAGCATGGTTTATTTTTTAGAACACCATTACCAGGTTTAGTTGTCCTTGGAGTTTGACAAGTGATGAAGGAGCCCACTTTATCAATGAGACTATCGTGACCCTCACAAGAGAGTAGTTCCTAACTTAGCAGCAAAAGAGCAGTTCATACCATCTGCAAGCTAATGGAACAGTGGAAGCATTCAACAAGATCTTGGAGAGAGGCTTGATAAAAGTATGTTGCGCAAATCGAGATGATTGGGATGAGTGGGTTCCAGCTGTATTATGGGCTTACAGGACTACTACAAAGAAACTGCATAAGTATACTCCATTCCAACTGGTTTATGGCAGGGAAGCAGTTGTTCCCGTCGAGTTCATCACTCCAAGTTTGTACATTGCATAAGTGATGCAAATGACAAACGATGAAACAGTTGCAGAAAGGGTTGCGGAATCGATGGAACTCGAGGAAGCCAGATATTGAGCAGATTTTCATCAAACTGTGGAGAAGGCTAGACAAAAGGCTTGGCATGACAAACACATTAAGACTAAGAAGTTTGCGCAAGGCAATCAAGTATTGTTATACAACAATAAGCACCAAAAGCATCTCGGGAAACTACAGATGCATTGGCTCGGACCCTTTATAGTTGCGGAAATCCATGAGTCCGAAGTTGTCTAGCTCGCACAACTCGACGGTATTCTTCGTCTAAGAAGGGTGAATGGCGCACGCCTGAAGCCCTACAGTTCTGCTTGATGCAAGAAATTGCGCAACACTCCTATCATCGGGAGTGAATTCAATAGGTAGGATTTCAATTATTTCGCTATTTCCCTTTTTTGTCAATAAGATGGTGATGTGTCCAATTGTCACTTGTCATAGAGTCTAGTTGTCACTGTTAATTTGTCCAGCCCAGATATCACCTTTGTAGTAGAGGATGTTTCAATCAAATCCTTGTGTATTTAGTAACTTCCAAGTTTCAAATTCGTGCCCTATCGTTGTCACTTTGTTCATTAACTACTATTGGTACCTTTTTAGTCCCCATCCCGTCATTACCTGTCAGGTCACTTAACTCCCAACAATTGTTCGTACCTTTTCGTCTAATTTGTGGTTTGCTATTTACTTTTTTGGTTAAATGGTTGTCCCACCACCACGTTCTCACTTATGCTCTTAATTGCCCAAATCGCTCTTAGATTTTTCATGTTTGATGGGCACATCCGACATTAATGCCACATTACCTCTACACCGTATCTCTTAATGACTATTGGTCGCGTCACTTCCTGCTCGTTGCCCATATAATCGTCTTTTTCCAATTGGTCAATGTTATTGTGTTTTCCCCACGCTAGTTGCATATCCAATCTTGGAGCCCCTTGAGCAATCAGTGAGCCCCCACCTGCACCTTTGTCCACCAATCTTGTTTGTCTACCAACGCCAGGCCTCTAGGATGGTTCGTATTGTCGACAAAGTTAAGCAAACACGATTGTTGGACATCGATTTCACATATGTCGCTCAGTTTCTGCAGATGGCTCTTCATACCTTTATGGATTGTTCGGCACTACCGACTGACGAGATGCAGTGGGAGTGGAAACCGCCATACATCCCCCTATAGAATTCCATGTTGATGAATTTATATGACCTGTCGGTGTTTGGCACCACTAGTGATGTTGCACGGTGCACCAAGCTTCTCATTAATCGCGTGCACAACAGTAACTTGTGGCTCGACCAAGCCTAATCCATCCATATGGATGATATCCACAAGCTTAATAGGTTATCCATGGAGGGGCAAGATGTAAAGGACGGATTCCAGGTTTCAATGAAGCATGGTCACAAAAAGGGTGAGATCAGTCTGTATGACAAGTACGGCACTCATCGAGGAGGTTGGGGAGCACACATTGATATCATCAATGATGAGAAGGTTCATTGTCCCTGCTATCTAATTGTAGGAAAGGTCATGAAAAATTGCTCAAGGGGTGAATGCACGTTGGATACTATCTCTGTGAAGGAACTCTGTAAAGAAGGCACCCAACTCAACTGGTGCAAGTACCTGCTCATTGAAATGTTGTCGGCCTGTGTCGATGCACATGAGAGGTCCTCCTATTTTATCTATGGATATTTGTTAGTTTCTTTCGCGATGTGGAAGTGGAATCCACCATCGGACACTCTGTGTCCACCACTCCCGACACCTGCTTTGCCAAGTTGTTTGACTCCTGGCATGCTCGCACTTCTAGCGCAACGAACTATGACACCGCATATCTACAGTGGTACAACAACCTCGTCACCACTACCCAGCGGTCGAGGATTCCGTAGAGTTTGCTCCATCGGCACACCCATAACATTTGGTTCAGCATGAACCGGGGCAATAAGTTTGTGCGGCCTCTCGACGTTGGCCCAACACTTTTCAACACGACCCCATTGTCATTCTACCTGGATGATGCCCTTTTGGATAAGAAATTTATGGCCTAGCTGGGAGTTCTCAAAAAAAAGAAGCAGTCGGGTTTCTCTTATACGATGCATGCCACTTCGCAACGGCCAGCTCTTGCACAGACCCCTAGTGATGGGACCAGTTCAGTGTTGTCTCCTTTATACACACCTCAAGTTAATGTGGAAAAACTTTCAATCCACTAGGTGTGTCATTGGGGGAAAGTCTCTATTCAAGGTGTTGTCACCTGATCCTCAACTCCTCCGTCTAGGCCAACTCCTAGCGAAGCCAAGGGGAGTAGTCCTGTTAACCCCCAGATTTTCACCCTTGAAAATCTTGGGGGTTAAGAGCCAGCATGCCGCATTTTGGTTGGCATACTGAGATTTTCCCAAAGTTTAGCACTTATGTTGAGCAGGAGGTTGGTTCCTACACAAGGCAGGTACATGATCAATACATGGTTGCATGGTTCAGAGTCAAAGTCTACTTGGTTTCCATGCATTTTGAGAGAGATGGATACATACAACATGTGTTGTTAATTTTTAGGAGATACGGTTTGAGTGGGTCTCCTGACAATTTGGGGCAATTCTGAGCATATTGTATGAGTCCTCGCAGGATTCTAGGCCCGATGACACTTTTTCGAGCGACATGCAGGAATTTTCTATTTTTAGCAGGTTTTGCTCTAGGCCCCAGATTCAAATTCGAAGAGCTTAGTATTGATCCTTGAGACATCTAGAGTCTTTTGGACCTTTTCCAGGATGATGTGGCCCAGATTACTATTTTTAGCAGGTTGAGCACCAAGGCTCGCATGTCCATTCTGATTGTGGATTTAGATTCCTTGTGGAAAATCGAATTCAATGAGTATAATATCATGGACATGCGAGGACTTTCTATTTTTAGCAGTGTCTATTTTTAGACATTAGACACATGATGGTGCTTGCCCAGTGATGTCAAGTATTTGTGGAAAGTTTGGGTCAATTTCAACAAGTTTCAAATTTTTGGGACCGGATGGATATTTTTAGCAGCTGCTACATTTAGCAGGGCCAATCATCATCCATGCAGTTCCAAGTGGCATCCTCAGTAGTCGACATGTGGCAACGCTTCGAAATGATGTGCCATCCACCTAAGCCAGTGTGCATATTTCCAAATATTTGAGCATGTGATAATTAATTAATGATGGGAGAAGGGGTCGCATGAGTTTAGCCGTATAGTCTCCCTCATGCTTGAGTTAAACTGAGCTTCACTCATGTGGCAACTAAATATATCCTTCACCTACCCCCTCACTCCAGTTGACTTCAGTGTTTTTCTCACTCTCACTTCCACTCATCCTCTTTTCCTCAATGCGCCTTCTCCTCTCTCATATATGTGGACGCATGGCTAGTTAACTGGCAGCATGTCTCAGTTACTTGGGCATGCAATTGTGTTTAACCTATTTCATGCATCCATGCGCCTCACCTACCTTCTCTCTCTCACTTAATTCACCACTCACTCCATTCATGCGTCCTTAAACTAGTATGGCGCACTCATTATCCTCTCTCCATGCGCATTTACTCCTCTCCATGCATTCAAACTCACACTCACTTATCTCACTACTCCTCTTCCACATCCACTCATACTTTGTTTTTTTCCTTTTCACATGCTTCCATCATGCACCTAGTTCCTATTATTATCCTCCTCGTGCGTCCTCTCTTCTTCCCTTGGATGTGCGCCCTCACTAGCTATATATTAGAGGCTTGCCATTAGTTATTTTGTTGGTTCTTGCAGCAACAACATAGTGTCTCTCTCTTTCTCTAGTCTAGTGGCTCCTCTTTGAGCAAAGTAGTCATTGTATCGGTTGTAGGCTTGTCAAGTGTGGTGCAATCAGCTCTCTTGTAAGCTTCATCAATAAAGAAGTATGTGTTTGTCTTCAAACCTCTTTCTTGTCGGTATTATGGTAATTTTGTAATCTGATATGTCACTTTCTGAACTATTTATCATGGTTAATTTCGATCATTTTGAATAGTTTTCATCTGTTTTCCAGTCTATTATCATTGTACTAACTTTGCAGGTTCCCTCCAAGCGTATAAGATCAATTTTCTCATGGTTTTGGACCGCTTTTACACATTGTCCAAGACAAAATAGCTCGCTGATTTTTAGTTTTGAATGCAGAAAATCAGACCTTAGATCAGCCAACAAGGCGCTTCATTGTGCCTAGGGACTCCCCCAGAGGCTAGCATGCACTAGCCCAAACGGAGAGGGGTTTGGTCAGTGACAATTGGGGCCCTACTCCTTGAATTAGCCAAGTTTTCATCACTGTAATAACAGGTTATATCAGCTCAATTGGAGGGTGAAAATTTGTGCTAACAAATCCCTAAAGAAAAATCTAAGGCTTAAAACTAAATCTAAGCTCAAAATGAAATATGGGAGTTTATTATGAAGCAACAATAGGATCCAAGATCTACACTAGCAGCATATATGACAACAAAAAGATTGCTTATAGTAAAAGAAACATTCAAGGTATATAAAGTACTTGTATGAAAGATATAAATTAAAGATAAATACAAGTGCTTTCAATAGAAATTATAAGCAGCATATCAAAATGTAAACCAGTGCCAAATTGCCTAATAACTTACTGAAAGATAACCAAATGTTGCTGCAAATGTAAATGAAATGGAGTTTGCAAGTGTTGCTTTAGATTTATTAAGAGTTGCTTAATGTTATCGTGAAAGTGACTCTTGTGCTTTGCGAGCCACCTTATGTGTGTTTGTGTGTTAAGTGTTACTAAAACGTAAAACTGTTCTAGATGTGGCCTCTAAGAGGCTATCCCTCGAATTGGAATTTCCTGAGAACTTGCCGAAGCCTAAATGACTTCACCAACAAGTTCAATAGAGATGTCGGATTTCCAACACGGGGAGAACCTAGATCTCAAAGTTCCTGTCTAACTTCACACACGATCTCAAAAGGTTTCCCTAATTATACTACTCCACACTGACCAGCCCCGGTTCTGATGAGTTCCCCAGATCAAGCTAGGCTCGCAAGGGTTCAGATCATACATCGGGGAGCTGAGGGGATAGGTTTATTTGCCAAATTAAAATTGCATGAAAGTAAAAACTGAAATTGAAACTAATCTAACAATTAAAAATTACTTTGTCAAAATTGAAATCTAAGCTAATCTAAACTAAGAAAAGGAAACTAACTAATGTTTTGCGGTGTTGTGAGTTCATTTTATGGTTTATTTTAAATTTCCCTTTAGGTGAATATTG
>ML781436.1:937490-948071 GCA_009831015.1 Picea engelmannii | reverse complement strand
AAGAAGAGGAGGGTCGACTTGCTTATAAAGCAAAAGGGTGAAGATTCCAAGGAAAATGTGCATGCCAAGTGGACAGGTGCGCATGGTAAGTGTGAGGGCGAGTGCCAAAGGATGGAGAGTGGAGTTGACACATCTCCACTTGAGGAGGTGACTCACCAACCAAGAGATAGATGTGTGGGAGTGAGAACTCGCCACATGTGAGTGGTAGGTGGAGAGGGCGAGTCATCCCTCTTGGGATTGATTCCCCTCCTCTCAAAATGTGCCATCTCATCAAGGGAGGTCGAGTCCCAACTTTGGGATCTCCTCCTTTAGCCACCTAAGAAACTAACTCGCCTTCCATTTAAGAGAACTCGCCACCTCTTTAGTTGACTCAATACATGAGGAAAACATGTCTAAGACATGTTTCCTTAATAATAGGTTTGCTGATTTTTATTGATTTTTTGCCTTTCATTTGTCTTTTTGTGAGAGAAATTGATTTTGAGTGATTAAAATCACTTATTTTCACTCATAAAGTAGATACTTTGGTAAAGTGGGTATTACGGATGTAAAAACGAATACCCCCAAGGCATATGATGCCTCCTAGTACCACGTTTTTAACTTATGACCAAATTACAATTAATAAATCTCGTTTTACGGGAAATTTTTAATGGCTCGAAACATTAAAGAAACCTAAGGGGGACTTAGCGCATTTTCCATATGACTCAATTTTGATGACTTAGCATGGTAATATAAACATTTAGACATTGGACTTAGATTTTTCAGGCTAAGGCCTAACCATCAGTACACACTCCAGCTTTGGAATGAAAAAACTTAGAAATTATAACTCGTCTAAAATGAATTTCAAGCAAGAAATAATTAACAAGTGAAAAAAAAACACTCTAGAGTATGTACTCATGATCAAGTCTTAGGAGGCCAAGCCTTTTACAAATTCACCATGCTAATTACAATGCCCCACATGAAATGGAAATGTGAAAAAGGGTGGTCAAATTGACCGGCTAGACTTCTGAACTCTAAATTTTGAGCGACTACTTGCTCAATCTTTGGCGGCTCAACTACAAGTCCATCCTAGTCCAACTTGGTGGATAACACTCAGCAAAGAGAGATCAGACGTCTTCAAGCTCAAAGGAAGGGGAAGACGAAGGTGAAGAGGAAGCACTACCTCAAGGGCCAGTTCATATTCCTTTCTCCTCCATTCCGAACAATGCCACTATCTCGGGTAAGCAGTTGCGTGAAGTTTTTACTTATGCTTTCCCTATCAAGAAACCACCCACTGACTCTCCATCCAAGTCTATCGTTGACCCCATTATCACCAAGGCCACTACTTTGTCTTCCCTTCCCCCTCCTATCCACACCACTACCCCCATTCGCTCCTTGATCCCTGTGATAACCATCATCAATGACCCCCCGGTGAGGCAAAAATCTACCCTCATCATTGAGGAACGTCCCAACCAGCAGCATAGTTTGTCCGTCGACATCCCATTCACCACTCTATCATCCACTACCCACACCCATTTTGACACGGTCTTGCCAGAGACTATCGACCCCTCTGTCACAAATACTAGCACCAATGTTCCCATCCCATCCACTTTCCCCTAGGTTCCACAGGTCCAAGTCCCCACGGGCACACAACCAAAAATTGTTCTCCATTCAAAGCCAGAGACAAGGCCAGAGATGCAAGTTCCGATAGACCAAGATCCTCCACAGGACCAGCTGGATACCTGGAATGACACCCAATCAGCTCACAACATGACCTCGGTCAAGGATCAGATTGCGCCAATGTTGCAGGACCCACAACAGTGTCGAGTTATCCTAGAGTTATGCCAAGAGAAAGCAGATATAGTTGCAACGCTTCCGCAAGAAGTCCAAGACCAGCTTGAGCATAGCTTCAGAGCTCCCTCAACTAGCCCGGATTGCACTAGAAACCCTAGCCTGTCAGAACGTTTTGTTGCTAGCGCCCAACCACTTGCTACAAGGTTGCCTTTGGATCCCTCTCTTACCGGTGGAGAGCTCGAGGCTTCACCTACATCACAACTATTGACCCAAATGAGAGACTCCACAAATTAGCTAGAGCAGAGAATTGCCACGACGAAACAGACAAACAACGCGCTTACCTAGAAGATGACTCAACTATGCCAAGAACTAATTGTAGCCTCTTTCGTCGCGACACATGAGCACAGATTGTGCACAGGAATAATCAGTTGTTGCGGCAGTGACTAACAAGTTCGTCCAAGTTTGGCCCACTTTTAAACAGATGGCTCCCGAGTTACCTGAGGGCATCACTCCAGTTGCACCGATTGAAAGGGTTGCAGTTGTCATCGATGCCTGGACACAGTTGGCAAGGAAAACTGACAATCTCTAGTAGAAGTTAGAACTTAGAAGCCATTCGGCTCAAAGAGAAGGACCAACTTAAGGCCATGCTAGAGAAGATCAACAAAGTTGTGGCGGAAGGTCACATTATCCGATCATCCCTTCATCATCAGGCCGATGAGTGTAGCAAGCTCTTTGAAATGGTTAATGATCGGGTCAACCTTTTAGAACGCCGAAAAAACCCAGTGGAGGAACTCAAAGCACAGATCAAACAGATGAGCCAGGAGGCCCAGGCACTCACTGATTCCATTGCGCAGAAGAAGTTCGCGGAGATTCGGGAAGCCGACGAACAACTTGATTGGTTTTATGAGGCCAATCGAGTTGTGAAGAAAGAACTCTAGGATTTCAACCCTGCAGTTCAAGAAACCTATATCAAATTGCAACAGTTGGATTTGGTTGCGGATACTGAATGGCAGACATTGCTCGCCACAAATCCTGCGGAGACCGATGTTGTCGTTGCACAAGAGTTTGTTGGGGGAGCCTCCATTATGCTGAGGAAATGGCAAGACTGCGTAGAGGACTATCACAGCTTTCGCGACCATGCTCTTGCAATTGTGCCCGAGTTAGGCCCTTCGTTTCCATAAGGTCAGGGGAAAGAGACAGAAGGTTCACTCGGGACGAGTCAAAGGTTGTGGTCGAGGTCTATTCGACCCTCTGTTTTTGAAGAGAATTTGATTTTGGAAAACTGCTAAAGTTTTGCGAAAAGTGCAGCATGGTAGCAAGAGATAGAAGCGGCGGAAAAACAATTAGAACGAGCGAAAATCTAACTAAAAGTGTATCGGCAATGAAAACATCCAAAAGCATCATGCACCCGTGAGACTAGCAGCAGAAAATCCAAAGAACTCAAGCGCATGCAAGAAAGAAGCCGGAAAAGACAATAGAATCAAGAACCTACGCTGGAAAGACAACGAAATCAAGAAGCCAAGAAGCGGCCAAGGGAACAATATAAATTTGGAGTTATGTAATGGGAAAGGGTTGCTCCCTTATGGTTTTATTTTTACCATTGTTACCATTATGATGATTTTTATTTTTACCGTTGTTACCATTATGATGATTATTATTGAGTTTGTCTTGTAGAGCTATTGAAAAGGGTTTTTTGACTGGCACTGTGATTGCACAGAAGCTTAAGAGTCTGTAACGGGTATATGGGAGAGACTTTGCTACGTAAGGTATTGTATGAGAGATGTAATCGTTGTAACACCATGTTGAGATGATGATAATATAGAAGATGGTTATTCGGGCTCTAAAACTTTGTTATAATGTGCATGAATTCATAGTTCTTTGCTACGCGACTGCTTTTATTGTGTATACTTAGTATTTAATCACTGTTTATGCAAGTCTTGTTGTGTATTGATGTATGGATTTGTTTATGGTTGTGTTGAACCCGATGATGCATCCCCTTTGACTCGCTTCACCCCTTCAGTCTCAGTTGCGCTTCGAGTGAGACCTCCTTCCCTTGCGGAAGGTTGAATATGTCAACACTGCTAGACTACAGCGGTACCTTTGTTGGTAACCTCCGAGAACCCTAGTCTCAATTTTGCGCCAATAGAGAGACAAAGAATGTTTTCCTTACTCGGGGATTGACACCAATAGCATTAGCAAAGAGAAGACTCCATCACATAGAAGGAAAACAAATTGAGAGTCCACTTTGTGTTTGAAAACTAGAATAAATCACCATCAGAGAGTCTTCTTGTCTCTTAGTGTTCAACGAGAGAATCAAAGAACTCGCAGCAATATGGGGTTCAACTAACTAGTGAAGGAATTGATTTGAGAATAAGCGAAGACATGGGAGAAGAATCCCAATAACCTCTTGCTAGTTGGAAATCATAGCAAGAGATAAATGCAGAAGAAGAGACAGTTAGGAGAGATAGGGAAAGGGGAGAAAATAAGTAGGTGTTGGAACCCATGCCACTACACCAAAACTCGTGAAGAGTCCTTGTAAATGGAGTTGAGATTGTTCCTCGTTCAAAAGCACAAAACAGAGCCTAAGTTGGAAAAAGCAGAAGAGGGGAGATCTGCATAGGCAATGTTGTAGCGGTTAGAATTCGTGCTCAATACATGAAGCCTCCTTCTGTGTGAAAGGACTCGATCTTCCGATCATACAACAAAGCCATTCCTTGAAGTTGTTCGTGCACAAAGCAATGTTTTTTCTCTAAGAGCATTTGAGCATTGGGGAAGAGTGAAAACAAAACTCCCAAAACTATGTTCTTTTATGCTCTGAGTGGGCCTCAACAATTGTAACCAATTTGCATGTTGAGAACAAAGGAACGAAGCTTCATCTTCTTGTTGGTTTTCCCATTTTGCATTTCCAGAGTGTTACAACAAAATATAGCACCCCCGTATGATGTAAAAGTCCTCAACATCAAGGGGCTAGTTTTGTGCACTCCAGAAGGCTACCCATTGTCACCACAGCAGCTCTTCCTCACACTTTTGGTTGGCTATTCTCCAACTCATGGGGGGATTTCCTAAGGATAAGATTGCTAAGACTACGAAGTGGAGGCACAAGGTAGTTTTTGAAGAGTAAGCCTTAATAAAATGAGTGGTAGTAGTACAATGGATTAATGTGTGGTATGAGAACAAAAGGTGATGGAAAACCCTAAGACTATTGCCTACCAAATCTTGGACAATGGAGTCAAAAGGGCATGGACCTAAGAGGGATAATGCATGAATGTGTAAGGCAAATAAAGGCTACTATGCATGACATAAATCAGCCTTAGCTTGATGAAAATTGATGCAAAAAATTACCATTAGAGAGCTAGGAGTGCTACTCTAAAACAAAGCCATGAAGGTGATGTTATATTGGTTCAAGCAACAAAGCCATGAAGTTGATGTTATATTGGTTCAAGCAACAACCTAGTTTGTTAGATGCAAGTTTGATATAACAACAATAAACATAAGGGGGATTTAATCCTCACAAGACATTATCCAAATGGTAGATGCTCCATTCCAAGGCTTTCATGACTAGTTACAAGGTTTTCCTACAAAAATAATCAACATGTGAAAGAATTGCAAAATAAAAGCCTCACATAAGATAGATGCAATACCTCCAATCTTCCATTAATCTTACAAAATGATGTACAATGTGGCCCAAGGGGAGAGCTCCTCAATCCCCAAATTCTCAACGATAAAAATGAGGGAGAGAGAAAACCCTTAGATAGGTTTTAGCTCAACTCCTCTTAGTTATATGAATTGTTTTCATCTAACTAGCTCCATGAGAAATTTCAACAATAATACAATAATGAGTTAGTTAGGAAAGCACTTCCAAAAATAGACAAGAAGGTAACAACCTCCTCAAATCAATTGATTTATTGACCCCCATCAATTATGTGCAATAAATCACTAAGTATGTATTAGAATGCACTCGAATGGAGATTAACGTGAAATACATTTTATTAATATGATACACATATAAATACATGATCTTGACTTTTGGATTCATCTTCCAAAATGTCTCTTGGACTCCCGATGACAGTTCCTATTCACTTGAATTTTCATATTGCTTCTCAAGTGAATAATACGATAACCCTGACGGATTAGGTTTCCAAATACGAAGGGGTGTATGTGAGTCCAAGTAGAATTTGGAAGTGGACGGTTGTTGATGGTTGAATGTGCTCTTTGAATCTAGTGGTTTTGGGAAGACCTCATACCAAAAGGTTAGCAAAAGTTGACGTCTTCTACTAAATGGTGGTGGTGGTTTAAGGAAGACCACAAACCCTGGAACTTGGCTCTAAGTCTCAATGGTTCCCAAAACATTTCCTAATTTAGCTAGAAGTCGATGTCCTCTACTAATTGGAAGTGCTCTCGAATGGAGGTTTAAATATAACCACAAATTGTTGTCTAGCAGAAGTTGTAAGTCTTCTACTAAATGGAGGTTTAAGATGACCACAAACTATTGTCTTAGCAGAAGCTGATGTATTCTACTAAATGGAGGTTTAAGATGACCACACACTATTGTCTAGCAGAAACTGTAAGTCTTCTACTAAATGGAGGTTTAAGGAAAACCACAAACCAAATCATGTTGATGGTACTGACGTTGGCTCGCTTGATTGAAGGGACTTTGAAACTTGAAGCCCGACTGTCAATCACTAATATTATCCCCCCTGTCAAGGACTATTAATTTCTAAACCCAACACCCGGCAATTAATTCCAAGTAAAAGCCTTGTTGTAAATTAACTCATTAAGCAAATTATTGAATAAAAGCATGACTACATTTTTAACGAAACATTACAGCAGAAGCATAAATAATGCAACCAAAGACATTGCACATGATATTTATGGGTAAATCACCCCTGGAAAAAACCCCAAGGGAAAACCAGTTCTAAGTTGATTTTATTAAATAAAATATGGGCTCATGTCCTGGGATAATGGCCCACCTGAGGAATCATACAAAACAGCAAATAGCCTAGCCTACCTGGTTGCTACCTCCCAACTGCCCCTTTGCTCCTTTCCTCGAACCCTGCCCACTCACACTTGGATGAAATGCCCTTCTCACCCAATCAATGAGATGTCACTCACTTAATTTGTGTGTGTCTCATCCTCTCACTTAGGCTGCCTTTTATAATGTTGAGTTAACCCTAAATCCAAAACCTTGGATCTCCAAAGTGATCAAGGGATGAGATTAAATCTCACCTTCACTTTAGATCTAATGGCTAGATTAACTCACTTAAGTTACTAATGCCAAAAGCTTAGGCATTTAACTTAATTAAACTCCATTAATTCTAAAAGATTATTCACTTTAATAATTACTCAATTAAAGTAAATTCCCTAAGTCCTGAGAGGTATTAGTGATAACTTCCACATGCTAGACACTAAGCCAATGTGGAAGTACCTGTCCGATGCTACATACATCAACACTCCCTCTTAGCGAAGAAGGTACTTCTATCATCTGAAGGTGGCTTTTTCTTCACTATCACATCTGCTACGATAGTTGCTCTCTAATCCACCTGATCGACTACTCCCTCTAAACAGAAAGTTATCCCTGCCATCTTGTTCAGACCCTTCTTTAAAGACTTGTTGCCTTTGAACATGCTCCTAGAAGCCTCCTACTCCTGAGCATCTTTCATGGCCATCTCATACCATGACTCCTTCTTGATAGACTTGGAAGGTTGCTCCTTCCCACCTGAACCTGAAGGTTGACTCCCTCTGAGTTGCTCAACCTTCAAAGCTACCTACTCCTTGTTCTCTACCACTTTGTTGCTTGCCATTGCTCGCATAGGTTGGCCCTTTAGCCTATACAAGTTGCTCTCTCTAACTCCAAGAACAGTTGTTGTGTCTAAGCTAGATCCTTTGGGCTCGATCAGTGCCTGTCAATCCTGGAATAGTAAGTCAAAGCCCAAAGCCCTTCTTCTCAATCGTTGACACTGAGAGCACACTCCTCCTGAGTTCTGGCACCCATAGCACATCCATCACTCTCAACACACCTCCTGACTCCATTTAGAATGGCACTATCCCAGATCCCTTTACTGCATGCTTGGTGCCCATACCAAGTTCCACATACATGTTTGAGTCCGACTCTGTGAAGCTCTCAAACAGCTCTCGTGCTCCTGTCATATAACATGTGGCTTCGCTATCTAGTAGCCATGCACTAGCTATTATGGTGCCTGAGGAAAGATGGGAAAAAAGTAAGAATTCATTCTCAAACTTCTTGGCAAACTCATCCACTTGAGCCTTTGTCGACGCAACTGCCTCTGGTTGTGTCATGTTTCCACACTTCTTCTTGTTCAGACATTGACCTACATAATGCCCAAACTTGTGACATGCAAAGCACTTGTCTTTGCTCGTGTCTTCTTGAACTTGCCCTTCTTTGCCTGCTAGAAAGAGCAAGGTTCTCATCATCATTCTTGTTCCAACCTCCATTCAGATCTCCAGCTCGAAGTTCTTCTTGAACAAAATCATCCCACAACCTCGTCCAATCAGGGAGCTTCTCACGTGCCACGATCCCTTTGATGAACGGTGTCCACTCCTTTGTGAAGCCTTTGAGTGTCATCCTCACGAATTTTGAATCATCCATTGTCTCCCCGATCACAACCAATTCAACTCGACCCTGTCGGATCCAGGTGAGATAGGTTGTCACCGTGTCTAATCCTGTCATCTTTGTGTCTCTGAGCTTCTCTCTCAGCACCATTTTGCGATTCTCGTTTTTGCTCTGAAATAAACCTTTCAAAGCCTCCCACATGTCCCTGGTAGTGTTCCTTCTGTTAAAGTTTCTGCTATTATTAGGTTACTTTCAATTTACTAGATAACAATAGCATAGATAGGATCACTGAGAGAAACACAATCACAAGAGTACACAAGCATTTATCCTGGGAAACCCTCAAGGGGAAGAAAACCCAGTAAAACTTCCTTAATATAGATATCCAATACAATGCCAAGATAATGAACCAAACAACACAAAAATTCCTCTCCCAAGGATGCGCCTCTCTCTCTCTCTTCCTTCTTCCGGCAACTGGTAACTGCAGCTTCCTTCAATACTTGCGCACTAGATGAGTGAGCTGAGTGTGTGTCTAAATGAGGCACTGGCCTCTCTTATTTATACAATCTGGCAGGTGCTGAACAAGTGTCTTTTCACTGGCAAGGCCGACTTCTCATTCTGGGTGGTTATAACCACTTTAATATATTCCAGTTGGGCCGACTTCTCATTCTAGGTGGTTATAACCACTTTAATATATTATGGGGCCGTATTTTCATTTAGCCTATTACAATTAAGGTTTGACCAATCCGCAAAAGGGTATTTGGTCAATTACAATGCNNGACATGATCAATCCACAAAAGGGGATTGATCTAATCAATAATAAATATATTTTATCTTTATCCACAAAAGGGGATAAGAATATTCTTTGCAGTTACACAATATTTTAACACTCCCTCTTAACAAGAAGGATATTCTTTATCTTTTGACAGGTCACCGGATGTCAACATCAACTAGGCAGCAGCATCCATTGGATAACATCATCAACTGAGCAACATCATCAATTGGGTAACATCATCAACTAGATAACAGAAGGCATCAATATAATCCACTTGGTCATCTGGCATCATGATCACTGACTGGCATATCTATAAATCATCGGAAGTTTTGTTCTCTTTATCTTCGCGCAGAAGATACTCTTTCTTTGTTTCGTCTTCACGCAGAAGATACTTCTTTCTTATCTTCACACAGAAGATGTCTTATCTTCACACAAAAGATATTCTATGAGTTGTCTTTCCTTTTATGTTCTCCCTTCTCTTGTAGTCATATATCTCACCCATCCACTGGGGAGGACTACTACCATAGCTTCACTCCTAGTCATCCCACATGAACTAGAGAAGCTAAGATGCTAGCCTGGGCAAGACTAGGCTCCCTTTCCATGATCCACGCAGGATCACGACACAAACCTCAAGAGCCAACTAACCATTCCACATGGTCAAGGTTTGTGTTCCAGGCTACTCCATCCTTGGCCAGAGGAGAGTATATGCCCGCTGCCCCTTAGAGAAACATCCACATTCCTCTCTACGAGGGTGGTCACACCCATCCCTACAAGGGTATTCTAGCATGTCCCTAGAGTATCCAAAACTCAACACTTGGACAGAGGCCAACCTTGTCAAATTTCTCATTCCCCTTCTCTACGAAGGTCTCTTCTCTTTCTCCTTCTCTATGAAGGTCTAGCTATGGGATCTGAAAAAAAATCTCTTGTGGTCCAAAACCTTTCAATGGTGTAATACCATGCTACCCATTTGTTGGGCACCATCCATCTACTGGATAGCTTTCATCTTGATCAAAATATCTGGGCACCATCCATCTGCTTTTCTAACTGCATCAAATCACAATCCTTCATTTCGAACTCGGAGACATGGCTTCCTCTTGCACCAGGCTAATAGCTTCTAATCCAAGGCTGCGGGGAAGGAATGGAAGGGGATGGAGACAATGAAAATGACAGTGATGGTCAAGATCCCCAAAAATCCAAAGACAGGTACACACCTCTATGGAAGTATGTCACTAAGCTTACTGGAGGGAAAGGGGGTGGAACAGGGAAATTTATATGCCACCATTGTCATACAGAATACACAGGTTCCTATACCCGTGTGAGAAAGCATCTATGTGGGCCTATGTACTGGGATGAAGGTAAGAATATAGGAATCAAATCCTGTGTGAGTATCGATTCCAAAAATAGACTTAAATACCAAAGGGAAGAGGAGGTAGCACAAAACAAAGCCAAAAGGCCAAGGGGTGAACCT
>ML781436.1:859960-903458 GCA_009831015.1 Picea engelmannii | reverse complement strand
TTGAATCTATCCCAAAATGCTCTTGAGGCAACCTGCAAACCTTAAACCAAATGTGAGATAAAACAACAGATAATATCTTGCATGCACAAATAATACAACACAGTTTATATTATTAGCATATACAAAACATATAGATGGGCAACTACACTATTGCCTCACCTGGCCTAGTAAACTAATTTACTTAAGCAACTATTGATCAATTCACAAAAGATTCAAAGAATGATATCCCCTCACAATAGATAAGAACACCAAGAACAAGTCCCGCATTCCACGATTCCTCCAAAGCTCTTTTTATTTCCAAAGGGAAGAGGTTGTAACAACAAAGTTGCTCCAAGCTTTTCAAGAACAAAGCCAATGAACAATAATGAGAGATAGAGAGAGAAGGAGATGGTAAGAAAATAGTAGCATAACAATACTCTGAGAGAAGGTAATGAATGAGGGAGTGACAGGTCTCTTAAATAGCCTTGAGGGACCAAGAGACCCCTCTTGGATCTTTGACAAGTGTCAAACATCCAAGGGAAGAGAACTCAAGCTAAAGAAGGCGCAAGCTTTTAGGGTTGAGGCGAGTTTGGTAAGAAAGACAAGTGGAGAGGTGAGGTGGCCACACGAAGGAGGCGCATTGGTCCAAGGAAGGCCCACATATTTCTTTGAAAGCAACCTTCTACTTTCTTGGAGATGTTTCCACCTTTTTTCCAAGAGAGGGGCGCAAGTTTCCAAGGAGGGCGTGAGTTTGAAGGGGAAAGCGTGAGCTTTCATGAGGAGTGTGGGTGGAGTGTGTTATACACACTCTTATGGTGATGTGGAGGGTGGAGGAGAGGCGCACCTCATCAAGGAGGGGCCCATAATCCATCATTAAGTGAGTTTCCCATTAAACACATGAAGTGGGGGCGCAAATCCCAAGGTCGAAAAAAATAATAAGTGGGTAAATGGGTAAGTAATGGTTAGGAATAGGTTGGGATAGGTTAGGTGGGGTCTTTCTCATCAATTGTCACCTTCATGGGGGGCTTCTGGCAGGAGTTGTTCAAACTCGTAGGGACAGAATTAATGCCTAGTACCAGTTATCAGCCTCAGACTGATGGGCAAACCGAAATTGTGAACAAATGGCTTGAGGGGTATTTGAGAAATTATGTATCGGGGCCACAAAAGGTGTGGATCAAATGGATGCTCTTGGGTAAGCATTGTTATAACACCACTTATCACATGTCGATCAAGATGACACCTTTCAAAGTTTTGTATGGTTATGACGCCACTACCTTTGTGGATCGAGCATTTGGGGACAATCGAGCACCCAAAGCCAAAGATTGGATTCAGGAGAATCAAGACATCTTGCGAACTCTCAAAGATAACCTGCAAATGGCACAGAATCAGCAGAAGATTTATGCCGACAAGCATAGAATGGAGCGCAGTTTCGAGGTGGGAGACTTGGTATACATCCGCTTGCAGCCATACAGGCAATCATCCTTGAAAATGAAAGGGGCAGAGAAATTGAAGCCACAATTCTATGGTCCCTACAAGATTTCGAGGCGAGTCGGGGAGGTAGCTTATGAGTTAGAGCTTCCAGAGGGGTGTAAGATACACAATGTCTTTCATGTTTCATGCTTCAAGAAGGCAGTGGGACAACATGTTGTCATCTCTACAGAGTTGCCACCATTGGATGAGGAGGGGCAGTTGGTTCTAATTCCGGAGGAGGTGTTAGAGACCAGAGAGCGGAAATTAAGGAATGGGAGCATCAAAGAGTACTGATCAAATGGAAAAATCTACCTATCGAGGACGCTACTTGGGAAGAAGAGCAGATATTGCAACATCCTAGATTACAGTTGCTTGAGGACAAGCAATCTCAAGCGGGGAGGACTGTAATGTCCCCGTTGACCTAGGAAGCAAAAGGAGTGGTTTTGCTAACCTAAATTGGTTCCCGTAGGCTAAGTCGGAAAAGATACCTAGGGAACTCAACTTTTGCCTAGGAAATGACTTTATAAAGTGAAAAGGGAAAAAGGAAGACATGGGTCTTAGGCAAATAAAGACACTTAAAAATTATAAAGTGTGCAAGCATAAAGTGACTTTAAAAAGGAAATAACTCAATGGAGAAATAAAAGAGGGGAAAAGAGAAGGCGCCCCTCATTCTTGCTTTCGCTCATTTGGAAATTAGCTTTTGGAGAGCTCTTGAGAAGAGAGTTTAGGGTTTTGGAAACCCTTGTTCATCCACTAGTTTTGACGTTGCAACTATACACCCTAGCTAGCTGTAGGAAGGGATCATCTTCAGATTTCTTCGCTGGGTTCGAGAAGATTTATATACACACAGCAGATTGAAGCTTCATCTTAAGAAGGAACACAAGCTATTGTGGAAGATTGGCAGCATAACATTCCTGGCAGTTTATCTCTGTGTGGGGGGGGCCGACTTCCTCCTACGTTTTGCTGGGCTGAAGATAGTTTGAGTGATTCCTCTTATTGCTGGGCAATTTCTTACCTGTGTGGGGCGTACATATCATTTCAGGGGCACACATCTCACTGCAGAAATCAGAAATACATATACTGGGGTCGTTTCCCTTGTTCTGGGCGTGATCTATACAGGCTGGGTGCATATCTCCTTGCAGAAGGTGGAAATACAAGTGTGGGGGTCGTGTCTCCCTATTCTGGGCATGTTATATTGAGGCTGGGCGCATAGCTTGGTGACAGGAAACAATACATTACCCAGATCTGAGTTATAAACGAGGGGAAATCTATTTGTACCTGAGGATCGATATTCCTCCATTTCAGGCCGAGTTGAACAAGAGGAAGGCGCTTTATTTGCTGCTGTCGTCAATTTTCAGTTCTGGTGAGATGAAATGCTGGGTCGATGTCATATAGAGGAGCTATATCTCCAGCATAGGGCACATTTTTATGAGAAGACTGTGTATTAAATTCTGGTGGTTGAAAAAATTATAAGAAGGCAGCATATCGACTAAAACTCAGGTCAGATCTACCTTTTATGATTGCTGCTCCATGTAATATTGCTGCCTTGCATCTAATTGAAATAAACTCTGTTATATGCTTCATGTTTATGTTCATCCTTGCTGGCATATATATAAAATTACACACTCTTTCAAAGGCTGCAAACTGTTTATAAACTCTCATATCAGCAAACACATACAAACACTCCAGAAGAAAAATGTTTGCCGAACTGTCAACACAAAAACGAAGTAAAATCCAAAAAACAAATTTGAGTGGGAATATTACAATCTTACACTAGAACATTTATGGAACAAACATGCCCACAAAACTACAAACAGACAACCTAGACTTACCCTACGTACTATTATTCTAAAGACGAAAGTTAATTAAACTGGAGAACCTACAAATATGACAAATTAATTCGCTCTAAAGGCCACATACTAGAATTCTAAAAATGAAAGCAAATTAAAGTGGAGAGCCTCGGGCTAAGAACCTAAAGCACAAGGTTCTCCAGTTTAATTTTCTTTCATCTTTAGTAAACCTTGGTCCTATACCACATTGAAAACTGGACAACTAAGATTTCCATCTAGATTTGTAGATTGTTATCTCCAATAGCCCCCTCAAGCCACACTTCAGCCAGCCTCGCTCTGATAATATGCTGAAAACTAGAGAAGCTAGGAATCAAGCCCAAGACCTACCCTCAGCTAATGCGCGACACTACCATTGAGTTATATGACCATTCATGATGGGCACCTTTAGCAGTGACCTGAAAGTGTCCAACACTGTTATTGCTATTCCTAACAATCCAAAGGCCAAACATGTTCCCAAGGTAAATATAGAAGGTGAAGAACAGAAACAGCTTTTACCATCCTCTGGTAACCGGTTATCAAACTTATATGTAACAGCTTGTGATCAATTAAAAATAAGAAACCTCAGATTTTTGCAATTACCTTTCAAGAAGCTTTTGGACCCGACTACTGACAGCATGTTTCAATTTCTCTATTCTGTGTCCATGAGATTCCACTTCTAAGGGCAGTTTAAGACACTCAAATGCTGAATTTTCCGTGTTGGGCACTTCGTGCTCCTCTTCATCTAGGGACAGCAATTCAGAATCCTCATTATCGTTATTGTTAATAACCGATCCAGCTTCATTCATACCCACTATTTCATCAGCTTGCACAGGATCAAGCTCTGCTATTTCTGATATAATATTCTCTCCTGCTGCAGAATGCAGGAATTTGGCAGAAGAAGTCTGCATTCCACTAACACACACAGAAGCCTCCAGTGTATGGGATTCCTCCTTTACCTTCTCTTTCTCTCTTTGTTCCTCCAAAATCAAGACCTTTGCACCATTTTCTTCCTCCGTGAATGAAATTTGTGTTTTGGGTGATAGCAAAACATGGTCAGAATCCGTTGAGGCGTGTGAACCCAATGAATTGATGCAGTCCATCCAGCGCTCCAATGTGCCCTTTTCCTGGCCTGCTCGGATGCACTGAGACAATTCGTCCAAAACCACTTCATTACTCACTAAATCTTCATTGCTTAAATGATTGTCGAATTCGAATTCTTCTTGCGTGACCTGCTCCGGGTCATTCCCCATCGACGCTCTTTGGCTTTCCATGGAAACATCCAAAGAAACATTGTTAGTCAGGAGTTCATGTGGAATTGACACTGCCACAAATTTGATAAATTAAACTCTAAAGATGAAAGATAATTAAACTGGAAAACCTACAAATATGACAAATTAATCCATTATAATGGTCACATCCTAGAATTATAAAGGTGAAAGATAATTAAAATGGAGAACCCACAAATATGACAAATTAATCCACTCTAAAGGCCACATACTAGAATTCTAAAAGTTCTCCAGTTTCATTTTGTTTCATATTTTGAAAGGCTTGTTCTGATCCCACGTTCAAAACTGGACAGACAAGATTTGAATCTAGCTGCGTAGATTGTTATCTCCAATAGCCCCCTCAAGTACATTTCAGCCAACTAGACAAGCTAGGAATCAAGCCCAAAGCCTACCCTCAGCGGATGCACTGCACTACAGTTGAGCTATATGGTCATTCATGATGGGCACCCTTAGCAGTGACCTAAAAGTATGGATTGCAATCTCCAACGCTATTATTATTCTTCCTAACAATCCAATGGCCGAACATGTTCCGAGATAAAGAAGGTGAAGAAGAGCAACAGCTTGTGATCACTTAAAAATGGGAAATTTCAAATTATTTCTCACCATTAAAACAAAAGCAATAGCATGAAAAACATTGAACCTTTGACTGGCCCAATGCTCAAAATGTGCTCACAAAAAAGGATGAGCAATTACCTTTGACGAAGCTTTTGAACCCTACTAGTGTCAGCATTTTCCAATTTCTCAAAGCTGGATTCATCAGATTCTATCTCTAGGGGCAGTTTAAGATACTGAAATGTAGAATTCTCCATGTTGGGCACTTCATGCTCCTCTTCTTCTATGGACGGTAATTCAGAGTTCGCATTATCGTTATTGTTAATAACTGATCCAGATTCTTTCATACCCACTATTCCATCAGCTTGCATAGTATCATGCTCTGCCATTTCTGATATAATGTTCTCTCCTTCTGTTGAAGAATGCGGGAATTTGGCGGAAGAACTATGCAATCCGCTAACACACACAGAGCCCTCCGGTGTATCTGATTCGTCCTCTACCTCTTCTTTCTCTCTTTGCTCCTCCAGAGTCGATAACTTTGCACCAACTTCTTCCTCCGTAAATGAAATTTGTGTTTCGGGTAATAACAAAACATGGTCAGAATCCACTGTGGCGTGTGAACCCAATGAATTGAAGCAGTCCATCCAGCGCTCAATGGTGCCCTTTTCCTGGCCTGCTCGGATGCACTGAGACAATTCGTCCAAATCCACTTCATTACTCGCTAAAACTGTATTGCTCAAATGCTTGTCGAATTCAAACTCTTCTTGTATAACCTGTGCTGGGTCATTCCCCAATGGGATTCTTTGGCTTTCCATGGAAACATCCACAGAAAGATTGTTATCCAGTCGCTCGTGTGGGATCGCCTCTGCGTCCGACCTGGGTAGAAGAAACAAAATAATGAGGCCTGACAGATACGCAGAGCCTCTTTCCATTAAATCATCTGGAAAGAAAATGCCCGTGCACCTTTCAAATTTCGAAAAGAAAACGGAGAGTTTCCACCGACCTGGAATCAAACCGATCTATACATTAGAAGTTCGGTGAGGTGAGGAAGACTCTAACTTTAACCAAGCTAAATGAAAAATCAAGTTAATTATATATATATATATATATATTTAAAAACATAGATTACTGTAAATTTATTTAACTTTTACTTCGTAAGTTTTTAAAGTTAAAATTTCGTATTTAGGTTTTTTTAATAATGTTTCAGTAAATTTTGGATGAAGATTACTTTAATTTAATTTGATGGAAGATTTGTAATTAATATTTAATAAAATTTTACATTAAAATGAATATACACGCGTTCGATGAGTAATTGGATTACTTCTCTTTCATAAAGTAAAAGGAAAACAAAATTAATTTAATTAAAAATATTTAAAAAGTTATATAGTTTTTTTATTTTTTATTAATTATAATATATAAAAATAAACTAATAGGGTTGCATAGGTGAGGAGTATTTTTTACTTTAAAGGAAGTCACGAAATTAAGTATGTTTGGGGAATTGAGAAAATTATACCTTGAGCTCTTTTCAAAGGAATTATACTTCTCAAACAGCATTAAGCAAAGGAAATATTTGTTGTACCTGATTCCTTAATTATTTCTTAATTATTCTCAACCTCGTATAAATAAAAACTTTACTCATCCATTATTTTTTATTAATTATTATAATATAAAAATAAAGAAAAACTTTACTCATCCATTATTTTTTATTAATTATTATAATATAAAAATAAATTAAGGAGTTGTAAGAGTGAGGAGTCATTTTTTACTTTAAAGGACGAAATTAAGTATATTTGGGGAATTGAGAAAAATTTTAAGGTCACGGCCAAGCCACAAAAAATTGGTGTATGAGACCCCCTTGTTTGTGGGACAAGGGACCCCTCCACCCAGCGATTTGACTGGTAAAGTCTACGGAGGTATACATACCCTACCCCCCTCTGGATTTGAACTTGTGACCTCTTAAGAGGAAACACATGTTCTTATACTTCTCAAAGACCCTTAAGCAAAGGAAATATTTGTTGTAAGTGGTTCATTAATTATTCTCAACGTTGTACAAGGAAAAACTTTACCCAACCATTATCTCTAGTAAGAAGAATTTGTCAAGCAGTTCAAGATTTCAAAAATAGTGTTTTCTTCCATGTGTTATGCCACTAGAATGACCTAGTCAATCATGAAGCAAATGCAGGAACGAGATTGAATCTTGAGAAATGTTTAATAAATGGGGGGATATCGATCCATATCCCTCCATAGATTGTTATGTCAACTTTCAACGGGAGTCATATTAGTTTGCAAGGCAAGGCTCTCCATCTTGGCCTTTATGGAATGACAGTGGGGGACTCATCTTATCTACCATACTCCCATGAGAATTAATATGAAAAGCGGGGTAGTTTGTTTAGATTTTAAATGTGGGTTAATCATTCTAGGCAAGACAATTCTCCAAATCTTTTCACGACCTGCTTTTGGTTATATTCAGCCTAGGCATCTTCCTATTTGTTCCCCTCTTCTTGGGCTTTGAGTCCACCTCTTCTTTACCTTTGTCTAAGTGATTCATCACTACAATGTTGGGTGGTAATCTTAGCTAAAGGTCTTGTGAACCCTTTTTCATCCAATTCATCTATGCCTTGGTTCAAAGATACGGCGTTGGTTGCTTTCATGAGTGGTCGATTGGCAATCAAGCTTGCCAAATTAGAGTGAGATACATGTGTTCATTGGATAGGTAAAAAGGCTAGCCTTCCAATCAACATATGTAGCTAGCAAAGGATGGAAAATTATTCATGTAGCAAGTGTCTCTCATGTAAATTAAGAGATCTAAAGAAAGGGATCAAGTATTGCATGAAGGAGGTGAAAGAAGACCATTGCAGTGTTATCAATGCTCGCATCTTGTAGGAACGTTAGTAAGTTGAGCTAGAGGAGAGAATTCAAGACATAAGCTCCAATAGAGATACATGTACAGTTGACACAACAAAACATGTTGTAGATCTAAGGAATTGGCAAAAGGAGGTAGACACTTTAATGGGTGTTTAGCTTATCAAGAATCTGGAGATTTCCCTTCAAGTTGACTATGTCAAGTGACTCCTTTAGAGGATGGCAACCCACATAGGCATTCTAGATAATGTAATGGCCCCTTATCTAGCCTCACTCTTCTTCTATTGCAATCTCTTATTGGCATCCTCCTCCCTTGAACAAATCAATGCCCCTATGAATGAAAAGAACAAACATCAAACTTTGAGGGAGCACGAGGAAAAGAATGGGAAAAAGTGTCATCTTTAAGAGGTTTAAAAAGAAACCAAGCTGGTGAGCTTTGACAAACTCTGATGGAGTATTCCAGGGACTGGTTCTAGGGTTATAGCTTTAGCTGCGAGAAGAATGGTGACCAGAGGGGGAGGAAGCGGGACTCCCTCCTACAAGCAGGTGGTGGTGGACAGAGGGAAAAGTCCATGTGGCGTGGGGTTTAAGGAACCTCTGACGGGGACCTCGGGATCAGGGCCAGAGAACCATAAAGAGGACAAACAAGGAGAAAAAGAATGAGTGGGGGAGGAGGCCAGGGAGGCCTGGAGTAGCACTCCAGAAACGACAAACCCTAGTGGGGGAGGAGGGAACAATCCATGCAAACCAAAAACAATGTTAATCCCAAAGGTTATTCTAGAAAATCCCCAGACTTGACTCTTCAGGGATCAGATGAAGACTCACGCCTTGGTCTGCAAGTTTATGGGCTTGTGGCCTACAGAAAAGACCCTGCGCAGCTGGATAAAATACCAATGGAAGCTGAGTGGAGAAGTCGACCTCCACCTATGATCGAAAGGATTTTTTACAGCATTATTCATGAACTTAGAAGACATAGATAAAATCTTTAAGGGGGGACCGTATTTCCATGCCTTAATGAGATTGTACATGCGACCTTGGAAGGAAAACTTCTCCCCAGAAAAGGAGACCTTTAAAAGTGTCCCAGTCTGGCTCAAGCTTTACTCCCTCCCGCTGGATTACTGGTTGTCGTCCACCTTCAAAGCCATAGGGAACAAGCTGGGGAAATATGTCAAGACGTGTGATGCAACATTAAAAGGGAAGTATACATCCTATGCGAGGATCTGTATAGAGATGGATGTCTCGGGGGCACTCCCGGAGGCAATCAGTCTGGAGTTCAGGGATGAGGAATGGATCCAGAGCATAAACTATGAACAGATCTCATTTCAATGTAGAAGGTGTCATGAACACGGGCACCTACTAAGAGAATGCTCGTTAAACAAAAAATCAGAACAAGAAAAATCAAAACAACAACAGGATGAGGACGGGTTTGTTAGGCCTAACTACAAAGGTAGAGGAAATAAGAGACAAGGCAACCCCCCCACAACGAACAACCCAGAAGCAAGGAATAGAGTTGAAGGATGGGGAAATCCAAAACAGGGGGAAGAGGAGGTACAGAAAAGGCAAAAGGAAAGGGAGACAAACGAACATGAAACAAATAAGACTACAGAGAGTCAAAACTCTCAAGGAGATCACGAGCACAATAAGAGTACAATTGAAGAAGGTGTCGAAGACACAAATACCCCAATGTAGGAGGTCGATGACGATTCAGAAATGACACCAAGCGAGGTTGGAACAGAAGAACCAGACCTAAGAGATATCGTGGACAGGGAAGGGATAGACCTCCTGAATATACTAGAACAATGGAAAAAGCAAGGAGTCGACAATATACCAACGAAGCAACTAGATCGCATCCAATATCTATTCCTTCTAAGGGAGGAAGCAAAAACCAGAGGAATCAAGCGCACGCATGGAAAAATAGGAAACTTGAGTATCAAAACAGGAGAAGGTTAGCCACAACACTCACCAAAGTAGGAAAGACGGAAGAAAGGGAGGAAATCAAACAGCATAGCCCTGCATGAATTAGGAGCGCTTCTATAAATTCAGGTAAGATCAAAAATCTCTTTCCCAACTCCCCCCCACATGTTTAAATGAAGGTTATTACTTGGAACATAAGGGGCCTAAACAGCCCTAGAAAACAACGAATCCTTAAAAATAGACTGAAGATGGAACAACCGGATATATGCTTCATTCAAGAGACAAAATGTAATATGGACAGAATGGAAATAATAAATAAAAAGTACTTGAATAAGTACAAGTTTTTTACTATAGAGAGTCAAAACACGGCGGGAGGCATACTCACCCTGTGGAACCCACAATCGATGAATCTACTGTCTGTTGAAGCCACAAGGCACACATTATCTGTAAAAATGCAGGTGATAGGGAACACGGAGGTCTTGTGTACAAATGTATATGGACCCCAGGTATTGGAGGATAAAAGAAGAATGCTCCTAGACCTAGAAAATCTAAAGGAGTGAAAGAGTAACATCCATTAGATTTTGGCTGGGGACTTCAACATTATAACTACTCTGGCTGAGAAAAAAGGGGGCAACCGAAGATTGGACAGAGTTCACAGCCTTCATTGAAAAAACAGAGCTAGTGGACATCAAGAATAGTAATGGACAATTTACCTGGAACAACAAAAGACATTTACACCACCAGGTGGCCACGAGGCTAGACAGATTCCCAATCTTAGAATCCATCATTATGTATGGTTTAGCACTGGAAGGCAGCATCCTCCCCTGGGGGGGATCAGACCATTGTCCAGTGCGACTGAAGGCAAATTTTCAGACAACACCAAAGAACATGCCTTTCAGATTCGAGAAATTTTGGATCAACCACCCAACCTTCAAGGAGAACATCAAAGCTTGGTGGCAAGAGGATATCCTGGAACAAGGGACAAAGATGTTTAGACTTCAGAAAAAAAACTCAAGTACATAAAGCAAAAACTCAAGAAGTGGAATAGAGAAGTTTTTGGAAACATCGACCAAGAAAAAAAATTGATAGAGGAAAGAATGGAAGAGCTACAGGAGCATTGCATCCAAGAAGGCTACACCGAGGAGAGGAAAAAAGAGGAGAACCAATTACTCCAGGATTGGGAAGCAAGATGTAAGCAAGAAGAGACCCTGTGGAGACAAAAATCCAGAATTCGGTGGCTTAAGGAAGGGGAGAGGAATACCAAGTTCTTCCATAGATCAACTATAGCGAGAAGATCTCATAACAGAATTCTGAAGATCCGGGATCAGAATGGGATAGAGAGAGAGTCCCACCAGGACATTGAAAGCACTATGGTCAAACACTTACAGGGGATAGCCAAAGAACCCAACTGGGACAAGACCGAAGCAATCCAGAGGATAGTAAGGCACATCCCTAAGTTGGTAACATAGGAACACAATGTCAACCTTTTCAAACCCATAGCAAACGAAGAAGCTGACCAAGTGATCCAGGAGATGCCAAATGGTAAGGCCCCAGGCCCAGATGGCTTCACATTGGAAATTTTTAAAGCTTGTTGAGTCGTGGTTAAGCATGATATTTATGGTATAGTGGAGGATTCCAAACGCTCAACTTCAATCCTGAAGGCCCTAAACGCCACGATGATCACTCAGATCCCAAAATAAAATAAAGCCAGAACTTCAAACCGCTATCGACCGATAGCCTTGTGCAATGTTTTGTATAAGATAATTTCAAAAGTAATAGCTAATAGATTGAAACAACTTCTCTCAACTCTGATCTCATAGGAATAGACGGGCTTCGTGGAGGGGAGGCAGATTCTGGACAACATCATACAAGCCCATGAAATAATACATATCCTGAAAAGTAAAAAGAAAGTAGGGATGCTAATCCAGTTGGACTTGGCAAAGGCTTATGACAAAATAAGTTGGCACTATATGGTGAAAATGATGAAAGCATTTGGTTTTGACCGGCACTAGATTAAATGGATCATCAACCTAGTTTCTACAACGAGCTTCTCACTTCTAGTAAATGGAGCTCCATCCAAGTCATTTTATCCCTTGAGGGGTATAAGACAAAGGGATCCTCTATCCCCTTTCATGTTCATCTTAATGATGGAAGGGCTAAGCAGGAGCATAACGACAACGACGACCAAAGGCGAAATCAAAGGCCTAAAATCATTCGAACATTGCCCAATCTCAACACACAAACAATTTGTGGACGATACCCTGCTCCATGGAACCCCCACGGTCAAGGAAGCAAAGGCGTATAAAAAAAAAATTAGAAGAGCTTGGAGAGGCCTTGGGGGCTGAAATAAACCACTCTAAATCCATGATTTACTTCTTCAACACAAATCCTACAATCCAAAGGAACCTAGCCAACATATTGGGGTTTGAGTGGAAACCACTCCCAATGAAGTATTTGGGGGTGCCCCTGATGGACAAGGCATGTAGGAACATAATGTGGGAAGGAGTCATCAACAAGCTACATGAGAGGGTTAGGAATTGGACTTACATAACTCTAAAGCTTGTAGGATGGTTAATCCTTACTAAAGAGATCCTACAAGCAATCCCGACATATCTTATGTCGGTGTTTCCGGGTCCAAAAGGCATCCTACAAAAAAATAGAGCAATCCAGAGAGACTTCCTATGGAGAGGAGATGAGGACAAAAATAAATGGGCCTTGGTGGCGTGGGACAAAGTGTGTAGACCAAAGAACAAAGGGGGCCTCGAATTACAAGACCCACAAGTAACCAACGAGGCATACGAGGAAAAACTATGGTGGAGATGGGTAAAGGAAAGATCGGTGTCATGGGTTAAATTGTGGAAAGCAAAATACGCCCTAGAGGTCAACCCCCAGGAGAGGATCAGATTTATGGGCACAAGGGAAGGGTCAACCATATGGAATCTAGCCTGGAGGAATAAAAATTGGATACAGAGTCACAACTTTTGGGAAATTAGGAATGGGAGAACAACGAGATTATGGGAGGATGCTTGGAAACATGAACCCAAAATGGAAAACTAGGACAGAGAGGGGATCAAACAAGAGATAATTCGGCAAGGAAAAACGAAAGTCCATCAGTACTGAAAACAAAGGGAGGAGAACGCCAGATGGAGGATTTGGGACAAAATCAACCCACAAAATAGAGCTTAGGGAGACCCGGTGATGAAAGAGATTGAGGAGGAATTGGGTAAAAGGAAAATTAGGGTCTCAGAAGAGGAGGACCAATTACGGTGGGGAAGAAAAAATGGGGGTGAATTCAATCTAAAAGAGGCCTGGTACTACATAGCGGGACAGGACTAAGAAAACCCAGAACCACACTGGGAGAGGATCTGGAAGGGCCCCCAGTGGCCAAAGATTAAAGTGTTCGAATGGTTAATCCTACACAAGGATATACTGACCTGGGAGAACCTAACAAAAAGAGGATTCATAGGACCCTCACGGTGTCATCTGTGTGAGGTCCAGGAAGAATCGATGGATCATCTCCTAGACGAATGCAACTATACAACTGAGATTTGGGATTGGGTGGCCTGTATTTACCGCCAGTCAAATAGGGTAAGGGGGGATATCAGAGCCACAATAAAAAACTGGAAGGAGAGGTATAGCAATAATGAGGTGGTGAACATATATGGGATCTAACGTTGGGGATGGTAATATGGGTGATTTGGAAAGAACAAAACAAGCGATTTTTTAAGAATGAAAGCCAATCGGCCTCGAGGATAAAGGACATTATCGTAACTCAAATAAGAGAAACAGTGCAGAGCCTTAACCTTAACAACTCCAAAAACCAAAACACAAGTCAAGACTTATGAATTTTGGAATTGTAAGAGTGGATCTTTAACATACCTGTGGCCCGAGATCCGTAGATCTAGACATGAGTCAATACCTGGGTTCCTCCTCCGATAGGATTCATTAAATTGAATTTTTATGGGGTGGCGAAAGGCAATCTGAGGGTGGGAGGAGCTAGTGGGTTAATAAGAGACAGTGGAGGGGCCATCTTACGCATGCATGTTAGGAGCATAGGCAATTCCACAAATAATGCGGCGGAGTTTGGAGCTCTGAAACTTGGTCTGGAAATTCTACACAGAGAGGGCATGGCGAATGTCATCGTGGAAGGTGATTCGACTCTGGTTGTTAGCATTGTGAAGAAAATTCAGTATGGAACCAAGGTGGGCAACGTGAAAAGGCATTGGCTTCTAGCGCATTCCCTTAAAAAAATCAAGGACCACCTGCGGACCCTAAACACGATAGAGTTTAGATGGATTCGCAGGGTGACGAATGCGCTAGCGGACGGGCTAGCCAACGAAGGGGTTAATAGGGAGGGACATGAGTTGGACGAGGTTTGGTCCAAACTCCTAAGAGGGAAACTCAAATCGGACTGCATCCACTTGGCGGAATGAGATCACAGTGGAAGCTTTATAGACGAGGGTCACATCAAGGATGATGCGGGGCTCCTCGACCTGATGTGGGACCCAGGAGGCATATGATAGTCACAACACCTAGCCCCCAATTATCATGTGGGAACACAACAGGAAGAAAGTGGGCAGATGGAAGGAAGTATGGAACAACAACAAGTTTATAGGTGATAGAAAGGGAGAGAGGCCAAGTAGCAAGCTGGAAATTCATGACGAGTTAAGGGATGTGGAGATGGTGATAACCAAAGGAGGATCACCCGCCCCTGGGACAAGTACATGACCAAGAGCGTCTGGATACAGCGCAAGTAGGGACTGAAGCAAGGACCGGGGAAGAGATCGTAATATAATGCCCCGTCCGGCCTTACTAGCCAATAATGAAAGTCGAGCTCACCACCTCAGGCTAAAATTAGTAGGAGGTACAGGCTTGTAGAAGAGGGAACATTATAAGAAGAAGAGTTACAGATAAGATTGCAACCAGAAGGTCTTAGATAGAAGGGAAAATTACAGTCTCAGGAGCAAGATAGTTAAGGAGAGACGCAAAGTGAGGCAACGGGAGAATGAGCATAGTAGAGAATCGGGTAGACATAGAAACATGGGGTGCTTGAAACATACTCAAAGAAAGAGAAGCCCCCAGGGGAAGGATATCCCGAAAAGATCGAGGTGTTTGACTAGAATTGAGAAGGCTGCGAGAGAGGCGGAGAACACGTTCCATACGTTGGTCTCACTGAAAGGGAAGGTAGCAGTCAATAAGTGGGAAGAATAAATCAAGGAGGAGCGGAGCGATAAAGAGTGGGGGGAGATTGCTTAGGAGGTAGAATGGATAACATATCTGGGGGCTACCCGTCCCAGGGAGACCCTCTACCATAGAATGGTAGAGATGGCATGGTTTACCAAAATGTTGATAGGGAAAGTAAAGTCTAATCGAGAGGAGACATGACAGGAAGACCATAGGGAGGTTAAAACTATGCTGGACGAAATTCATCATCGTATCAGCGGGCTGGAAACTATTATCAAGTTATTAGTGGAGATTGAAAAGGACGAAAAAGTAAACATGAGTGGTTGGCTGCACAATTCCACCTATACCTGAGATATGTCCACCATATGGACATAACACATGTGGATGGACAAGGAGGATCGACCCAGATTAGAAGAACCAGAACAGTCTCCCCAAAGGAGGACAACAAAGGCCAAGCGGGTGGGGTGAAGGACCACTCCTAGGTGCTTTAGCGACTTTTAGTATTCTGTTTGTAATGTCTTTTGTCTTTAATGGCAATCATGCCTAGGAAGTAGTAGGGTGTAGTATAATTTGTGGCAGACTTTAGTAGTTTCAGTTGAGCGGTTAATTAGCTCTATTTTTTGGCTATGCTTCTCATACTTTGAAAAGGGAGGTCTGATCTGGTTTCTAATTTTGGCAGACCAGTTACCTCTAGGATTTTTATTAAAACCAGCGATAAGGGTCCCCTGATCTGGTTTCCTTTAGGCAGACCAAGATCCCCATTTTGTATCATATTTTTTACAGTAATATAGTGTTCTACTCTGATTTACGAAAAAAAAAAAGGGTTCAAAATAAACTGTGATTTCAATTTCTCTCTTGTCTTTTATGTTTTAGTATGTATTTTAGAGTTATCCATTTGCTCCATCAATTTGTAAAATCGTATACTTGGTGAATACTAGTAGGAGTTTATTGGGATTTTGAAGTTTATAGGCAATCCCTTTTGCCCGTTTATTTTTTTAATGTAAGGCATAGACATATTATTTTTTTTATTTTTTTTTCAATCTTTATCTTCATCACGGCCTCCTTTTCATAATATAATTATTACTCATTTATGTTAAAATAAATAAATAAATATTAAGTATTTAACTTTGAATGTTGTAAGTTGTAAAAGTTTGTATTCGACATTGGGTTTTTTATTATTGTTTATTAGAGAAGCTCTTTTCAAACAAATTATTTTTAGTTTTCTTTGTTTAGACACTAACGTGCATATTGTCATTGTGTTCTTACATTTCTTGCTCTGTCTTAACCTATTGAATCGCATAGTAGACATCCTTCCTAACATCGCCTAACTTGCTTTGTAGCCCGTCTTTATGAAAATCCCCCTATTAAGTAAGAGCCTAAGGGGCATCTAAGTAGTAATGGACCTAGAAGAAATAAGTATTAGATGACCTACACTTAAGCCAAATATGACTACAAGGCCCTTAAGAACCAAAAGTAAAGAGTAAATAGGTTCAAGTGTGTAATACCCTAGTTCCAACCCCTAGAATAAATTTGATCGGGTTATGTAAATAAATAATGACATGGTTATTTTCCATGTACTAACCCATGTGGGCTAAGTCGTAGATAATGTAAATGATGTAAATATCTTGTACATATTACTAATGTAGAGCCAAAGGTTGTGGCGTATTTGGATGCCTCTTTTGGCCATCACGACACTCAATTTGTAAATCTTATCTTATATAACCCACAGTGAGCTTGAGTTCAACCTCTAATAGCAATATTGTTTCAAATTCATTTGCATACAAAATACAACAAAAATAATATTGCATATTTCAAATTCAATCATTGCATAGTTGGATCCATGGACTCACACAAAAAATTAAAAACAACAAAGCATTCCATGCAAAGATATATATAAATACCTATCTATAATTAAAGCCAAGTCTACCAAATCAGTGGCTAAGGAGTAATACACCACCCAACCATATGAATCAACTATGGATTTCACCCCCAAGATCAACCATGACACAACTAGAGTGAAGGAAGATCCTATGGAACTCTAATATCACTCAACCCAACCCATTACTCTCATGACATAGCTAATTTGTTCATTGATGAGCACTTTAGACCCTCATCCAACCATTAATAAGTGATGACACTCTCTTCCATTGCCCTACACAATGCTAGGAAGATCTTCCCTTTCTTAGCTCAACAATCCCTCAAGGATCTTTGTTGGTTTAATTGCTTCCTTTTACTGTTTGAGTTATTGACCCAGGGTTCATGTCTTTCGGGGTTCCAACAAAGCCTCTAAAACTATCAACCCTCCTGGTAAACCAGAAGGCAACAAAGTGTACAGAGTGCATTGCGCAGTCTCACCCGAGATAGCTTTAAATGGGTGGATGTAAGACTCATGTGTTTACAGCCTAGGATTGAGTAGGAGATAGGGGATGGTTAATACGAGCCATCTACTATGAAGTATGACTGCAATCTACTAGTACTAGGGTTGCATCTATCCTTCATGGCTTAGTTCCCTGAACAACACAATTGTATTCCATAACAATTCATTAACTCATTCATTAAGCATAACAATTAACTGCTTAAAGCAAATAAAGATACACATGCATTCATCGCATTACATAGATATTACCGTGGTTCACCCCCTCCTGGACTACATCCACAAAGATTTGGCTCTTGGCTCTTTTATTATGGTAGTTATGCATCTCCAGCACCGCATGCTTACAATTCCCTCTGATGGGTAAGATCTGTATGAGGCGAACTAGATCGCACTAGGCTCTTCAGCCTGTGATCTAATCCTCAAATCTTCCTCCTCTCCTTTATTCTAGCTCAACAACTTACAAAATTGGTCCATAACCATATTACATAACGTATCAACTCGTACATAGCTATGCTAGATCATTACAAAAACTGAACTAATACAAAAGCGAATCAACCTCTCTATGATACCTGCGTATCTCTATTTATATATATCGGGCTCTTCAACCATTTACAATGTATTACCAAAACCCTAACCCTACCGATGTTAGGTCTTCCTCCCATGCATGCGTGTTGTTCTTCCTCCAACTGTCGTTTCCTTGTGCACACTTTCTTGCATGCGCGCATGCTGTATTACCTTCCAGCTATTACTTTTGTTTCTGCACACTTTCTTTCCCATGATCATCCTTCTTTCCACTTCAGCCTGGTGCCAACAGGCCCCCAACACTGACATGTGACTTGTCCCGAGTCACCTAATCCTTCTGAGCTTCTTCGATCTCCTTGGTGATCGTCTGGAACTTTTCCTTGAGCTCTGTTGCTTTTGTCAGTGTCTGCGCGGTCTTTTCCTTGATGGTGTCTACTACCTGAATTGTCACTTCATCACTTAGCAATCCTGCACATTCAGTCTAGGTATTTGCTATCTATGTTTTAGCTCCTTCTGCCTGTGCGAGTATTTCTGCTACCCGTTCCTGTAGTGGCTCTATTTGAGCCTGATGATCCTGTTTTTGTGTTTGCGCAGTGATAAGTTATGCATGCATCTTCTTTATCTCCTGCATCCCTTTGACTCATTCTAGGATTGGCATGGTCTTCTGCCTCTGTTTGAGTTCTTGGATCGTTGCATTGATCCTTTCCTCTTCCTTGTCCCAGCGTTGGACCTGTGGGTCTTCCTCCAACCTTGTCCAAAGTTGCGTTGCTTTATCGAGCAATTCAGTTGTTGTGCTAACCTGTTGTTCCATCTCCTGTAGCTGCATTGTTGCTTTCTACTTCCTATTCTCCTTCACTACCAGTGGAGTGGTTGGTGTGAGTTGTTCGCGGAGATTCTCGATCTCTTTCTGATATTGATCAATTGCTTGCACAATCTGGTCAATATTTTCTGCTACCGAGAGTTCATTCCCTTGCGTGGTGCTTGGGAGTTTCTTAAAAACTCCTCCCACTCTTCATTCTAGCTCATTCCTACGTTCTTTTTCCTCCTGAGTTTCGAGCTTGGCCTACTCACAAACTTTTTCCAACGCCTCACGCTTCTTTGTTGCTTGTTGTAGCTTGACTAAGTTTTTATGTGCATGAGATTGTACCTTGTGGTCGACACTAACCCGCAATTTGTGTAGTGCCCTTGATGGCATCCGTATCAAGACCAATTTGATGTGGTCCAAATCCTTCAGGGGTGTCTACCCCACGATTTCATCCATGCGCAACATGTTAGGTTTGATGTAAATTGTTGTGTTTGCGTGTGGCATGGAGTGCACTGGGTCTCGTTCTTCTACCTCCACTCGTTCTTTGGCCTATATTGTCATTGGCTCTATGCCTCTACTGTTGCTTATTGTCTGTGCTTCCCCAAATTTCTTGAGGAACTGTCCCATTTCTGCCAGCTCTTTTTGCAGTTTATCCCTGTGATGCATTGCATGATCGAAATCTTTTGCTAAGCAATCCTGGACCATTCTGGCGATCATTTCGCCATCGTCCTCCATGATCATATAGTCTGGCGATGCTCATTGCGCCTTTGATTTCTTGCGCACACCTCCTTCCTACATGGCTGGTCTCTTATTTCCCCCTGTTTCCTGAGTGATGGGGTTTGGGGCGATCTCCCTCGCTCCCTTAGCTTGTTTCACTGTCCATTGGTTGGTTGTGTAGTCTCTTTGTTCCCCTTCTAGGCCCCTGTCTTCTTGGACCCTTCGTCTGCCTGAGTCGCCTTGCCTGGGCCCATTCGTGGTTTCTTGGGCACTTGGATTTTCGGAGGCTGTGTTTCCGCCTGTTCTGCCTCTCCTTCTGTTGTTGTTTTCGGTACTTCTCGGGTAATGGTTGGGATCCTCCATTCATCAGGCCACTCGTTGATGACGATGTCGATATCACCCTCTGTGATGCAGTAGCACATTCGTAGCCACCGTTTGGTTGGGTCCTGCATTGGTTGTATCCACATTGCCTGTCTTGTGGCCCAGAAATTGGCGATGTCTGCATATCGCGCGATAGCCTTTGGTGTTATTCTCCATGATCAGTTGATAGTTTCCTGTATATATTGTAGGTATGCTTCGAATATGACCCCGTTAACCCTCTTATGCCTGGCCTGTGGCCCAGATCTCAGTCAGAGGTATCTTGCTCCCGCTGGCTGTGGTCTGGTACAAAAGATCACATACCCTAGTTCTCGCCATCCCATGAAGGCTATTAGGGTAATCAACCATGAGTAATGAAACTTTGTGCCTAGGTCATGCGCATCCTTGTAGTCCTCTTGAAACAAGTTCAATAGATATGGCGCCCAGCTCACAAAAGTTCCTTCTGCGCACTGAGCTGCAACTGCAATGACTCCTGCTGGTACTTCCTCTTTGTGGCATTTTCTGAGAAATCTGCAAGCTAAGATCTTTATGCCCAATTGTGTAGCTACGTTTTTTATTCGTTTGATTATGATGCCCCTCATCCCTCTAGTGGTGCCATATTTCTTCTTCATTTATTCTGCCAACGCTTTCTCCTTGGATTTGTCATCCATAATCAACGTGGGATCCATACCCCGGGTTGGTAACCTTGTGATTTGTGCAATAAGCTCAACAATTATGGGGACGGGTTTGTACAACCATATGTCCCCTCCATGTGTGACCGCTAACAGCTGCTTGACGCATGCTGTCGCATACTGGCCTCTGCCAAAATGTGGTAGCTTCAACAAACCTAAGATTCATGTTCTATCCAACCCAACTGCCCACTGTTGTGGTTGGCTAATTGTTTCTCTAAGTTGGCTTACAGTTATGGTATGCATGAGGACCCTCTGTGCAAGTTCCAGGAACTTG
Source organism: Picea engelmannii (assembly GCA_009831015.1). Lineage (NCBI taxonomy): Eukaryota > Viridiplantae > Streptophyta > Pinopsida > Pinales > Pinaceae > Picea > Picea engelmannii. The sequence continues at coordinate 882,641 of ML781436.1, read as the reverse complement.
GTTTCATCTGATACGTCATGGTCGGAGTACTTGAGCTTCCCGACATGACCCAGTAGCTCCGGTTCTACCTGTACTCCTGCTGGTATGTGTGGTAGAATAATCTTTGCTGCAGGTTTCTTCCGGGTGAGCTCGGTATCTGAATTTTGTCTTTCTGCTGCGGTGGTTGGTTCGAAGTTCCAACAACTTCTGGTTGTTCCCCCATCAGCCATTATGGCCAAGACGAGGCATTGGCAACGATCTCCTCTGTTGGTTGACCTGATATGGTCGTTTGCGACTCGGCTGGTTGCGCTGGTGCTTCCAGATTTTGTGTCATTCTGTTAACCTCGAGGGCTACTTCGGTGATTTTTGGCTGCACTTCCTGTTGGGTTTCCCCTTCCTCATTCTGGGGCACCTGCGTCGCTGCTGGTGTATCCACTTTCATGGCCTCTGCTTGTGGCTGCTGAATTTCTTCTAGTATCGGTGTAGAGTTCACCGGTATCCTCTCGGGGGATGGGATTTCGTCGATGTCAACGATCTCTGGTTGCTGTTGTTCATTCTCTTCCAGCGGTCCTCATGACCTAGTTTGTACCCTGGTTGGTCTAGCTGTCTGACTTGATTTAGTGGGCTTCGGTGGTGCCATAGTGGTGACTGTCGAACGTTTGCTAAGTTCGAATAATTTCTGGGACTTTTGTGGTCTCGCTTTGGTCGCTCCAACTGCTATTGTTCTCGCTCTATTTTCCTTTTGCGAATAGACCAGCCATTCCCATGCTCGTGTGTTGTATGCGCTGGTCAAAAAGCTTGTCGAGGACACTTCCTCCATCATGTGTTTAATGCCTCATAACTAAGGGTTCAATGCATCTGTGGCGGTTTCATACTTGCCATTACGTTTGCTTTGCCATCTCCTGTTGGCTTGTTTAATGTGATGTCCCATCGGTCCTTGTCGTCCTTTAATTCCGCTTAGTGTTGTCCTGTCATATTGCTTTTGCCGACTTTCTATTTCCCGCTTGTTTTTCCTCTGTATGTAACCGTTGTTTGTGCCTTTGCCGAATTTGTATTTTGAACGTCATGTGGCCTTTCTCTCTCCGGTGTGATACACGCTTTTTAGTCTTTTTTCCTTTTTTTTTTTTTTTACTGCGCGGTGGGTGGTCGACTGTCCTTGTACAGCTTCAGTCGGCTCCCGTTGATCATTCCTATGAGGTCTGCGCCTACTAAATCTCTTAATTATACAACTCCTCCGTCTGTGACAAATTTTACCTCATAAGGTCCTAACCAATGCATCCTGAGCTTCCCCGGGTGTTGAAACGACTTGTTGTCGTAGAGCAGTACTAGATCTCCTTCCTTAAACATTTTCTTCTTGATGTGTCGGTCATGCTAAGCTTTGTTTCTCGCTTTCTGCATTTGATGATGGAATCTTGCAAGGATTCGGTCTTCCTCCATTGATAATAACTGATTCAGTCTTTCTTGTACTGCACCTCGTTCTGTCATCTATGTGATAGCTGCTACGCGTAAGCTGGGTACTAAAAATTATAATGGCACTACTGCTTCTTGGTCGTAGACTAGCTTGAATGGTGTGTGCCCTGTCAACTTTTTGCATGTGGTCATGTACGCCCATAATACTGCTGGTACTTTGAGGTCCCAGTCATCTCTGTTGACGTTACAGATCTTTGTTAGTGCATTCTCCAGAATTTTGTTGAAGGCTTCTACTGTGCCATTTGCTTGTGGATGGTACGGTGTTCTCTTCTGGTGATGAACTTCAAACTCTTCAGTCAGTGCGTGGATGGTGCTATTTATGAAGTGTGTGCCTTGGTCGCTCATCAAAACTCTTGGGCACCCAAATCTTGTGATGACTTGTTCGAAGAAGAAGTGTGCAGTTGTCTCTGCGCTACAATCTTTTACAGGTGCATCTTTCGGCCATCTTGTTAGGTATTCCGTCGCGGTAATAATGTATCTTGCCCCTGTTCTTTTAGCTGGTGGGTTAATTGGTCCCACAAAGTCGATTGCCCATTGATCAAAGGCCTGTAATGTTACCTGTGTTCGTAGTGGCATCTCGTCCCTTCTGTTGGGTTTGCCTACCCTTTGATAGACGTCGCATCCCTGACAGTACTCTTTTGAGTCCCTGTGAATCGTTGGCCACCATAGTCCTGCGCGTAGTACCTTCTGTGTGATAGCTTTTCCTGCATAATTCCCTCCTGCGATTCCCTCGTGGGCTTCTACTAACACTCTTGGTCATTCGTGCGCTAATACATACCTTCACAAGATGTTGTCTGCGCCCATTTTGTATAGGTGTCATGTGATCAATTGATAGTCGGTTGCGCGGACTACTAGGTTCTTCTTCTGTGCAGTGGTATATTCTTGCGGCGTAGTACCTGTGCTTAAGTACTGGATGATCTTTGTGAAGTAGTCATCAACAATCTGTAATAAGAATAGTTGTGCGTCCAGAAAGGTGTCTTCTAAATTCATAGGTTCTTCTGCATTTGTGACTCTGGACAGGTGGTCAAGTCCTGCATTTAGTTTCCTTGGTTTAACTATTACTTCAAAATCAAATTCTTGAAATAACAGTAACCATCAACAGATTCTCCCCCCCAACACTGGCTTGTTGACTAGGTATTTCAGGGCTGAATGATCTGTAAACATCTTAAAGTGTTTTCCCAATAGGTAATGTCTGAACTTTTGTAGTGCATAGACCATAGCTAGGCCTTCTCTTTCGGTTGTGTTATAATTATGTTCCAAGTCAGATAGCTTTTTGCTTGCGAACGCTATCGGATGATCCAAGTCTCCTGCTCCTGGCTACGCTAAGATAGCGCCCAGTGCTATCACTGATGCACCTACATGCACATGGAATGTCTTTTCCCAGTCTGGAAATACTAATATCGGTGCGGTAACTGTCCTTTCCTTCAGGGTATCTAGGCCGTGTTGACACTCGTCGTTCCATTGATACTTTGTATCCTTCCTTAACAATTTTTCCATTGCGGTTATGATCTGCGCATATCCTTTGATGAACTTCCTATAGTATCCTGTGTGCCCTAATGTTTCTCTTAGTTGTCGGACTGTTTTTGGTGCGGGTAAATTAAAAATGACGACGATCTTGGCCGGATCCACTAACAAGCCTTGTTTGCATACTATATGGCCCAATAGTATCCCAAATGGTGTTCCAAATATGCATTTCTTGATGTTCAGTGATATCTGGCATTGTCTACATCTTTTGAGCATTAGTCGTAGCACTTACACATGGTTTTTCAACAGACTGTAAACTGTCCAGTCATCCAGATATACTTCGAGGAACTGATGGATGAATTCTTTAAATGTTGCGATGACTACTCTGGAGAATATTGCGGGTGCATTCTTCAGTACAAACGGCATGACTGTGTACTGATAAGATCCCCATTCCATCGCAAACATGGTCTTGTGTCTATCCTCCTGTGCTATCTTAATCTGATGGTAGCCTAAGAATCTGTCAGTGAATGAGTAAGCTTTGTTTCCCCCCACATTCTCTAACACTTCGTTCCTGAACGATGTAGGGAATGGGTCATGTAGGCATGGATCGTTCAAATTCCTCAAGTCGACACATATCCTAATCCCTCTTCCTTGTTTCTTGTCCTGTACTACCATCGGGCTTATCCATTTCGATTCCTCGACTGGTTTGATGATGTCAACTTCGAGCATCCGGTCGATCACGTCTTTAATTTTCTATTTATATATGGAGTTTAGTCTATAGGGTCGTTGTCTTATAGGTCTCGCTTCAGGTCTAAGTGGTATCTTAATCTCTCCCATTTCTCCTGCTATACCTTTCGTCTTTGTAAATGTTGTGGGAAAAAGGTCGTTATATTCGCACAACAATTTTGTGATGCTTTCTATTATTTTCTCATCCAAGTAGTCTCCAATGGTGGCCATTTTGGGCTGCTCAGTTGTCCTGATGTTAACTTTATTTACCTTAATTAGCACGGTAATGACTTATGATTCTATGGTTGGTCCTTCCACATCTCTTTCGCCTTCTACTTATTCGATCTGAATGTCGTGTGGGTTATCTTCATCTGGTGCTTCCTCCTGTACATGATAACATGACAGTAGCTCCTTGACTATCTGTTTATTCCGTTGTTGCTCTTCTGTGATAAATTTGGTTTCTGATTCTTCAATGAATATTACTCATCTGATTCGTTTGAGAGTTGCGTCTATGTTGGGGTTCTCATGCTTGAATGAGAAAGTGATTGTGAAGTTATGTTGCAATGTCCTCCATGCTGTAGTTCCTTTGCACAATTCCTGGTCTGTGTACCAGTTCGCTGGTATGCCCTCTAAAGTATGTATGAAGTGGTGAGGACATTCCTCTGGTGGTGTCTTTTTCCACAACGTTTTGCACTTTGCCAAGTGTTCCGCTGGTGCCTCTTGTCCTTGGTATTTCTATTGTTTGTTGTATTCGTGTTCTGCGCCAAACCTTATGCGCAGTAGTCGCTTACATTGATACCAGTCTGTAATGGTCTCTTTATGCGCGCCCCACCATCTTGCGGGTGTGGCCTTGAGTGCTAAGTCAAGTGCTAACAGTCGCTGGTTTCCTAAGACTTCATCTTCGTATTGTGTCAAGAATGTTTCCAAATCATTTAGTCCATGGAAATTCGGTGGTTCTCTGATTTCTGTGCCTACCCATCTTACTGCGCGGTCTATTCTTACACATCTTCACGTGGATACTCCGTGTAGTCTCTAATGCCAGTTTTCTAACTCGGTGTCTGAGTCTATTGCGCATGAAGTAATGCTCCGCCAATTGAGTACCCCATCTGCAGTTGAATTTACGTAATCCTCATCGCGTGCAGTTGTTCTGTACAACTGGATGATTTCCTCTGAGTCCAGGCAAGTGGGTTCTACGAACCTCTCCCCTTCCAATGGATCTAGTGGTGCTATGACCCTGTATTCTCCATATTCAAATGTCATTTTCCTGATTTTCAAATTGATTATGGTCTGGTTGTCAAATGCATAATCCATGACAAGTAGCGTTGGGTAAGGTGTTGTGTCATCCACTATTTCAATGACTTCAAAGTCTGCTTTAGTGCGCACTCCATCAAGATCTATTGTCACACCTTTTAGTCTAGCTATTGGCATGACTCTTTGTTGGTTTTCTAGTTTTAATTGGACATTTGAGTATCCCAGTGTTGGCTCTCCCATACATTGCCAGGTCTTCTTGGGTAGCACATTCACTTCAGATCCCAGGTCTAGTATAATGTCTCCCATGTTGAAATCTCCAATGTTAGCATTTAGTCTAAATTCCCTACTTGTTCTTCTTCTGGTGTGTAGGTGATTGACAATTTTTGGTTCTAGTTTTTCTTCCATCTCGTTGCTACATTTCTCTAGTATGTTTTGCAATACTTTCACAAATGAAGGATCACTTAATACTTTCAGGCATGATTGCAAAAATCCTTTGATTGTACTTACTTGTCCCTTGGGCTGCATTCTGTTGGTATGATCCAATGATGGCGGCATCTCATATTCCCGGGCTTCCTTGAATGGTTTCACAGTTGAAGTCGACATTGTGTACTCCTTTTGAAATTCTTGTCTGGCTTTCTGAAAATTCTCCTTTTCTTTTGGTGCGTCGAACTGCTTTCTTGGTTCGTTGTTCTTCTTTACCCATTGGTTTTGTGCTGGTTCCTGTTGAACTGCGTCATTTCCTATTTTCGTTCCTCCATGAGTGACTATATTGATGTTTCGTCCATCAACCCTAACTTCGGCTTAAATCCATTGGACATTCTGATTGTTATGGTTCCTCTTTTCCTGAATCTTCACTAGTAGTGTCGGACATTCCTCTGTGTCGTGGTCTGATGCGCGACTATACATATAAGTTGCTAGTGGAAGTGGACATTCTCGTGCATAATGTCCCGGTTGCTGACAATTGTGACATGTGACAGGTCCTCTACCGCGTTCGAAACCTCCTCTGGCTCATCCTCCTCCTCGGTAGCCTGCTCGGTCACCTCTCGACACGTTATACTGTGGTACTTGATTATACTGCGCAGTATTGTACTATGGTTGTGCCAGGTTATACTATGACTGTACATTGTTGTGCAGTATTGTATGGAGCTGGGGCTTGATTTAACTGTGGCGATGCTTGTCCAGTCATCATTTCGGCCTGTACCCTATATGCATCTGATGTTCTTTCCCGCATCAACGCCATAGTTCTGCAATCTTTGTCGTTGTGGCCTACTGACTTACAAAAGGTGCAATATGAATTCTTCAGAACTGTCTAGTATTTCTGCATCATCGTGCAGTGATAAGGGTCGTGACCCAATTTCTTTCATATTTCGCACCATAATCCTCCATGTGGTAGCGGATTTGGCATACCTATTGCCATATACTACGCGAATGTTGGGCATTCGTTCTTGTGGTGTCCTTCCGTCCTGCATGCAGTGCACCAAACAACTTCTCGTTTGTCCTTATTCTTATTCTGGTTCAACTGAAATGTTAGATTCTTTAAATCCTTCTTCAATTCCTCAATAGTTGTGTCTATCTACTGGTACTGGTTCTCTTTTAGTTGCAAGTCTGTCTACGTCTGAAATTTCTGTCGTCATAAGGGATATTTTAAGTGTGGGAGTAGTGAGTTGACAAATAGGTGTCGATGTTGCATCTCGGTCATAAGGTATTTTAGTTTTCCCTATAGTCACTTGAATCTCTGGTCGATCTCCCATACAAACTCTCTTGGTTTCTGTCTTATCTCGATCATCTCGTTCATGTACTGATCCTCTAAGCTCAACTTCTGGAACTCATTAATCGATAGCTTCTTAATGTCTGCCAGTGTCCTCATCGTCCAAGGGGCATTGTTTGTGTCTAGACTCATGTACCAGTCTAGTGCGCGGTCTCTTGGCATAATCGCTAGCTGCGCGAGTTTGGTATCTTCATCAATGATCTGTTTTGCCTCCCAGATCTTTGAACAAATGAACAGATGCTTCACTGAGTCTTCTGTTGCTTCTCCTCAGAATTCTGGTAATCTGATAGTGGGATCGCGTCCAGCCATTCTGAATACTAAACTACTTCCTCCTCCGCATGGTGTAGATACTGGACTAGTGCTGCCTGAACTGGCTCCTCCATTTTTTGCTCCTAGTGTAGATGTACTTCTTGTTGTCGGACTTCCTCTAAACTTTGGTTGTCTAAACGATGGTTTTTTCTTTGGTGTATTAGTCGCACATGGGTTTGTGGGTTCCACACTAACATTATTATGGATAGGATGACTGCCTTCTCCTCCTGTTCTTGGGCCTCTCGTCTTCCTCTCATACGTTGTGTGCAGGATTTCCTCAATCTTATCTACAGCCCGAAGATCCTCTACCTCTTCCTCATCGCTCACCAAGCCTTCCCTCGCGGTTACGACTCTCTTCTTGGTATTCACCTTATATTGGTAGGGTACTCTGCTACACGTCGTTCCTGATGACGCTAACATCCACTTGAGTTGGTCATCATCCATCATGATCGGGTCCAAGGGTTCCTCCTCCTTATTGCCTTTGTCCTCACCTCCTTCCATTTATCCTCTCTCTGTCAGTGTTTATGCCCTTCCCCCATGCACGCAGGGAAGTTTAGCTGTCTGATTCCATTGTCATTATGCCTTTGTTATATAGCAGTATCTTAATAGAAGTATACAGGGATTGAATGTACCTTCCTCGAGGTCCACGTAGAAATTCTTGCTCTGCTGCGTTGTATGACTTCGCTGTGTCAACTGCAAATTTGGTGATGAATCCTACCACAATACTGTCAAGCCAAAAGTCTACTGCGCAGGTGAATTTGTTGTTCACCTGTTGTAACTGTTCAATCTGTACCTGGGTCCAATCTAGCTGTTGGATCTGGTTCATCGCATGGTTATCCTTCAACCTTAGTATCCACTCTTGTAGTAGAGGTGGAAAATCACAGAAAAACGACTTCGTGTAAATCAGTAAATACGTATTTATCCAGATATTTGCGAGGTGTGAGTCTAGGGTTTCTATTGTCTTTCTGGGAAAACTCTAGCTCTTTGGTTCTCAACCAACCTTCAATTTCTGCTTTCGTGGGGTTCCAAGGTCTCAACATTCCGTTCTAATGGCTCATTGGTCTTCTTGTTTCGCTCGTTCTTTTCTCGTTCAATCTATCTCGTCTACTCAGTCCTCTCTTGTTCCTTCTAACAAAAAAACATAACCATTTGTTGGTTTAAGTGCTTCCTTTTACTGTCTGAGTTATTGACCCGGGGTTCATGTCTTTCGGGGTTCCAACAAAAAACTATCAGCCCTCTTGGCAAACCAGAAGGCAACACAGTGTACAAAGTGCACTGCGTAGTCTCACCCGAGATATCTTTAAATGGGTGATTGTAAGACTCATGTGTTTACAACCTAGGATTGAGTAGGAGATAGGGTATGGTTAATACGATCCATCTACTACGAAGTATGACTGCAATCTACTAGTACTCACAAGGATGCATCTATCCTTCATGGTTTAGTTCCCCGAACAACACAATCGTATTCCATAACAATGCATTAACTCATTCATTAAGCATAACAATTAACTACTGAAAGCAAATAAAGATACACATGCATTCATCGCATTACACAGATATTACTGTGGTTCACCCCCTCCTGGTCTACGTCCACAAAGATTTAGCTCTTGGCTCTTTTATTATGGTAGTTCTGCATCTCCAGCATTGCGCGCTTACAATTCCCTCTGATGGGTAAGATCTGTATGAGGCGAACTAGATCGCACCACGCTCCTCAGCCTGCGATGTAATCCTTAGAACTTCCTACTCTCCTCTATTCTAGCTCAACAACTTACAAAATTGGTCCATAACCATATTACATAACGTATCAACGCGTACATAGCTATGCTAGAGCATTACAAAAACTGGACTAATACAAAAGCGAATCAACCTCTCTATGATACCCGTGTATCTCTATTTATATATATCGGGCTCTTCGGCCATTTACAATGTATTACCAAAACCCTAACCCTACTGACGTTAGGTCTTCCTCCCATGCACGCGTGTTGTTCTTCCTCCAGCTGTCGTTTCCTTGTGCACGCTTTATTGCATGCGCGCGTGCTGTATTTCCTTCCAGTTGTTACTTCCATTTCTGCACGCTTTCTTTCCCACAATCATCCTTCTTTCCACTTCGGCCTGGTTCCAACAATCTTCTTCCCTTCAAGTGTTCTTCAATGTAGGCATAAAGAGTCCAACATTGTAGGTTGCCTTATGGGAATAACCTAGAGGAGAAGCACTTGGCTCAAACTCTTCATGAACAACAATATCAAGGTTATAGGTGTTACTGGTGTTTGAATCTCTATTGTGGACATTCTAGCCATGTTTTTTCTCTCAAAATCATCCACTTTCCTCTCATATTTTTAGGATCAAATCCCCCATTTTCCACAAGCTTCTACTAGCCATGAGTGCATCAAATTATCTTTACTATTTCAAGAATAATAATCTTAATAGCCATAGGATTTACACATGTTCCTTCATAAACCAAAGAGAAAAATGTTTCAAGGAGAAAGGAAGAGTGGTACATGAGCAGTGGTTACTGATGTTTCCCACCAATAATTTGCACAATATATACTTTCTTGCACAAGTAGTACACCCTTCCCATGAAGCATGGGGAAACATCAAAGGGACCATCTCAAGTCAAAGGAGCATTGAATAAGGCCCAGACAACAAAGTAGCACCTTCAAAGGACAATTGTCAAGTTCAAATTGCCCATGCAACCCCTTTCCTCTTCTCCTCTTGTGGTATCATGGTCCCTTTGTTTCTTCCTCAAGAAACCTTTTAGGTGGATATTGTGTTATTATCCCCTTTCCTCTCATATTTCCATTGGTAAATAGTGTAGCTTCCATAGGTTGTTATGAACCACAAGTTCATGAGATTTTCTTTACCATTGCAAGCACAACAACCATAACAACAATATGATTCACACAAGTTCCTTCATAAATCAAAAGAATAAAATTCTAGTGGGAGAATGGAAGAGTGATGCATGAACAATGGTGAATGATGCTTTCCCTTCTACTGTAATACCATGATGTAGCATCATCATTGGCATCATCACCCTGTGCATTTTTTTGAGAAAAACAAATTGGACAATGCAAAACATGACGCTAAAATGGGTGTCGTGATTTGCATCAACTTTCCATCATCTTTTTAATGCACACTTTACAAGGCATTATCTTGGTGACAAAATTTATGATGCAAAAAGTTATGCTACATCATGTTAGTGTTGTGTTGCATCGATATTATTGAAGAAACACTTAGAGAGTCGCATTTGTGTTGATTTTGCATCAAAAGCATGTACATTGTGTCGTATTAGTGTTGTAGTGTGATTATATAAGTATCGATATTTCACATGTGGCATCATTCTAGAATCATATGTGCATCATATTAGCATCGTGATATCATTGAAATACATAACGTTTTAGTCCTTTTGTCTCATATTTGTGTCTTATTAGTGTTTTTTTCTATCACTTTTGCAACGTGTTAATGTCACGTGTGTCTTTATATTCATTTTTGTGTCATATTACATCACTCATGTATTATGTTTTTTTTTTCCTCGGAAAAATTCATAATTTCATTATATTATAACAAAATTACATACACAGATATATACAAGCTATTTAGAAATAACGTTGTACATATTATCAAGCAAATTGAAGCTAAAAAAACAAATGATGCATATCAGGCATCAATGATCCCAGTATCAAACCCGATTGTCTCAAAATCAGTCCCAATATACATGTAGTAACCAACGACATTTAGTCCTCAAAATAGTGGGTATATCCCACCAACCAAGAAGTACTGTATCAAATATACATAATATATCCCAACAAAAAAAAATGAGAATAGTACCCTCACAAAAATAGATGACAAAATGATCATGAATCATGAATATCATGAAAAGGTCTATGATAGAATCCATGAATTCTTGTTGTTGTATGCTCTTCAATATACCATTGACCAAAAGCTATTTTTGAGGCTTCTTTGGAAAGCCCATCTGCCAATTGGTTCCTCTCACTGTATATATGAGAAAAAGAGATGGAGTCAAATAAACTTTTAATACGAAGTACATCCTCTAACATCGAAAGCAAACAAGATACATGACAACCATGAACACCATTATCCCAATTGATGATTATTAATAAACCACCAAATACTTGAAGTGATCGACAACCCTGCTCCACTACGAATAATAATAAAAGTTTTAAAGGCATTAATTATGAGTAGTTGTCTGAGCCTGTCCCCAATCCAGCTTTGAGAGTAAAGAGATGTGAATTAGTGATGTAAAGTCAGTTGCCCCCACCACCCATAGTCTAATTAGAAGAGGAAGCACCATCGAAGTATCTCCACGGGTGACTATTGTCAGGGATCACCTCCCTGGTAACGTGGGGTTGTGCTAAGTCACCACCACCTAGGCTATGAAAAGAACCCAAGATCCCAATGCACTTGACTGCAACCCTTTCGGCCGGAATGAATTCATCACGAAAAATTTGCCTATTCCGAGAGATCCAAATTCCCCAAGCCAAAATAATAGGAAAATCCATATTCTCCTCATGTCCCCGCCCACTAAGCCACGATTGTAAAGCCAAATCAAAAGTGTTTCCTTGCCAACTCCAGAGAGTGGGCAGCAAAAACTTGGCAATTGCCCAAACATCCCTAACATAGGAACAATGTAAAAAGAGGTGCTCCACTGATTCTAAATGTGTTTTGCAAAGAGCGCATCGACCCGACCCAGAGAAAAGAGGTTTTTGTAAATTATCCTAGGTACGTAATTTGTTTTCCAGAATCGACCAAACAGAAATCTTCCCTTTCATCGGACAATGTTGTTTCCAGATCTTCTTCCACCACCAAAGGGGATCTCTTTGATGAACATCCACACATAATTTTATATATCCCACACGAGGGGTATATTCCCCAACCTCGACACCATCCCAAAGCAATTCATCATCTCTATCAACTAACCGAATATAGGCGTCTTTGAGTGCCTGTAAATATGTATCCCAATGTAAGAGGTCCTCCTCCAAGAGACCAAGCCTGTGCCCCGACAACCAACCTTGATGCCACACATTTGTTTGAAATGGATCCCTGACCTGAGAAAGATAGTAGACACCACCCTGAGCCAATCTATATCGAGTCCTTACAGGTAATATATGACCCATATTGTAGCTCGACCACAGATCCATACCCAAACGAACCGATTGCCCAAAACCAACCCTCCAAAACAAACAATTCCCAATGAGATCAAAAGCCTTAATCAAAGCTTTCCAAATAAAATAAATACCCGTCTAAGTTTTGGTTTGCAGTTCGAATCCAGTCTAGAGTAGTGAGAGGAGCAATATATTTTTGATAAACTACTCTAGTCTAGAGACTGGTAGTTTTTATCAAGCACCAAGAGCACTTCATTTCAAGTGCTTTTGAAAAAGAAAAAATATTTTTGAAGCACCAGCCACCCAAAGCCCTTGGAACAACAATCTGCTCCCAATGAACCCAGGGAAAACCCTTTTTATCCTTGTTTCCCTGCCACAGATAAGAAAAGCACAACCTCCTCACCTTTTCCAAGATTCCTTTTGGTACCCAAGCTAAATACATCCAATATATCAAGATATCTTCTATTACCGCCTTCACTAGAACTAAACGTCCATCCCGAGACAACCAATGATGACTCCAAACCTTTAATATTTTTTCAAGTTTTGCAATGAGCCACAACCAGTTGGAATTTCGATAATCATTAGGTTTTAATTGAAACCCAAGATATTTCAACCCTTCATCCAAGTCAAATACCCGAAAAGGGAGCCTAGAAGTGATGGATAAGGACTCCCCCCCATCCAAATGAGAAAGAGTAATACTAGACTTTTTCTCATTGATTAACATGCCCATAGCTTGTTTAAAGAGAGTTAGGCCCTCACAAAGCTTCTCAGTGTCCCTCCTAGATCCATCAGAAAAAAATAAAATGTCATCTACAAAGAGTAAATGAGAGATATACAAACCCAGAGAAATTTTTATGCCTCTAAAATTTCTTGTAGACTTTGCCTCGATCAAGAAACGACTAAGACATTCAACAATCAAAATAAAAAGTAGCAGAGACAAAGGGCATCCCTGTCTAACGCCCCTTTCCACCTTGAAGAACGAGGATGTTGAGCCATTAATAAAAATGGAAAAAGAAACAGTAGAGACGCATCCCATAATCCAATTTGTGAAAGCCACCCCAAAGCCAAGGTGTATCAACAACATCTGAATATAAAGCCAGTTTACCCTATCATAGGCCTTCGATAGGTCAATTTTTATAACTGCTCCTTAAGTTTTCTACTTTTCAAACCGTGGAGGCCTTCCCGAGCAACCCCAATAACCTCATGAATATATCTGCCCACCAGAAAACCAAACCGTTCACTTGAAATATACCTAGAAAGAATGTCTTTTAGTCTCCAAGTGATAACTTTAGAAATGATCTTATAAAGACAGTTACATAAAGAAATAGGTCGAAAATCGTCAAAGGATGAGGGATTGTCCACCTTAGGAATTAAAGCAATGAAGGTGGAATTTAGTGGTTCATGAATATGACCATTTTTCTTGGATTCTTCCACCACTTTTAATATATCATTACCCAACAAGTTGAAAAAACCCATATAAAATTCAATCAACCAACCATCAGGACCTGGACTTTTACCTTTTTGAAAATAATGCATGACTTCTAATAATTCCTTTTCAATGACCTCCACCATCAAAGACAATCGTTCATCCTCCTCCAAAAACTGAGGAAATATCCTGACAACATTAACAATTTCAAGAATGGAGGAACCCACCTGAGCCTTGAAAAGTTATTTAAAATGAGAAATCCCCAAAGTAGACGGACCTTCAAAAGAATTGACAGTTTGACCATCACCCTGTTTCAGGCCCCAAATAGTGTTTTTCATTTTCCTGCCTTTGGTAAAAGAGTCAAAGAATTTTGTATTCCCATCCCCACATGAGAGCCAAATAACACGACTTTTGAGTCTCCACAAAGCTTCCTTATCAGCCAAAAGAACCCTCCTCCTTATTTCCAATAAGACCAGATCTTCTTTGTCCTCCCTGGAGAAAACCCCCCTATCAGAGCCAACCTGCCAATCTATCTGAATCTGTTCTATGTGTAATAACTCATGCTCCTCTTTCACTTTTTTCTCAAGCGCCCAGGAAATGGTTGTCTGTTTGATTCTTTTCAAGTTTTCCAAAAAAATAATAGCAGCATGAGTAGCTGGATTTTTTCCGATGGGAATCCACAGCTTACGAACCAAGGCTTCATACTCTAGATCCTTTAGCCATTCCTCAAAAAATTTAAAAGGACTGGGAGCCCGACGGACCCTACCGCATAATTCCAGAACATTCAGTTTGTGGTCCTATTCACCGCTACAGGCAACCCATTGACGGACAAGGGCAAAGGATTCCACCAGTTCCTCCTTCAGAAGGAAACAATCTAGAAATTTAGCAACACGATCATCCTCGGTCCGCCTATTCCTCCAAGTCGACTATAATTTTACAGGCTCAATATCCAACAACCCATGGAGATCTAGAAAATAAATAAAAAAGTTAGTCAAAGGGTTCGAGTTTGTACGAGGACCCCAAACCTCCACCACGCCTAAGGAAAAGTTAAAATCACCACCCAAAACAACCTCATTAGCAGAGAATCAAGACCATTTTGCTAGTGAATCCCAAAAACACTGCCTATCAACATAGGGTCCATAGATGTTAACTAGAGTCAAAGAACGACCCAACTCAGTAGAGAAAATATTGAGACCGATCCCCGATTCAAAACCCCAAATCCATTCACAGTTTCATTTCTTAAGAGACCATCTAATGGCCAGTCCCCCAGAGTGTCCCTTTGCATCCACCGCCACAAAGGACCAACCTGGCAGCAAAGATTCTAATGACGCAACCACCAGTTCACTAATCCCCAAAGTTTCTTGAAGAAAAATAACATCCAGAGAGACAACATCGACTAATCTTTTTAAAGACGATTTTTTTACAGGGTTCACCAACCCCCTACAGTTAAAGGAGAGGATTTTCATAGGGAAACCACTTCATGGAAATGCATTTCTCTAAGCACCCATTCAATGGAAGATTGTCTACCAGAGGCAAATTCAATTCTAGTCTAGTCTTGAGCCAAGAGTAAATGTGATCTCCTGCCCTGACCTCGAGACGAAGAAGGAGCCCGTGGGAGAGAACCCAAACCATGCCCCATGGGTTCCCCCACAACACATGCACCATTGTCCTGTTAAAATGGACCTATTGTGAATAGAATAACGAACCCTAGTCCCATCTGAAGACGAGGTTCTGGAAGTCGACTGGGTGCCAGAATGGGAAAGAGTCCCATTCAAACCCATATGAGAGGTATAAAGGGAAGGAATAGACTCTGAAAGAAGGTTGATACTGGCAGTAGAAAAAACCAAATCACCCACAACCTCATTGGTAAATGAAGGGAAAGAAACCCCTGAAACACAAGATACCACCAACACCAAATTTACCTCAAGACTGACTATCAGGGTACTAATTGGAGGGGGGAAGAGAACCCCAACAAGAGAAATATTACATAAAGTCGTCGCAGGGCGAGGTTGAGAGAAACGAATGGAGGAACCCAAAGTAGAAAAATCATCAATCCCCAAATTGTCCGACAGAAACAACAAATCAGAAGTTAATGTAGGAGCAATCAAAGAAAGGGAAGTTGACAACTTACCCAACACCAGAAGGGAACTTAAATAAGCCAATTTAGTAGACTTCTGTACCTTTGGCCGGTCCGAGTCCATGCCAATCGAATCAACATCAACAGATGAACATGGGTGATGCCCCCTGTCCATACCAGAAACAAGAACCTTTGTTTCCACCACAGGAGAAACCGCTGATGACCCAGTCACTAAGTCCACACGTCTCGTCGCAACAATAGGATCAACACCAAATGAGCCCCGTAGCTTCCCCTTGAAAGGCAATTTACAATCTACTACACCGTGTCCATAGATATGGCATCTATGACACCTGAAGGGGATGCCTTCATAATCCAAAGGTTGAATAAAGGATCCAGAAGCCACCTTAATAGTCAAATCCTTAAGTAAGCCTAGACGAAGATCCAACTGCACCAAAATCCTGGCCACAAAAATCAAACCCGTGTCCTCAAAAGACATATCTACTTCAATGTACTCTCCCATTTTTCTTCCAATGGCTGAAAAATGCACAGGCTTCCAATACTGCATAGGGAGACCTGGTAACCGAACCCAGACGGGAACCACGTCCACCCTCTCCCGCTTACCATCAAAATTGGGAGTCCATCTTTTTAGAACAATTGGCGTCCCAACCATACTCCAAATTTTAGACAAAACCCGTAAAACATCAGCGGAGTCAGAGAAAATGAAAGCAAACCAACCCTTAGCTAAAAGACGAATACTTGGGGGGTGAGTAATTTTTGATCCCTAAGTATTTCCACCCAAGACCGCAAGAAAACAACACCCATCTACTTCCTGCGTGCCCTGCCCACCACGACCAACTCAGAAAATTCCACCACACGGTCCATATCAATGTCCTCGCCGAAAACCAAACAATCTGAATCAGTCCTGTCCCGAGCACATTGAGCACCTTTGTGCCCTGAATGCTTTAGACCCCCCATGGGTTTCTGACCCACCCAAGCCCCAGTGCAAACAAATCATTTAGTACCAGAATTATGGAGAGGAGATTCATATCTCCCAACATCCCTGACCGATACCCCAACCTCTTGAAAAAGCTCCCCCAGAGTCACAACAACCTCCGAAAAAGTGTCTGAATCATTGAAGACCTTTGATGGAGAGAAAGGGGCATTTGATTCCACCACCAACAAGCCCTTCCGTTGTGTACCCCAACTGTCCCCATCGAAGAGAGCCCCAGGTTCGGGACCAAGGCACTCAAAACCACCCCCCGACAGAGCCGAATAAAGATCCAATCCATGATCCAAACCCGACAAAGAAACCATAGGTGAATCACTAACCATCTCAGATGAAAAAACCAAGCCTTTTGAATAAGACAAAACGTTCGTTTGCGAAATATTCGAGCCTAGGACAATTGACAACACAGACCATGAACCCACTGTGTTCATCGCCAATACCCCCAATGAAACGCTGATAGAAAGTTTTGGTTCCTCTGCCACATAATTCCCCCACTATCCACCCAGATCCGACAAAATCGTCGCATCCCATGACGCCTCCATGCAAGCGAGGAAGAAAAGGGGAAAAGAAAAAGACAAGTATGATGGGGAAATGACCCCGATAAAATCAACTCACCAAAACAAATACTACACTAGACCAATAAGAACCTGGCCCTAGCCGCCATCGCCATCGACTCCTGTTGGATGTGGTCACTCATGCATTATGTTGGTATCGGCCTATGCCATTATTATTCCTTTTGCGTCATATTAGCATCTTCTTTGTGTCATAATAGATACATTTTGCATCAAGTTAATCTCAAAGTTGCAACATATTTATTCTTAATTTATTTTTATTGATTATTTAAATATTTAAATTTGACTAATTATTATTATTGATTCACTTAAATTAAAATTATTATTATTGATTACTTTAATTATTGATTATTGATTATTAATGATTAATTATTGTTATTAAAATATTTAAATATTGATGAGAGTTTTAATTAGCATAAGTCTATTTTACAATGTAATAATCATGAGAGCAAAAATCATGTATATATAAACACAATACCCCACTAACATTTAGCCAATTTCGCACCATGGGAGGAAAAAACTATGTATCCATAAACACAATTATAAAATTTTACCATATTAACATTTAATCAATTTAGGAGTGGTAGGTGGGAGGGGGATCCTTTTTTATCCCGAAGAAAACGATGAATGTGACTTCACATGGGGTCTAGGGATCGCATCGAACAATGAGGCAAAAGCCTTAGCACACTTCCAAGGATTATAGATATCAAAGGCATGTGGGGTTAAGCACATTATAATTGTTGGGGACTCTTCCATTATCATCAAATTTCTTTGTAAAATCTATATCCCTCATTCAATTAGATTAAAAAGAATGTCTCCGGGAATTTTAGGCCTAGAAGGGCAGTTTAAATCCATTTCTTATTCCAAGTTCTACGACCTCTCAACAGAAACGCGGATTATCTAGTTGATATAGACACCCACCTAGAAGAAGATTCACTTAGTGTTGAAGGGGGGTATTATCGCACACACCCCTCCTATGAATTAATTACAAGAATAGTAATTGTCATTTGTAGTGGACATGTGGAAACTCATGCAAGAGGCCAAAACAAGGAGTTATGGCCACCTTTCCTGCATTTAATCTCATGCACCCTTTTGATGGCAGAGAGAATAATATGGAAGCATTTGTATTAGGTTTTGGATTTGTGTGGGATCATTTGGCTCTTATGGCATCCTTTGCCTTTGTTTCAGACCATTTGGGCTCAATGCATGCCTAAGGATTCTCTCTCGTTGGTGTAGTAGGGAGGTACATTCTGGATAGGCCTATCCACTACAAGAAAAACACCTTCTAGCCAAGGTTTTCAGTGTTACAAGATTGTGCAAAAAAAAAAAAAAAATCCACTAAAACCTCTACAATTGGCAGTGGAGGTTTTAATAGATTTTCATTGTAACTAAAATTCTAGGTGGCCAAAGGTTCTAGTAAATATTTTTTCATCAATGAACATTGGTGCACCAATTATATATTATGCATCAATGCACTACCTATTGATATGCATTGGGGTTTCCAAATATCTATACTAAGCATCGATGCATATGGCATATTTCTGAAGCCCCGATTCATAATTTAGATATTGAAAGCACTAGGGACGCTTCTATCAACATAAGGATTCGATGCACCACAACTTAATATGCATAAGGGATTTAAAAATATATATTATGCACTGATGTGTATGATATATATTATGAATCCCCAATGCATATATCATATTGTGCATCGTAAGTTCTTGTCTAAATAACAATAATAATAATGAGAACAATAACAATATCATTGAAGGAATAGATGTTTTTGTTGTTGTTAGGAGCATTTATGCTTCTATTGCATTTATTCACACTGGTGCATAATACTCATTTAAATGCACCAATACATAAGTAGGTATGAACCACAATGTTGAGTTAAGAGGAATGCAATGCAACAATATGTTTTAGTGTTGAATGTTTCCACATCACGAGTGTGCAAATGTGACTTGTTGTTTTTTTTAAACAAAATTGTAATTAATCATCAAAAAACAATTATTTTTTATATTATTATTGATTTTATATTTTAATTATTGCATTTGGATATAACTATTGCATTAATGTGTTGTATCATTTCAACAAATATACCAACTGATTATTGTTCATTGTAACAATGTAAATCATCCATATATTTAATCAACAAAGTAGCATTTTACAACACTAGACAATGCTATATAATACAAATTCGTTTTATTATATATGAATAAAAGACCCTTTGTTATGCAAAATGGCGCAACATAAAGGTCCACAGGATTCAAATGTCAACAAAAAATTGTTACAATTATCGGTAACATATCGTCATCCAATTGGGACAATATGTCCATGTTAAACATCATGTTTGATTTTCAGTATAGACAAAAATTCCAAAATGTACTACTTGTAACATTCAATTTTGATGAACATTACTCGTCACTCGAACTATTGTTATTGCTTAAGCTTCTTGCATGCCTCATTTATTCCTCACTTGCACATGGTATTGCACTTGGGTTATTTGGAATAATTTGTTGATTGGCTTGATGTTGATATTATGCTTCTTCACGTTTCATCTACAAACACATAAATAAAGTATAATGAGTATATATACATTTATAGTACAATATACATGATTGTGTAAATTAAAAAGTGTACCATAGCAATAAGTATTTCATAAATAATATACATTCTTTCGAAACCATGAATCATGCCATCTCTTAAGATATCTTATGTTGGCTCCACTCCATACTTTGTTTCATGTGAGTTTTATACCCCGTGACAAAGCATGGATATAATTAAAGGTTTCTTTTTGTTCCATTAATTATAAAATAAGGGAAGTAAAACAACAAAACTACTTAAAAATTGTTCAATTAACTCTTGATACTGCAACATATACTCATAACCCATACCTAATTCAAAGTCAATCAAATGTTCAGATGACTCTTCTTTGTTTGTTAGCACCTGTTAGTAAACATCCATGGATGATTGTAAATAAATTAAAACATATACATCACAACAAATATGAAATATTTAGAAAGTAAAACACATTAAGTACTCACAAACTTTGTGATCAACCCTGTCTTGTCTTGTTGTTTCATCTTATGTGTTGAATGGGTTCCATTTCATTTTCTTTTACACAACAACAAAACGATTGAAAATTAATATCCTATATGAAAAGAAACCCTCTCTACATAGAAAAAAATCAATGAATACATACATTTAATGGAATTTGTTGTTGGGATGATCCCTCCCACAATGCACTTATGCTCATTTATTTGACCATCTCCTTATACACTTTTTTTGACATCCCTACCCATTCGGAAATAGACTTCCACACCAAACCCGCTAGAAGAGAAGAAGACATATTTAAACAAGAAAGTAAATGAAAAAGCAATCACACAATGCATAAATATTTTACCCTGGAAACCTAAACAGGAAAACCAACATTCCTTGAGTGTCTTTCTCTCTTGTTTTCTTATTCATTCATAATAAAGGGTTACATGACTAACCTTGGTTTACACCTAAGACACAATTGACATCATACCCTCTTACTTCACACAGGAACAACCCCGTAGCCAATTCAATTTACATCTACATGACTAACAACCTGTATTAGATTGATCTAAATATTAGTGCTTACAATATTACAATGTGCCTTATTTATACGCTTTATAGTAGGCAAAACCCTAAAGAAAGGAGCCCAAAAAATGTTTACAGATCCTCGTAGATCATTGGCTACAAATCCCACAAATTTTAGGATTTTGTTACGGTCAACTAGCAATCGGATTACCAATTGACCTCCATTTGGTCTTCATTCAGTTGCCACATGACCTCTTAATGACCTCTTGTCGAGTGACCCCTCAAGTTGTTTTCGATCACTTCGACTTCTAATTTCTTGGTTGATCATTTCGACCTTCGACTTTCACCGCAAAGAATATAACAACCCAACATTCTCCCACTTGTTGTCTTCTTTGTTGAAATAGGAGAACCTAAAATTTTGTTCACAGACCCAGGGCAACAATGCCCATTGCCTCTCTACACCAAGAGAACTTCAGAGCACTCATAGACTTGGTCAAATATTCTGCTATGTTTTCCAACATGTCTACTTTCTCCATCTACACCTTGTTGATTTCCACCATGTCTTTCACGAAATGGTATTGTACATCAATATGCTTCATCTTGGAATGATAAGCTAGGTTCTTTGCATAAATATTGCACTCTAACTATCACAATTTATCTTCATAACTATGTACTCAAACCCAATCCCTAATCACAGTTGTTGCAACCATATTGTTTCTTTGTTTCCATTAGTGGTTGCCATGTATTCAACTTCTATTGTTGACAAGGCTACAACCGCCCGTCGCTTACTCATCTAGTTGATTGCTCCACCAAACATCTTGAACACATATCCATTGGTCAACCTTCATAGATCTAGATCTCCAACTCAGTCGATGTCGACAAAGTCATGTAATATACTTCATTTTTAACTCTAAGTTTCCCTTGGTATCATATAGCATAATCTTTTGCACCACACAAATACGTGAATACTCTTTTGACAGTTGTCCAGTGTTATTTTCCAGGTGTCGACATGTATCTTCTCAACTCTCTCACTGCATGGGCAATGTCTAGTCAAGTGCAAACCATCACATACATTAGACTACCGACAACACTTACATAGGGAATGCATGGCATGTCCTTTATTTATTCCTATGTCTTTAAACACATTTCAATAGTTAGCCTTGCTCCCACATGAATTGCAACCTTTACAGGTTTGCAATCCTGAATGTTAAAAAGATTCATGATCGTTTCAATATATTTTTTTTGGTTCAACCAAAGCTTTCTAACTGCCCAATCTCTCTTGATCTCCATTCCCATAATGTAGTTCATTGCAATGAGATCCCCCATGTTGAACTTGGGGGATATTTGCTTCCACACCGCCTTTATTTCATCCATGTTGTTTCTAATCAGCAACATGTCATCAACATACAATGCTACATATATGAAATTTCCACCTTCTTCCTTGGAATATACACAGTGATCAACTTTGCTTCTCACAAATCACAAACTAAGGATGTATGTGTCAAACTTTAGGTACCACATCCTTGGCAATTTTTTTAAACCATAAAGGGATCTCTTCAATTTGCACACTATCTCTTTCTTGTCCTTTATTCCAAATCCTTCAGGTTGTTTCATGTAGATTTCTTCTTCTAGGTCCCCATTATTATAGGATAAATCGGTAGGTGCGGACACTAACTGATCTCCCTAGATCCACCTAGATCTATAACAAAACACACAAGAACATGATGTTTTCCTTAAGTTTTAAATATTGAATTTACTAACTAAAGAGGGATAGGTGACACATCGTTTAAACGTCGCTTCCTCTCGCCATCACCATCCTAGCTCCATTCTAACACTCATACAACGATGATCTTGCAAAAGAACGCAACCAACCAAAGTGATAGTAATAGCATAAACTCAATATAAACCTATGTATGTGATCAAGGAATCATACAATAAAACACAACAAG